>CM061921.1:176879280-177116698 GCA_031002005.1 Vandiemenella viatica | reverse complement strand
TCCTCCCAACGGAGGCATACTAAGCCAGTGTGTCAGAGGTAGGACAGCCAGTTCCTTTCCTCTGGGACCTACAGTTTAACGTAACGGAACGGACAAACCTGGCATAGGTCATTTAATCAAACACAATTCTTAAATTCCCGGACCCACAGGAATTTTATTATTTTTATTTATTTATTTATGCATTTATTTTATTATTATTGTTTAGAAAGTAAGCACTTAAACCACCGAGGTAACCATGCCTCCTAGATCGTGATAATGTGGAGATACTTTCTTCCGAATGAAGTAATGTTTTCAGTAAAAACACTCTAACTACTAAAGACCTCCGCAGTATATCAACTGTCGTTGTGACGCAGACTAAATTTCAATCTAACCAAATATTCCGCTGACTTTGCTGCTCGAAATTAAAGATTTTATCTTACAATCATCTACATCGAACGAATATAATAATGAAAAACAACTAATCGTTTTTTATGTTATTTGAAACAATCATACTTTTCCTTCATGTTTTGGCAATTCATTTCTCCGCATTGCTTAACTAAATAGAGCTAGATAGGTATGTTTGGCCGGTACGCGGCCAAAAGATACATTGTATCAATCTATTGTTATGCTAATTAGCTATTGTTCTAATTGGATACATTGTATCATTCTATTGTTCTCCACCCTCCCACCTGTCAATCATTTTCACACCTATTGTTCCTCTCCCCTCCCACTTCTGGAGGTCACTGACTAACCACTTGACATGTATTATCTCTGGTTCTATTGGCCACTTGACTTGAGGGCCACTTGACTAACCACTTGACATGAGGGCCACTTGACTAACCACTTGACTAACCTCAGTTATACCCCTATTGTCCTTGACCACGCACCCCTCTAGCCGCACAGTGTGACGCAGCCGTTGCCAGACCACTTGAGCGAGCACTGGACTTTTCGGACAGATGTCGACATGCCGCTCCTTTTTCGAACGAGGAATTCCGCGGAGGTATTTACCAGTGCGTGCCGAGGCAAATAACAGGTACATGCCGAGTGCGTCCATTAATACGTAAGTACATTTTGGCCGAGTACCGACCAAACCACTTGAGCGAGCCCAACCGCACCAGGTGTGTACTCTGCTGCTGCTTTTGTCGTTCTGTGAGGTATGAGAATTCTGCGGTACGAACAGAGAAGTTCACCGGAATAGCATTGCCATGCTCGAAGCTTGTGGACTATGCGTTTTCTACCGAGTGGTGGTGTAACGGTTAGCGTTCTCGCCTCGCATTCGGGGACGCCGGTTCGAACCCCCGTCCGGGCATCCAGATTTGGGTTTTCCATGGTTTCCCAAATCACGCCAGGCAAATGCCAAGTGCTTCCTTCAAAAGACCATGGCCGAATTCCTTCCCATTCCTTGCTCCCATCCTTGCCCCGCATCCGCAGTGGAAGTGCATCGGATGCTGCATTCACATGTGTATATGGAGTACTCTTTAAATTTCCTCCACAAAAGACGTAAATTGTATGAATTACATGTTTGCTCACTCTTTATTTTCATAACAATAATATGCAGAGTCTAAACACACATAACGTTACCAACATTATAGACACGTCAGAGGAAGTGCACAGGGTGATAACTATATATACTAGCCTAGTGTTTGTACCAAACGAGGTGAAACAACGTATATGTGTGCAGAAACTGACTTAACGCAGTTACACGGAAGGCAGTCTGCGTTTAAAGACAATGGCTCTCACTCTCTCTCACACATACACGCATAACGTTACCATCAATATAGACACGTCAGAGGAAGTGCACAGTCGGAACAAGATCGTGAAAACAGGTAAAACATCACCGCAATTATACCACTTCACTATACGAAAGATGTCATCGGTTTACATGGTTAGAAGGTGTCATCATGCCATACGATGTGTATTGAGTGCATCCACCAAAATAGAAAAAAAAAACGTGCGACATGATGCGGTGTTCCATCATAAATGAAACTCATTCTGTTCACGGCCCGATATGACATCGGACAACTTGAGTAGTACATCAGATATACCTGTCGAAAGTCACACTAAAGTACTGAAGTTGAACTAACCTGAGCATGCAGAAGATGAGAACATCACAAGTTTCATTAAACAACACGACCCTCCACAAGACCGAAACATAATGGGCTCAATACCAGATGAAACATAAATTATGTTAGATATCAGTTAGTAAGTGCCACTTTCGATGAATTTCATTTAAAAAGTGCAAAAATAGATAAAAATTCGGGAATACTGGTCAAATATAGCAAAATATTGGTTAAAAACTTATGGCACTTTCTGAGACAGAACTTATGCTAAAGTCTGGTTATACAGAATGTTAAAGTGTTTGTTATAGTTGGTTAGAGTAAATTAAGGTTAGGTTATTTCAACTCACCATCTCATGGTGCCACTGATACATGGATATCCAAAAGTGTTTGCTGAGGCGGCTTGGGCCCCACCGCGGCCTAAGAGACCGGTATTTTGCGCGGCCTAAGAAGACGAAATTTCGCGCGCCGGTTTTCCGGATGCAACGCGTTTGTATTTTTCTATACAGCAGCAGCTTACTGTGGGGCCCAAGCCACCTCAGCAAACACTTTTGGATATCCATGTATCAGTGGCACCATGAGATGGTGAGTTGAAATAACCTAACCTTAATTTACTCTAACCAACTATAACAAACATTTAACATTCTGTATTAACCAGACTTTAGCATAAGTTCTGTCTCAGAAAGTGCCATAAGTTTTTAACCAATATTTTGCTATATTTGACCAGTATTCCCGAATTTTTATCTATTTTTGCACTTTTTAAATGAAATTCATCGAAAGTGGCACTTACTAACTGATATCTAACATAATTTATGTTTCATCTGGTATTGAGCCCATTATGTTTCGGTCTTGTGGAGGGTCGTGTTGTTTAATGAAACTTGTGATGTTCTCATCTTCTGCATGCTCTGGTTAGTTCAACTTCAGTACTTTAGTGTGACTTTCGACAGGTATGTACTACTCAAGTTGTCCGATGTCATATCGGGCCGTGAACAGAATGAGTTTCATTTATGATGGAACACCGCATCATGTCGCACGTTTTTTTTTCTATTTTGGTGGATGCACTCAATACATCGTATGGCATGATGCACCTTCTAACCATGTAAACCGATGACATCTTTCGTATAGTGAAGTGGTATAATTGCGGTGATGTTTTACCTGTTTTTCACGATCTTGTTCCGACTGTGCACTTCCTCTGACGTGTCTATATTGATGGTAACGTTATGCGTGTATGTGTGAGAGAGAGTGAGAGCCATTGTCTTTAAACGCAGACTGCCTTCCGTGTAACTGCGTTAAGTCAGTTTCTGCACACATATACGTTGTTTCACCTCGTTTGGTACAAACACTAGGCTAGTATATATATTTATCACCCTGTGCACTTCCTCTGACGTGTCTATAATGTTGGTAACGTTATGTGTGTTTAGACTCTGCATATTATTGTTATGAAAATAAAGAGTGAGCAAACATGTAATTCATACAATTTACGTCTTTTGTGGAGGAAATTTAAAGAGTACTCCATATACACATGTGAATGCAGCATCCGATGCACTTCCACTGACACGTCTATCATGATGGTTACGTGACGTGTGTGTTGACTCTGGAGAACTCTACCAAGTTTCGTTATTCATCTGAAAATATTTATTACTGAAAAAAAAAAAAATACCCACTGCCATTACACTTTTTTCCCCATATAACACGTATTTCTGTAATCCACACACATTATATGAACGATATTGTGATACACGCAGGTGTGATTTTTATGTCAACCATTGACTTCATTCATGGACGAAATTTACATTTTTTACCGATTTTTGTTATATATGACTCATTTTTGTTTTGTACATTTTCACACTGTTTTTTTTTTTATGATATTCATAGAAACAGCCGCATACGTACTTATATCCAACAAATTTATGTCTTTTCGAATGTTGGCGTCTATTACAATTCGCTCTTCAGACCAGTATGTAAGTGATGAAGCGTCACGCCACTCATAAAAATAACTCTGTAAAGGGTTTTATTAATGGAAAGTGGATAAAATAAAACAAATTGAATAACTTAGTATGTGTATTTTATTCACACTGTTCACATCAATGTAGTATCCTGGGTTATAATTCTTAATTACTACATTGTTAATAACAGGTAATACAAGTAAATTTTTATATGCAATAAGTTCATATTTTAGTAGATTATAGTCCAGTGACGAACTGGGGGCCAATTGAGTCACATAAACATCACGAATATGCATATCAACCAGTTTTTGCACTGTTGCCATATGATAGTCTCGTAGCACTTTACTAGATAAAATGCCCACAAATTCTGTGTAGTATCTTGCAACTAGGTATCCCCACCTCTTCTTGACGGTCAAGGCGCTGGACACTGCAGGCTGCGCGTCGATGAGGTTCTTCCAAGTTGAATCGCTGAAGAAGATGCCGCTGGTGGGGTCAACATTTGGGTAAAAACATACAGTTTTCGTCCTGGCAATCGTACGGAAGGAGACGGCGTTCTCACCAAGTGGAATGTTTGTCTGGGAGCTGCCTGTGTAGAACAAATCTGACACTACATCCAATACTTGAGTCAGCACGACCCATTCTTCATACGTTAGTATAACCTTGGTGCGGTATCCAACTTTTTCGAGCACTACTACTGGCTCAAATTCGTGTTTGGACGATAAACCTATCGTCAAACGCTTAGAATCACAGCATTGGGGTGAAAAAAAACATCAGTACCGGGCTGGCCATCTCTGTACACTGGCACTAGAAGTCCATTTGGGTAGTAATCAGGCCTAGTCCGTGGTGGTGGGGGTAAACGTGTTCAGTCCTGTCCTTATGTAAGGCTGTTACGACTGAAAAACTCTAACGCCAGACCATACATACCAAGCGGCATTACATTTTATTTGAAAGTACTGAGAAGTAAGGATTCGTTGTCCGGAATTATGGAGAACTGTTCTAGTGTTGTGTCAACGTGAGTTAAACATCGTGCTGTTATCGAATTTTTAACTGCCGACAAAGTGATTCCTACTGCGATTCATCGTCGTTTCAAGGCTGTTTATACCGACAATACCGTTGATAGGTCTACTGTAAATCGATTGGCACTAAAATTTGGTGATTGCGAGAATGTAAAGGCCATAATTGTATGGACTGGCGGCATGGACTGGGAAGGAATTCGGGCATGGTATTTTGAATGAATAACTCGACATTCATCTGGAGTTGGTGGTTGTGGTTTTCTTTTTTTATGGTTCTACGCCTCGTCGACATCGAAGCCTTTAGAGGTGGGAAAGGACAGTGGACGACGAACGGTGGGGAATTCGGCCATGTCAAATGAAGAAATCACCCCGTCATTCGCATCGAGTTATTTGGGGAAACCATGGAAAACTCAAATCTGGATGCCCGGACTGGGATTCGAGCCCACGCCCTCCCAAATGCTAGGCCAGATCTTTACCGATCACGAGGTGTGATAGGACTGGTGCAAGGATCGGGATCGAATTTAGGCATGGTCTTTTGAAGGAACCAACCCAACATTCACCTGAAGTACGGAGTAATGGCTCGTTTGGTCATTATGACCAGGGTTTTTTATTGCCTGCGCATTCCCCCTCTATGGTGATTGCGAGAATGTAATGGCCATAATTGTATGGACTGGCGGCAAGGACTGGGAAGGAATTCGGGCATGGTATTTTGAATGAATAACTCGACATTCATCTGGAGTTGGTGGTCGTGGTTTCTTTTTTAGGGTTCTACGCCTCGTCGACATCGAAGCCTTTAGAGGTGGGAAAGGACAGTGGACGAGGAACGGTGGGGAATTCGGCCATGGCAAATGAAGAAAATCATCCCCGTCATTCGCCTCGAGTTATTTGGGGAAACCATGGAAACTCAAATCTGGATGCCCGGACTGGGATTCGAGCCCACGCCCTCCCAAATGCTAGGCCAGATCTTTACCGATCACGAAGTGTGATAGGACTGGTGCAAGGATCGGAATGGAATTCAGGCATGGTCTTTTGAAGGACCCAACCCAACATTCACCTGAAGTACGGAGTAATGGCTCGTTTGGTCATTATGACCAGGGTTTTTTATTGCCTGCGCATTCCGCCTCTATCCTAGCCTACTTGAACTTAACAGGGTGTAGAGAACCTACAGTTTAAACTTGAAACCGAACAACGGAAGTGTTAAGGCGTAACTACATTACGACGCAAGTTGTGAAAGATGTGAAGGTCAGGTTGAGGGCTTTTCACTTTCCCGTCAGATGGCTTAAGCACCGAATGCAGTAATTTCATAAAAAGCATGGAAAGCCGAAATCTTGATGGTCGGGGCAGGGATTCAAACCCACGTCCTCCCGACGCCTTTTTGAAGGAAACACCCGGCATTCGCTTGGAATGATTTAGGTAAACCATTAAAAACCCAAATTTGGATGCCTGGACGGGGGTTCGAACCCGCGTCCTCCCGAATGTGAGGCCAGAGAGTTAACCGCTCACCCACCACGCTCAGTATGAGCCGTAAGAATACGCACAAACTTTGTCCAAAACTCGCCGCACAAACGTCTTTCGCCGAACTTATCGCAGTTAGTAAGTCTTGTCACTCAATATCCGTACAGTATGCAATATGCCTCTGCCAAAGAAACGGGTATAAGTAGCAAGAATTGTGTAGTTTATTAGAGTTACTGTATTAGTCTCTAACATGCAGCGCCCAGCTAAAGATGTTTTGTCAAAGTTCACACTATTTCCCTGTTAACCGCTCACCCACCACGCTCGGTATGAGCCGTAAGAATATGCATAAAACTTTGTCCAAAACACTCGCCGTCACAAACGTCTTTCGCCGAACTTATCGCAGTTAGTAAGTCTTGGTCACTTAATATCCGTACAGTATGCAATATACCTCTGCCAAAGAAACGGGATAAGTAGCAAGATTGTGTAGTTGATTAGAGTTACTGTATTAGTCTCTAACATGCAGCGTCCCAGCTAAAGATGTTTTGTCAAAGTTCACACTATTTCCCTGTTAACCGCTCACCCACCACGCTCGGTATGAGCCGTAAGAATATGCATAAAACTTTGTCCAAAACACTCGCCGTCACAAACGTCTTTCGCCGAACTTATCGCAGTTAGTAAGTCTTGGCCAAGGCAAGGATGTAGTCTATCCCCTGGCCTTTTGAAGGAAGCATCCTGGCATATGATTGCAAATGGTCTACAAGTAACAGAATATAACCATTTCAAGTCAATGTTCGGTTCAGTTTGATGAGAGGTCAATCCATGCTACGTAAAACACAGTCCATACCAGGATATTTTTTTTTTTTTTTTTGGACGGGGTGACATTGACGCCTTACATTGGCTGACTGTTGCTTTGTGTTTGGGTCGTAACCATAGCGCAATGACTCGTCACCAATAATGACAGAAAATCTGGATCAATTTCAAAGCACGACATGTTTCAAGTCGACGTTCTTTTTATTGTTAGTCAGTCACAGCCCGAGGAAAAAACTTGGCAGCAACCGTTTTCATTCCCAAATCTTCTGTTAAATTTCGCTGAATCGAGCTCCAAGATAACCCACTAATTTCTGACAGTTGATAAATTGTCTGTCGACGGTCAAAGAGCAAAAGCTCTGGAATTTTTTTTCAACATTTCGTCGATTCGTACATTTGATGGACGTGCAGAACGAGGTTTGTCATCAACCAACATGTCACTATTTTTAAGCCTAGTGAACCGAGTTTCAGCAGCATTTTATCTCATTAGAAAACAAAGTTTCTCAGCTGCACGTTACTCACTTAAACTTACATCACCAAAAAACGAAACAATAACAAAACAGCGCTGGCAGAAACAGATTGACAGAAGCCAGGTCGGCAACACACGCGGCACTGTACTGCAAATGAGTTGCGCCATAAACGCCTAGCGGCAGAAACGCGTATTTTTTTTAACTGCTTTACGTCTCTCAACAGCGAGGTCTTTAGAGACGGGAAAGGATGCGGGGCAAGGATGGGAGCAAGGAATGGGAAGGAATTCGGCCATGGTCTTTTGAAGGAAGCACTTGGCATTTGCCTGGAGTGATTTGGGAAACCATGGAAAACCCAAATCTGGATGCCCGGACGGGGGTTCGAACCGGCGTCCCCGAATGCGAGGCGAGAACGCTAACCGTTACACCACCACTCTCGTAGAAACGCATAGTCCACAAGCTTCGAGCATGGCAATGCTATTCCGGTGAACTTCTCTGTTCATACCGCAGAATTCTCATACCTCACAGAACGACAAAAGCAGCAGAGTACACACCTGGTGCGGTTGGGCTCGCTCAAGTGGTTTGGTCGGTACTCGGCCAAAATGTACTTACGTAGTTAATGGACGCACTCGGCATGTACCTGTTATTTGCCTCGGCACGCACTGGTAAATACCTCCGCGAATTCCTCGTTCGAAAAAGGAGCGGCATGTCGACATCTGTCCGAAAAGTCCAGTTGCTCGCTCAAGTGGTCTGGCAACGGCTGCGTCACACCTGGTGCGGCTAGAGGGGTGCGTGGTCAAGGACAATAGGGGTGTAACTGAGGTTAGTCAAGTGGTTAGTCAAGTGGCCCTCATGTCAAGTGGTTAGTCAAGTGGCCCTCAAGTCAAGTGGTTAGTCAAGTGGCCATGATTGGCAGGTGGGGGGAGAACATAGAGGTGAAACTGGGGTTAGTCAAGTGGCCCTCAAGTCAAGTGGCCCTTATGTCAAGTGGCCCTTCAAGTCAAGTGGGAGGGGAGAGAACAATAGGTGTGAAAATGATTGACAGGTGGGAGGGGGAGAACAATAGAATGATACAATGTATCCAATTAGAACAATAGAGGTGTTCCGTGCAAGAACCGCACTTTTTGAGCGCGCTCCGCCCTTTTATACCTACTAGCTACCTAATAAATTGTTACTGAAACGTTAACACAAGCTGTTTTTAAATGCCTTCGCAACCTTGGTATTTGCAGAACCTAGGGATATCGATAGGAAAGTTAACAGAAGTGGGTTGGTCCAAGTAGAAGCAATTCCAGACCCAGATGGGGTCACATTGGTGAAAACCCAGGATCAGGGTCCTGCAAGTCGTGAGACCCTGTGGGATACTGTATAGTCAGAAAAGTAACTCTACATTAAATTACATCATAAAAATAGAAGAATGAAATATAAAAACAACGTAATTAAAAAAAAACACACACACACACACAACGGGTCAGGTAATACAGGGCGTTCGCCGGGAAACGCAACCCACTGTTAGCGCTACAAGGAAGAAACTGCTCCCGGCGAGCGAGCGCTCAGTTTCCGGCATTGTTCGACCGTCGGCCGCGGACTATTTCATAATAATTACGCTTCATAAACTTCATAAACTTGTGTGCTAAGCATTTAAATGTGGCGTAATTCATTAGCTTACCTTATAAAAGATGCTGGAAGTGTTGACCCTCTTGTGTAATGCACATTTCACATCTTCTGAACATATTTCGAGACACACGCTGCCCTAACTGACTTAATGATTTTTTGGGTGACTGTTCTAGTCGAAAAGCGATATCGTTAATTTTCTCCTCTGTGAGAATACGGTTGACCGACAGTCTCTTTTTGTTAAAAAAAATGAACCCGTTTCTCTTACTTTTTTAACCAGACGCAGAATTGTTGATTTAGCTGGCAGTAAAGCGCCAGGAAATTCGCGACGAAATTTACTGCGACACTTTTTAAACGACTTCTTCTTCACATATGTATCGTAGAGAAATATTCTTTGTTGCAAACTGTAACGTACCATAATTATACTCACACTCAAACACGGTACAGATTAATAAGAGTATGAAGTCCCAAACCAGCCAAACCGCAAAGAAACGTTTATTCACAACACTGATTAATAAGAGACTGAAGTCACAAACTATCTACAATGCAAAGAAACCGTTCTTAACAATGTAAGGGTCACTGCAATGCACTGTTGGGGCAGCGGAGGTGTTAAACAGTGCGGTGATTCACGGTGGCGGTTGGCGGAAACTGCTGGCTCCACTGACCGAGCAAGTTGCCGACGGCAACAGACTGGGAGGGTAGCGTTTTCCGGCGAACGCCCTGTATAAGAACATGCCTTTGCGATATCATCCGTCTTTACATGAAGTACTTAACAAGTGATATATTTTACTACACGTCTAAGATATACGTAGCTACTGACTCCTAAATATAACATTGTATGTATGGAAGACCATCTCCACGTGTAAATTTTATATTTCTACCGCCGCTCTGTAGCGTATAAATAAAAATATTGTAAACGGTTCCAATGTTCGTTCAGTTTATGATTAAAGCTCAATTTTTGTTGAGGAACTGAAGTTCGACATCCCTGTCGATTTAAGGAACCAGCAAGAATTTAGGTACCTGTATCTGGCAGAGAGGTTACCCATAATAGGAATTTTCTTCTCTAAATTTATTATGAAAAATTCTTAGAGAATCATACGCTTATTTATTTTATCGCGATCATATTTGCATATTCTCGGTCAGTAAAAAGCATAGCAAACTTACATGAACCTAGAATTGAAGTGCTTATTAATGTTACGATTTCGCTAAAAAGATACGCGGTTCCGACTGCTCTATAAAAACTAATTACCAACGACAGACGATAAATCAGATAACGCGAAATGCACTAAATTTATCCAATACGAATCTGCCAGATGATAAATTCAAAAATTACTACAAAATACTTCAAGGCACATGTGACTCTTAGCATGAAAGCAATGGAATTCTAAATAAGCAAAACCATTTTTTAAAAAAAATGAATTTCATGCCACGCTTAAAATGTCTGAGTTTAATTGATGACCGGACAATGGAAGTGGAAGCCTTGACTACAGGTATTCCGACATTAGGATTCGTGTAATGCACCCTCGGCCACCCACTTTTAGTGAATCGTGGGGAAGTAATAATAATAATACGCTAGGTTGTTTTTTTCATTTTCAAAGGAAAATAAAAAATTTTTCTTTAAATAATTTCGAGAATTAATTACCATGATTTTAACAATTTTATATATATACCCTTTAATTTGAAATTTACTCGCTTTATACACCGCCGCTACTAACAAACCAAACAACAATGACGGACGGTAAGCACCACGATTTCCTGCGATTGTTGGAGCTACAGATGCTTTCTTTGTTTAAGCGCGTGGTGTTGCCAGTAATTATAAGCTATTGTAATGAAAGAGCCCTCTGGGTCACTTTTGAAAAAGTGCTACATCAACTTAAAAACAAATATTCAAAACAATAAAAGTAGAAGCGTTTCGACACCAAAAGATAAAAGAAGCCTATCAAAAAAATATTTTTTTTGTATCACACTAATTTCGATTACTATTTTCGAAATGCAGGTGTCACCCCCAAACGGTTGACACCCGGGGCGGACCACACCCACCGCCCCCCCCCCCTAACTACGCCAATGACTTTAGGAATACGGGAAAGAAAGAAAATTGAAGCATTTGAAATGTGGTGCTACAGAAAGATGCTGAAAATTAAGTGGACGGACGCAGTACAAAGTGAACGAGTTTTGAAAATGATGGATGAGGAAAGAAGTTTGTGGAAGAAGATAACAGAAACGAGAGACAGGCTGGTATATTTTAAGACATGCTGGATTGGTTAATTTGATAGTGGAGGGATCAGTCGAAGGTAAGAACTATAGAGGAAGACAGATATTAGAATATATGAATCAGACAATTGAGGACGTGGGTTGTAGGGGATATGTAGAAATGAAAAGGTTAACACAAGATAGGAAGGGATGGAGGATTGCATCAAACTAGTCGAAAGACTGATGACAGCAAAGAAAATTAATTTATTATAAAAAAGGTCTCTATTCCGTAATGTCGTGATTATTGATGTATTGTTTTTAGTCAAATATGAACACTGTGATATTCAACTTTACAAATGATTTAACCTTTTAAGTTCTACCAACAAAATTAATTGATGAAAATTATTAATAGAAACTTACTCCATCAACGCGATGTGCAAATAGCGAAATAGATTCAGCAGATTGTAGGCATCGTATGACTGTTTAAAACTAAAAAAAAATATTCTATGGGGAATCTCCGCGATTAGTGTATCGAGCAGATGGATCGTCTGACGGAATCACCGTGCGGGACAGGGATTCCCCTAATTTTTAGTCAACTCAGACCCAGTTATTGTCTCTGCTCAGTTTGTGGCATTCATTTCGCAAGTTCATGCACCACTATGCCGAAATCATAGTATGCGCAATAGTTTCGGGTTTCTTGTCTTCAAGACCCACTTTTAAAGGATTGGCTTCAAATGCTTGAAAGTGTTGCTGGTCAAGCAGCGAAATGCAAATTATGTGGTACGGTTTTAAGGAGTCACTACGGAGATTTGAAAGCACATGGGATGTCGAAGAAACATCTACAAAATAAAATGTAAACAACTGTATTTATTATGGTTAGGGTTTGTAGTCATTAGCCTGTTTTTAATATTGTTATTACAAGCTTTTATGTAAAATTAATTGATCTAAAACTTCCTAGAATTTAATTATTTTCTTTAAAGCTTGTGGGAAGAAACGTCATTTCAATTAAAATAAAGACTTAACTCATTTATATTTAAATGGAAACTTGTTTTAAAAAATATTATGCATTTTTATTGAATTGTTGCAGATTATAACTATGCACCCTAAGCTACAATTCAAATCAGAAACCACTGCAATTTAAAAAAAAGGAAGAAGCCAGACTTGCATTGTTTACAGCCATGCATACTAGTATAAGTGCAGATGACCACTTGGGAGTGGTAATTAATCATAATCATGAAAAAGATATAAAAAAATCAACTGCACAGAGCAAAGTGCACATCGATTATAAAAAATGTGTTAGCACTGCATTTTACTGAAATTCATAAACAAGATTTGAGAGATCAACCATTCAGCCTATTAATTGACGAATCTACCGATATTGCTGTACATAAATACTTGGGTTTGATTATAATTTATTACAATAAAGTAAGCAAAAAATAGTGTCAACATATTTAGACCTTGCTGAGCTGTATGAGTGCAATGCTGAAGGTATTGTCTCTACTATAGAAAGCATAATTAAACGATTCGATCTTCCACTTGAAAATTTAATGGCATTGGTACAGACAATGCTTCTGTGATGGTAGGGGTAAATAATGGAGTTTTTACCAAATTGAAAGAAGAGGTACCACAAATAATTTTGGTGCGTTGCCATGGGCGCCAGCAAGATTACTTTAAGGGTAGTGTATCTGAGTTTTTTAATATACATTATATATAACACATATTACTCATTAACTAAGGATATTGAATTTATTGACAAGGCGTTGAACAAATTTGTAAAACAACATAGCCGTCTTAAGTTATTATTCAAACAGTGAATTTAATAATAACATTTTTGTGTGCGTGGAGACTTTCCCGGCGTACTGAAGCAATGTAGTCTTCACGGGTGTGCAGCCGGATGGTGTTTTGGAAACACAACGTTTCGACAACCAGCTCGGCTGTCTTCATCAGGTGTCCGGTGTCTACAGGCTGACTTGGGTGCAACCAGCTTCCATTACCCGTCACAACGCAACTCCGTAGTGGCCACACTGGTACACAGGGCGAGGGCAATCTCCGATCGTGAGAGCCTGCTGGAAGAAATGAGACACCTCAAGACTGTCTTCGAACAGAACGGTTACTCTCGACGGCAGACAGAGCGGGCCTTTACTCAGAAGCCACCAAGACCACCGTCGGAGCAAGAAGAACCACCAAAAAATTTTGCTTTTCTCCCATATGCCGGGAACACGTCGGGAAAGATTGGGAGACTTCTGGCGCGGCACGGGATTAAAAGTATCTTCCGACCTCCCGCCAAGATACGCGATATGCTGCGGCCGGTAAAAGATGACGTGGGCCTAAGAACACTGGGAATTTATTCCATACCGTGCGAATGCGGTAAAGTGTATATCGGCCAGACCACCAGAACGATCGAAGAGCGCCTCACCGAGCACAGACGAAACCTAAGGCTGATGCAAATTGAAAAGTCTGCAATTGCCGAGCACGCCTTCGACGAGGAGCATAGAACCGAGTTCGACAAGACTGTAGTGTTGGCCAGGGCCTCTTCCTTCTGGGAGTCAGTCATAAGTGAGGCACTAGAAATCAGGCTCAGTGACAACAACATTATTGCTCCATCTGAGTGAAGCCTGGAATCCTATGATTAGGGACCTCCGACGGGAGCGGGGCGGATCGGCGCAGCGCGGCGTGGAGGGAGCGAATGGCGCCGGTTGGGTGCTGCAGCGGACCGCAGAATGTGTTTGCGCTCACGTCCAATCAGAGCCGGCCTACCAGTACCACGAACTGCCAGCACTCCTGGGTTGGGGCCGTGGCAACGTCACTGCCTTAGTTTTACAGGCAGGTGGAAGGCTGAGTTTTTGTCCGAAGACATTTTCTCCATCGGAATTATGGGGTTGCAATGCACTACGGTTGGTGCGTCTGCTTTATGGTGTCAATTTCGTAATAGGCTAAGTGGTCTTCTATGTATGTCGACACTAGTATCATAGCGGCCGATTGTATTTACCACTGGGTTGTTGCTTTGCCTTGTGCTTTTGTAGAATGTTTCCGCCAATTTTCGGAATCTGTCCCTCACTTTTGGTATTCCGGCTGCCTCATGGAGTGCATCCGTGGGGAACCGGTGCGGAAGATGAAGGGCTCTCTTTAATGCCCTGTTTTGAATTATTTGAAGCTTTCCTATTTGACGGTACGTAGCGTATGCCCACACTGGACATGCATATTCCGTTATGGGGCGTACGAGAGAGGTGTATAGTTTGACTCCTGTAGATGGTGCAAGTTTGCTATCTCTATTCAGTATTGGATATAGGTTCTGCAATCTGATGCTTGTTCTCCGTCTGATTTCGTTGATGTGGCTGATCCAATTTAATCTCTTATCGAGGGTCACCCCTAGATAGCGTACTGTGGGAGACCATGGAATATCACTACCATACAGGTGAAGTATTGGGTCCGGGTGTGTCGGTTGACGGGCCCCGAGTCTCTTGGTTATTATAATGCCTTGTGTCTTGGTTGGATTTATGTCTATACGCCACCTCCTTGCCCACGCCTCAGTAACCTGCAAGACTTCCTGTAGGTGCCGAGTGGCCAGCACTCTACTGCGGCTAGATGCCAGGTACGCGGTGTCATCGGCGTAGGTTGCAGTGAGGACACCGTCAGAAGTCGGAACATCTGCAGTGCACAGGGAGTATAGAACTGGTCCGAGCACGGAGCCCTGTGGGACACCTGCTTCAATACTTCTGTAAGAGGAGTGTGCCTTATTCACCTTCACGCTAAAAGTCCTTCCATTTAGGTATGATTTCAGCAGCTTCACGTATGGGCCCGGGATGCCATGCTCGAAGAGCTTAAGCAGGAGTCCTGAGTGCCACACGGAGTCGAAGGCACGCGAGATGTCGAGAAGAACCATGGCACTGTAGTGCTTGAAGTTAAAGGCGCGGGTCACCGCTTCAGTTACCAGCATCAGCTGCTGGGTGGTGGAGTGACCACGTCGAAATCCCAGCTGGTGGTTTGGGATAGCGTTGGTGTCTTCAATGAAGGCGGACAGTCGTTTTAGGAACAGCCGTTCAAAAATTTTACTGATGGCAGGGAGTAAACTAATGGGCCTGTAGTTCTGCGGTAGTAGCGGGTCTTTGCCGGTCTTGTGTATACCCACTATTATTGCATGTTTCCACAGACGAGGGTAGAATTGTCGTCTCAGGATGGCGTTGAATATGGCGGCAAGATGGACTGAGGCCTCCGGCGGTAAATGCCTGAGGAGAAGGTTGCAGATGTCATCACGCCCTAGGGCTTTGCGTGTGTGCAGCTTTGACAGGCATCCGGCTACTACTTCCGGGGTGATCTCACCTATTTGATGTTCATCTTAGGCGTCAAGGAAAACTCTCAGGCGCCGCTGGACTGCTGCCAAGTGGATGGGAACCACGTTGGCTTGTGATGGTCTGAAGTTTTTCTCAAAGACGTCGTCAGCTAATGCGTTGGCCTTTTCCTCTGGGGTGACGGCTAGGCCTCTTTCGCCTTGCAGTGGAGGGATTCGCTGCCTTCGCCTGGTGAGTTTTCTTGTTTGCTGCCACAGAGTCCCGTCCTCCGGGCGGAGCATGGATATTCTTGCGTCCCACTGTTGATTCCGGTGCAGTATCAGGGAAGCTTTAACCTCCCTTTGTAAACGATTTAGCAGTCTTCTAGTCTCTGGTCTTTTGTGAGTTTCCACTCTTTAGCAATCCGGTTTTTGTGCCGGATTTCCGCTAGTAGGTGAGGGGGAAGTTGTAGAGTGGGTGCTGGTCTGGGTACCCTGACTGGTGTAGAGGCTGCGGTTGCTTCTTTGACTGCAGTCTCGAAAGACTGTAGGGCTTCGTCGATGTTATAAATTTCAGTTGGGTCAGCTAGTTTATCCTGGAGAATCTCTGGTAGCGCCTCCAGTTAGTTTTGTGGTAGTCAGGAGGTGGGTCATCATGATTTTGCCAGGGTCCAACCTCAACCTCGGCCATGACCGGGCAATGATCAGAAGAGAGTCTGTTTATGGCTGAGGTGGCGACATACCCCTGGATGCCCTTTGTAATAAATACGTCGAGTACATCAGGTCTGTTGCCGTTACTCGGGTAGTGTGTGGGCTCCTCAGGTGCCGAAACGCACATATTGAGTCTGTTTGTCAGGCGCCTCAATGCTAAACCCGCTGTGTTGATATGCCTACTGTTTCAGTCAGAATGTTTAGCATTGAAGTTACCGCCAATCAGGAGTTTGCCGCTGATGTCTGTCAGGGCCATGAAGTCTGCTTCTTCGAGGTATCGTCGAGGAGGCCGGTAGCACGAGATGACAGTTAGTTTCCCGCTGGCAGTAGCCAATTCGACCCCGACGGCTTCCATCTGCTGAAGAGGTGGTAGTAATACTTCGTGATGTGGAATACTATGTTTAATGTAAACCGCGACTCCGCCGCGTGCAGTGGGTCTGTCTCGGCGGTAATATCTGTAATTTGCTACCGCTGCTCGAGACCTGGTTTCAGGAAGGTTTCTGATACCATACATACATCAACGTTTTGGTCTCGGAGAAATTGCCTGAACTCGAGTAGTTGACTGAACATGCTGTTTGCGTTCCAAACGCAGAATGACAAAGAGTAGATTTGTGGCTGTCTATCCATTATGGTTGCATTGAGCACACTTAGGGACAGCGAAAGCAGTAGTAATTGCGCCGGTCATTTTCTCCAGCTGCTCAGAAAGGAGGCGTATCATCTTTAGTGCAGACTCCAGCATATTTGTAAGACTATCCACTTTGTCTTGGGCATCACGGTCAGTTTCGCCTGAGGTTCTTCTCTGTTGGGAGGCGGAGAGGTGACTGGGAGGTGCCTCGGCGGACGAGGTTCGCTGCTCTGAAGTCGTTGTGGCAAGCGGGTAAGTGTTGCACTCAGTAGAGGCAATATGTTCTTTGTCTGAGCTATGGCCGTCCTCTCCCGTCTGTGGTTTTTGTCTATTTACTGAATTGTTAGACCCAACTTTTCTCTTCCTTCTGCGGCGCGACTGGGACTTCTTCCTCACCTCGCTACTGAGGGTTTGTTCCTGCCCTGTTGTATGAAGGTTGTCCTGGTGTACTGAGGATAGGGACTGTTCTTGCCTCTCTATATTGTCAGTTGATGATGTACGGTGTGGAGGCTTTTCTTGTATGGCTGAGATTCCTTTGAGGCGGTCTCTGGCTCTCTTGAAAGCCGGACATCCCTTGTAACTGGCCACGTGTCCTCCTCCAGAGTTGGAGCACTTGGCAGTGTCTCGTCCCTTCTGGGTTGTGCATTTGGTAGAATCGTGCTGGCTGGCGCACTTCACGCAAACCGGGGGCATTTTGCAGTTCTTGGACACGTGACAGAAACTTTGGCAATTGTAACATTGCGTAGGTCCGGTCGTGGCCCTGAGTTTTTCAACCTTTACTTTGAGGTGACAGATTCTCTCCACCCCAAAGATAGCTCTTTTTTCCTGGCAATCCGCAAGGGTCACCAAGAATAGTGGCATTAAAATATTGCTGCCTGGGTGGCGAAGTTGGGCCACCGTTTGAACAGTAAATCCCATCTCGGAAAGTTCTTCTTTAAGATATTCAGTGGGAAAGGTTCTAGGGATGCCCCTGAAGACGACCTTGAGTAGTGGGACTGCTCCAATGGGAAACCTGTAGTATGGGACATTGCTGTCCAGCAACATCCCTGTGGCGGCTGTATAGTCTTCTGCCGTGGTGAAGGTAAACTTTATCTTATCACCACCAGCCGTTTTGGCAGCGAAAGAGTTCTTCACAACGGCTTCAACCTTATCGTGGAGTGCCTTGTAACTGTGCTCAAATTGTACCACGATAGGGGGAATGTGTGCTGATCTCTGCACTGGTGGTGCTGGTTCGGCCTGCAGTGGTTGGAATTGGTTACTGGTTTCAACAATGTTGGGGTCCAGCACTGGTGGAGGTTTACTGGTATTTTTGGGAAACACAAAGCCTTCCTCGTCAACTTGCCGGTGAGGTTGTTTCCCAACAGTTCAACTAGCTGAATTTCCCGGTTTCCACGTGGGTGGTGTGGCAGTCACTCGGTCAGTCGCCTCCTTCCTCTTCTTCAGCGTCTTCCTATCCTTGCTAGCAACATTCCTCTCCAGCTGCTTAGTGCAGATACTGCAGTAGGGCCACCCGCTGGCTGTTCGTCCCTTCTCAGATGTTTAGTAGTTTGTGCGGCAAGTGGCGATATGCGCCTCTTTGTTACGCGTGGTTCACCCCGTCGATGTGGGGACTGAGGCGTCAGCATGAGACTTGATAGGGATGTGTCCTTCCTCGCGTCAGGGTTCTGACTATTCGTCGATTCCGTCTCGTTCTCATTTTCTTCTGAAGAGGTTGAGCGCGGAGAGTTGATGAGGTTGTCAGGCGCCGACGTACAGGATGAGTTTACTTCCATCTCGTTGTCTTCCGGTGAAGGCGAGCGCAGAGAGTCGCTGTAGATGTCGGGGGCCGAAGCGCAAGAAGTGCCAATCGAACCAGACGTTTTTAAGGTATAAGGCCTAAAGGGAGTGTTGTTCGGACAGACAGACAGACAGACGTCAATGACTGGGAAAGCGGTGGTCCCAGGTTGTGGGGAAGGTTGTGCGCAGGAGCGCATCTCCTTCCAGTTTGCTAGTTTGGTTGACATGTTCGGTGTTTCATAATCAGGTTGTTCCTATCCGGTGTGTTATTTCTTTATTGGTGGTCAAGTATTTTCTTTGGCCACCTTAATCTGTCATTATAGGTGGGTTCAGCTCCCAATGCTGAGATCAAAGGGTTATTTGATTTCTGCGCATTTTCGTAGAACTGCGTAGCTAGTTGTTGGAATCTGACTCGAAGTTTGGGCAAACCACTCAGTCGATGAAGGTGATCTGTCCTCGTGTCCCTGGGTTGGTGATGAGCGAATCTAATGGCTCTGTTTCGGATCGTTTGTAGTAGCTGAAGGTATGCGTGCGCCGTGTTGCCCCACACAACCGCAGCGTACTCCAATATAGGTCTAACTAGGGCGGTGTATAGGCGGATTCCAAGGTCCGGTCTAGGTTTAGATGAAGGATTCAGAACTGGGTAGAGTGAACTTAGTCTCCGAGATGCTTTGGCACGAACGTTGGTGACGTGAGGTTTCCACGTCATTCCCCTATCAAGTTTGACACCTAGGTAAGTTGCCGTCCTCGTCCAGGTTATGTGTTCGCCGAAGAGCACTAAAGGAGGTAACTGAGGAACTTTCTTCCTGGTAATGATAATTGCCTGGCTTTTGGAAGCGTTGTAGGCAAGCCTCCATTTAGTGCCCCATTGCTGGATGTTGTCGCAGGCCTGCTGTAGCCTTCTGCGTAGGAGGTGAACATTCAGGATCTTCGCATAATAGGCGGTGTCATCAGCATATAACGCTTTCTTTACGCGAAATGTGGATGGAGTATCCGCAGCGTACAAGCTGTACAGGATTGGGCCAATAACTGACCCTTGTGGGACACCCGTGGATATGTTCTTTATTGCTGAGATGCCACCGTCCATCACAACTCTGAAAGTCCTTCCCTCAAGGTAGTTTTTCAGAAGCTTAACATGAGAGAGTGGTACTCCCTGTGTGAGCAGTTTGTATATGAGACCCTGATGCCAGACGGAATCAAAGGCACGGCTAACATCAGGCAGTACTGCGCCGAAATATTCCCGACGTTCGAAGGCAGAGAAGGCCTCTTCTGTGAGACGGAGCAGTTGCTGGGGTGTTGAGTGATGTCTGCCAAAACCGAACTGTTCATCAGGCAACAGCCCCTCACTGTCGATGACGGCGCGTAGTCTCTTGAGGTAGAGACGCTCGAAAACTTTGGAAAAAGTCGGCAGAAGACTAATTGGCCTGTAGGACTTGAGGGATCTTCTGTCCTTGCCCGCATTCGGAATGGGTATGATGTCAGCATGCTTCCAAGTAGTTGGATATTCACCCGTTAGGAGAATTTGATTGAAGGTGTCTGTTACAAACTGAACGGCGATCGGGGGGCAGTTGACGGAGGATACCTCCGCTGATGCCATCGTGTCCTGCAGCTCTCTTTACAATGAGGCTCGAGAGCATAGACGCAACCTCTTGTGTAGTTATCTCGTCAATGCGATCCTCTTCTGGGGGGACGGCTTCAAGGAATCGCCGCAGTCTTTCTTCGACCAGACGAATATGGTCGTCGTCTTTAGGCTCATTGACTGGCTGAAAATTTGCCTCGAAGTTTACGGCCAGAGCTTCTGCCTTTTCTTCAGGCTCACAGACGTAGTTATTTCCGACGACCAGGGGCGGGATTTTATGCCTCCTCCGGAGTAGGGCCTTCGCCGTGCGCCAGGCGGACCCATCCTCTACGTCCAAGGTGGAGATGAAGTTGGACCATTCCGAGATCTTGTGCTTGTCCACTTCAGCCTTAATTTCTCTCTGCATGCGATTTATTATTCTCTTAGTGGCTGCATCACGTGTGACGTGCCACTCCCTAGTCAGTTGATTTTTGATGATAATAGCCTCTCTGATTTGCGGAGGGAGTGGCCTCAAACGGATCGGCTGTTTGCGTCTCGGCCGGGTGGCCGCATCTGCAGCCTCATTGATCCAATCCGCCAAGTTGGCCATAGCGGTGGAAGGGCCGGTTACAGCCGGTGGCGGTGCCTCTTCTATGCGCTGAGAGAGGAAATCTTTGAAAGAGTACCAGTCTATGTAGTTGAGATTCCTGCGTAGTTTGTCAGCTCGTGGAGTGACGTCTGCAGCCATGTAGAACAAAACCGGAATATGGTCTGAAGATAAGGCAGTTTTTGTGACCCCAGCTATGTTATGTTGCAATCCTCTCGTGATTGCAATGTCCAAGACATCAGGCAGTCCGTGTCCGTAAATGGTGGGTTCAGTTGGAGC
Organism: Vandiemenella viatica; assembly: GCA_031002005.1. Taxonomy (NCBI): domain Eukaryota; kingdom Metazoa; phylum Arthropoda; class Insecta; order Orthoptera; family Morabidae; genus Vandiemenella; species Vandiemenella viatica. The sequence goes on along the minus strand of CM061921.1, from coordinate 177,095,350 downwards.
CCAGGTAAGAATTGTTCGGCGACTTCACCAGTCTCTGCCTTTCCATTGTTGGCAGTGTTTGTTGGAGTTTTGTCCTAGGACATTTTCTCCTATTAACAACGGTTTTATCTTTCACTTCACGTATGGTGGGTCTTCATGTTGGTGAGTTTAATGGAGGAGGTTCAGAGGACGTTTATGTCGGCCAATAGTAGGGTCGTATTGTCCGATGTTACGTACCACTGGGTTGTTTGTCTTTATGGTGTTTTTATAGAAGTTCCTTGCGATTTGTCGAAATCTTTCTATGAGTTTAGGCAGTAACGTCGCCTCGTGTAGAGGGTCGGTTGGAAACCTGCTCGGAAGGTGCAGGGCTCTTTTTAATGCTCTGTTCTGGATGACTTGGAGCCTTTGTATGTGGTAATCAGCAGCGTATGCCCACACTGGGCTGGCATATTCAATTATTGGTCTGATGAGGGCTGTGTAGACTCTAACTCCTGCGGGCGGCGGAAGGAGACTGTTTTTGTTTAATAAGGGGTATAATTCTTGTAGTCTAGCACTTGCCCGTCGACGAACGTCCTCAATGTGGGGGCCCCACGTGAGTCTCCTGTCAATCGTGACGCCTAGGTAGCGAGCGGTCGTCGACCAGGCGATGTCTTTTCCATCCAACTGTAGTTTAGGCGGTGGTATTGCCTGGAACTGGGTGTCAAGTCTACGCGTTAGCATTATGGCCTGGGTTTTTGTCGCGTTAATCTCGATTCTCCATCGTCTCGCCCAGGATAGAGTTTTCTGCAGTACCTCTTGGAGGCGTCTAGTGGCAATAGCTCTGCTGCGACTGTAGGTGAAGTATGCCGTGTCATCCGCATACGTCGCGACCTCTACCCCAGGATTGGTAGGCACATCCGCAGTGTAGAGCGAGTACAGAACAGGTCCAAGGACGGAGCCTTGCGGGACCCCAGCCCTGATCTGTCTGCTGGTAGAGAATGCTTTATCTACGCGTACACTGAAGGAACGATCGGAGAGATAGCTTTTTAAAAGTTTAACATAAGGCCCTGGGAACCCCTGCTCATATAGCTTGAGTAAAAGTCCCGAATGCCACACGGAGTCAAATGCGCGGGATATGTCTAGCATTACCAGTCCACAGTACTCTTTGAAATTGAAGGCTCTAGTCGCCATTTCTACAACCCTCATGAGTTGCTGCGTGGTAGAGTGACCTCTTCTAAAACCCAATTGATGATCTGGGATGATGTTGTTGTCTTCAATGTGCGTATACAGTCGCCGAAGTAGTAACTTCTCGAAGACTTTACTAATGGCCGGTAGTAAGCTGATGGGCCTGTAGTGTTGGGGGTAGTGAGGATCTTTGCCACTCTTATGCACCCCAACAACCACCGCGTGTTTCCAGCTGTGAGGGTATACTTGATGCCTTAATATTTTGTTGAAAATTACTGTAAGGTACTTGATGGCACCAGGTGGGAGTTTCCTGATCAGGAGATTTATGATTTTGTCCCGACCCGGGGCTTTCCGTGGAGGAAGCTTGGAAATGCAACTTGTGACTTCCTCCGGAGTAATGGGGTCGATTTCGTAATCATCTTCAGCATTTAGATAAGTTTGTAATCGGCGGCGCACTTCTGCCAGATGTTGGTAGTTCACATCTTTTTGGGATGGGCGAAAATTCTTTTCAAAAGTATCAGCTAATATATTAGCTTTCTCCTCCGGGTTGTAAGCTAATCCCCTTTCTCCATGGAGTGGTGGGAGTCGGCGTTTTCGTCTGGTGAATTTCCGAGTGTGCATCCATAGACTTCCGTCGTCTGTGTCGAGCATCGAAACTCGTGCACTCCACTGCCGGTTTCTATGTTGCAACAGAGAGGCTTTGATTTCTCTTTGTAGGCGATTCAGTAGACGTTTCGTGGCTGGGATTCTTGTTTGCCTCCATTCTTTTGCAACCCTATTTTTGTGGCGGATTTGGGCCAAGAGTTGCGGAGGTAGCTGCAGGGAGAGTAGCGGTTTGGAGGTCTTTAGTGGCGTCGTGGCTGCAGATATGTTGTTCACAGCAATTTCAAATTTTTTCACAGCATCATCAATGTTGCCTATGTCCCTTATATCGTTGAATTCGGCTTGAAGTAGTTCTTGGTATAGTCTCCAATTTGTTCTTTGGAAATCAGGCTTGGTTTCTTCCATATATTGCCATGGTCCGATGTCGATCTCAACCATGACCGGGCAGTGGTCTGATGACAGCCGATTAATTGATGAGGCTGCCATGAAGCCTTGAATGTTCTTTGTAATTACTATGTCAAGAACATCTGGTCTGCCACCATTGTGTGGGTAAAATGTGGGCTCTTCTGGCCCTACCACACACAAATTGTGTCTGTTAGTCAATCGTCGCAGTAAGGTACCCGCCTGGTTTGCAACTCTACTGTTCCAGTCGGTGTGCTTAGCATTTAAATCAGCCACCGACTAGTAATTTACCCCGAATGGAAGTCAGAGCCGTGAAGTCCGCTTCTACTGGGATTCTGCGCGGTGGTCGGTACGCTGAGACTATGGTTAGTGGACCGCTGGCTGTGTCCACTTTGATACCCACAGCTTCTATTTGTTGCATGGCTGACACGACAATTTCCTGATGAGGGATGGTTCTTTTAATATAGATTGCAACTCCGCCTGCAGCAGTAGGCCTGTCCTTGCGGTAATAGTTGTAGTTTGCGACTGGGGTATTTATTCCATGTTTCAAGTGTGTCTCAGATACAAGACACACGTCTATTGACTGTTCATGGAGGAATTGCCTGAACTCATGTACTTGGCTGCGGATGCCATTTGCGTTCCATATACATAAGGATAGGAGATACATTGGTATTCGTCTATTCATTATGTGTGCAGTGTGCGCATTTTGGGGCAGCCAGGGCTTTCGTCATCGCTGTGGTTAGAGTTCCCAGCTGCTCAGAATTGTTCGGAGGCGCAGACGGCACTAGTCGAGCGCCGTAGCGGACCGCGTATGAATCTACCGCTTCCGGCCAATCAGAGCGGGTCTTCCACCACGCCGACGGAATACAAGGAGGTTCGATGGGAGGGGGCGCCACAGCGGACCGCGTATGGAGCCGCCGCTTCCGACGAACCAACGGGTCTTTCCGAAGCCACCTTTCCGACCAATCAGAGCGGATCCTCTACCTCGCCGACAGGTATATAAGGAGGTCCATCTGGGAATTTACCCACCGAGACAGACCTCACAGAGAGACGACTGCCATGACTGATGCTGCCAGTGACGCCTGCTTGTCGGCAGTCGAAGAAGCACGGAGAGCGACGAACTCTACTTGGAGGGGCGAAGCGAACGAGACGACTTCGTCCATCACGTCCACCTGAAGCACGTGGCTGCACGCCTGGAACCAAGCCATTTCAGGAACCTGCAGCAGAAGTACGAGTTCACTTCATGGTCGCTTTGGGTCGTACACGCCGGCCTGAAGTATGGCTGGTCCTTGCCAGCTGACCCCAAAGTCTTCTATGGGGTACTAATGTGCTCAGGGGACAAGCACGAGGAGGTCAGCGTGATACACGACGATGCTGAGGCCAAAGGACACAAGCGCCCTGAGGCCTTAGCATCAATGTCACTAGTTTTCGCGAAGGACTTCTGCGCAAAGAAGTTCTTTCGAAAACTCAACGGAAAATTGAAGCGACACCGCAGAAGGCAACAGACTTCAGCGACTGAGGGCTGGCAGGTGGCAGGAAACAAGACTCCCGCCACTTCAGAGCTGCTGCCGGCCCCCGAGACCGAGGGCACCTGTCCCACAGGTTGCTGAGAGTCTTACACCAACCAGCCCCACCAGGGACGACGCAGAGACACTACTTGTGACACCAACGTCGCCCACGCCATCCCAGGAGGGGGAGGCAGCACCAGCCACTGAGGATGGACCCGTCCAGCCTGTGGTGGTGCCATATGAAGGCAACTGTGGCAGCCTGTATGTTCAGCTTCTGCTGGCTACAGAGTTGCCACTGTTCTGTTGGCGGGCGGAAGGAGGCATCTCCATCTTAGCCTCCTGCCCTTCGGACCTGTCGAAGACCACCGCCATGCTGAGCGCTATGGGCGTCAGCTGCACCGTGGGGCAGCCCAGCTCGCCTAGCCAACCTGTCCCTGTGCCTGCGGCTGTTGAGACGCAGCCGAGGGCGAGGGTTAAGAGGGTTACCAAGAAGAAACCTTCTCCCCCCGAGCTCCGGCAGTGTTTTAACTGCCAGCTCCATGGGCACGAGGCTAGGGACTTCAAAAACCGGCGCAGATGCACCAGATGTGGGGCAGACCATCGTGCGGCCGATTGCACCACAGCCAGGGAAGAGGCAGTCTGCTGCAACTGTGGCCTAAACCACGCAGCCTGCTTCTCTGGCTGTGAAATGAAGAAGCAGCTGAAGGCGAAGTATCGCCCTAACGCTGCCACGGGGTCCAAGAGAGCCCAGCAGGAGACAAGCTCCACCAAGACACCCCACAACGACAGACCGGCGACAGCGCGCGGGCTCCATACGCGGGCCGCACCGCGTCGCCAAGAGCAGCACACGACGGCTCCTGGATTCAGTCCTACCGGATAATTTCCCAGATCATTGATTAGTGGGTTGTTGGATTTATGGGCTGTATTATAAAATTTGGTGGCAAGATCCTTGAATCGATGTTTTAAAGTTGGTAGCCCTGTGGCTTCATGAAGGGCAATTGTGGGAAATCTGCAGTCAAGATGAAGTGCTCTCTTCAACGCTCGATTTTGAATAATTTGAAGTCGGTCAAGATTTGTTTTAGCTGTGTATCCCCACACAGGACAGGCATATTCAAGTATTTGTCTTACTAAGGTGCAGTAGATCCGTACTCCTAAGGGTGCGGAGAGCTTACTGTCCCTGTTTAGCACTGGGTACAACGCTTGAAGTCTCGCGCTAGCTCTTCTGCGGAGGTCGTTTATGTGGGCCCTCCTGGTCAACCTGGAGTCAAGCAGGACTCCAAGGTAGCGAACTGTGTTTGACCATGGGATTAAGTTGTTATGAATTGTGAGTTGTTGATCCAATTGAGGTCTCTGTCGAGGTCCTATCCTTTTAGTTAGTAAGATGGCTTGGGTCTTCGTTGGGTTGATTCCGATACGCCACCTCCTCGCCCAGGCCTCAGTCTTCTGCAGTACCTCCTGCAGACGACGGGTAACGATAGCTTTGCTGCGGCAGCGAGTGAAGTAAGCTGTATCATCAGCATATGTGGCGGTGTGAATTCCGTTTTGAGAAGGTACATTGGCTGTATATAGGGAGTATAGCAGAGGTCCTAGGGTCGAGCCTTGTGGTACTCTTGCCTGAATGCTACGCCTTGTGGAATAGACGTTACCAATTTTGACTTTGATGGAGCGGTTTTCCAGGTATGATTTTATCAGTTTGACAAGCTGTCCCGGGAGTCCCAATTCGTAGAGTCGTAGTAGCAGTCCGGCGTGCCATACCGAGTCAAATGCCCAGGATATATCTAATAGCACAAGTCCACAGTATTCTTTATGGTTGAAGGCCGTCGTGGCAGTCTCAGCCACCCTCATCAGTTGCTGGGTGGTTGAGTGTCCCTGACGGAACCCAAATTGATGGTCTGGGAGAATACTCTGTAGCTCGATATACAGGTTTAGGCGTTTGAGGAGCAGACGCTCAAACACCTTGCTGATAGATGGTAACAGACTTATGGGCCGGTAGTTTTGAGGTAGAGAGGGGTTTTTAGGACCTATCTCACTTGTACAATAAATCCCCAAATCATCTGAAAATATCTACTCCAAACGTTAAGACAAATCTAACCTGAAGCAAGTATTCATCTATAAGACTAGGAGTAAATGTCGCAAGACAAACACTCCACCCTACTCTGCCCAAGGAGGAAATGGGCAGTTAATGGCGTTGCTGCTCCTGGATTCAGTCGGCAGCCAGCCAGCCTACGAGAAGGTCGGCAGGAGGGGACCTGCCACGCCTGCTGTACCGGATCCAGCGACCAGATGACGACGGTGGTTACGCTGCTCACCCAGCTCATCACCGTCCTAATTCCAAGACTGTCTACAAATTAGACTACCAATACATCCTCATGACATTAACAGAAAGCCAAGTCAAAAAAGCAATTCAGACACGTGACATAGGGTATCCTGGCTCACGAAAGACATTATGAGCTTTGCTCAGACAGATGATGATGATGGCTAAGCCAGTCCACGCGGTGACTGTCAGCTTTCGTCAGCCTGTAGTCACCGGACACCTGATGAAGACAGCCGAGCTGGTTGTCGAAACGTTGTGTTTCCAAAACACCATCCGGCTGCACACCCGTGAACACTACATAACATTTTTGTTTTTTAATCTTTTCCTGTGTATTTTCTTTCATAGCAGGGGGGTGTAAGTGCACACCCTTGCACCCCCCCCCCCCCCTCCCGGCGGCCATGCGCGTTGCTTATGCTATTCCTTGCAACTGGCTGTTACAGAGGCTGCAAAACAAATTTTTATCAAGTAATTTGGAATTTATGGTTAGAGAGACGTATGATTGGTTTAGTCGCTTCCTCTTCTGTCTATAAGCAGTTAAACAAAACCATTAACAACGCACAAGAACCGCTAAAAATAGTTCAAGCATGGCAGACAAGATGGTTGTCATTAGAGTCCGCTGTATTAAAAATATACACGCAATGGCAAGAGCTAAAAACGCATTTCTCCGTAGCTAAGATGCATGAAAGGTTTCACACAGCAGAGTTATTACACTTTATGTATGCGAATGAGATGAACTACGCTTATATTTCATTTTTATATACAATATTAATTGAAATAAACAGCGTCAATAAAATGTTCGAGTCAAAAAATACAGACCACATCAAGTTGTGCGGTGAGTTTACCAGCCAGATAAATATGCTTGTCAGCAAAGTTACGTTACCTACAAATAAAGTTAATATTTTTTTCAAAATATTCGTGATTTCTTAGATCGAAGATGATATCTGGGATTTCGATTTGAAAAACAAATACTTGAAATGAGGGAAAAGAGATTACAACGGGAAGACAGAAATAATGCGGGATCACTGGATAAATTGTATAGTAAGTCCATTGAAGAAATAAATAATAGAGTGATGTAAAATTTTACACTAATGGAAAAAAAATCCACACTAAGATTTGAACAAGCACTTAATCACAACAAAGAAAATCTAGTTTACATAATGGCTCAGTTCAATGGAAGTGCAGAATAACATAATAATAATTGATAAAATTGCGATGGAGCGCACGCTCCGGTGGCAATCTCCCTACACATCCTTCTCCCTTCCTCTTCCAGCCCATTTTTGCCCTCAACTAATTTTTACTTTGAATTCTTTCAGTGTTTTAGGTAAATTATTCATCACTTCTCTTGGCAATTTATTCCAATCCCTTACACCCTTTCCTATAAAAGAAAATTTTCCCATACCCTTATGACTGAAATCAAGTGCCAACTTGTGGTCATGGTCAACTTTACCCTTCCAAGCACCTCTCTTAATTTTCCCAACAATATCTTTCCATGCTTCATCACCAGTATAGGCTTTTGTACACTCCCATGACTCTCTTCACCCTCCATCTATTCTCCAATGAATCCCACTCCAGCTCCATTATCATATTAGTTACCGATTGTGTTTTGCTGTAATTTCCAAAGACAAACCTGGCAGCCCTTCTCTGCACTCCCTCGAACTCCTGTATTTGATACCCAAAATGTGGTTCCCATACAACACCACCATATTCCAGCAGTGGTCTGACCAAAGTTTTGTACCCCAATTCCCTTACTTCTCTAGTGCATCCCCTTATCACTCTTTCCAATAGGTGAAGGATTTTTAACACTTTTCCTACTACCTGTCCAATGTGTCCTGCCAAGTTAAGTCTGCCATCAAATATTATGCTGAGGTATTTACATTTCGAGTCTTCATTAAGTAGCTCCTTCCCCACTTTATAATCATAATCAACCTTTAGCTTTTTATCTGTGTACCTAATAAGCTGGCTCTGCTTTGCATTTATCTTCATCCCATGTTAACACACCCAGCTAGTTACCCTATCTAGATCACCCTGCAGCTGTTTACAGTCTTCTATTGTTTTGATCCTTTTATACAACATTATGTCATCTACAAACAATCTAACTTCTAACAGTTAACCATTAACACAATCATTCAATAGAATAACGAATAGCAATGGTCCTAATACACTATCCTGTGGAACGACCATGTTCACTCATACTTCTTTTGATACTGCATTTCATGGTCGTATCCAGCGAGGGGCAGAGGGGGGCTGCTGCCCCCCCCCTAGAAAAAAAATTAAGTTGCCTTCAGTATGCTTCGACGAGTGAAGAACTAGTTCAGGAGCACTTTGGGAGAGAAAGATTGACTGGATTATGTCTGATGAGTGTGCATCGAAATTTCGTGAAAGAACACCATGAGATATTGACAAACAAAATTATTGAAATTGAAAATCCGAGACAGTTAATGTTTACATAAAAAACTAACTGACTTACGATCTTAATTAACTACATAGTAGGTCCTTAGATTAAGTAGTTGGGTTACTATATTAATCAATGATAAAAATAGTTTCCTGAATAGGTTTGAGTTTGATTTTGTAATGTCATGTTTCAGTCCCCCCACCCCACTTCCTCAAAACCAAAATGAGTTGCCCCCCCCCCCCTAGTTCAAATCCTGCCCCCCTCTAGTTCTGATCCTGGATACGCCCTTGCTGCATTTCCTACCCTGACTTTTTGCTTTCTACCTTTTAGGAATTCTTCTACCCAGCAAATCACTGTTTTTTATCAATTCCTATAGTTTTTACTTTATTTAGCACCATCTTATGGCTCACTCTGTCAAAGGCCTTTGAAAGATCTAGTGCTACAATATCTACTTGACCTTCCCTGTCCATTTCATCAGAAATACCTTGCATATAGCTTACTAATTGAGATTCGCATGAATATCCTTGTCTAAAGCCATGTGGCCGCCTTGAAAACCAATTACGTTCCTCACAGACACGTCTGATATGGTTACATATTAATCTCTCAATTAATTTACGTACCACTGGTGTCAAGCTGGTTTTCAACCATATTTGTCACCCCTCCTTTATGGACCGGAACTACTATCGCACTTTTCCAGTCATCTGGTAAACAACAAGTATCCAAACTCAATTTAAATAAGGTTTCAAGATAAGGAACAATGTCCCATCCTACTACCTTTAAGACATCTGTAGTAATATTATCCACACCGCCACTTAACGGTTTTTTAGATTCCTTAGTTCCTTCGTGATATCTTCATTTTGAATTTCAAATTTTCTTATCTGCTCACTTCTAACTGTGCAGATAGGCTAATTTCTGATATAACCCCAACGGTTCCTGAATTCTTGGTCTCACTGAACCAGTTACTTAATAGCTCTGCCTTTTTTTTAATCCTCAGTTACTTCTTCTGCATCCTTATCTATAATTGTCTCAACACCCTCTCTTCCCCTCAGTTTTCTGATATAGCTATAGAAATTTCTAGATGCATCAGTTAGAGGTCCCCCTGCACCAATAATATTCTTCATAAACTCATCCTTGGCCAGTTTCTTTGACATTATTAATTCCTTGTTTAGTTGTTTCAAGAATTCCTACTGCCTTCCTGTTTCTCATAGCAACAGTCGATGATCAGTATCGAAAAATTCACTTACTGGAATAGAATGCGACAAAAGATACTAAAAAAATTGGTATGAAGCATGGAGGAAGGAATATTCCTTCCTCCATGGTATGAAGTATTGTGATTCAAAGATGCTCAAGGAGGTCCTAGATTTGCGGAATTATCGACTTTTGCAATTAGTCTTTTAATACTGCCGCATTCCAGTGTCGATGTTGAAAGACTATTTGGCAGTATGACTGTAATAAAAAACAGAAGAGGAACAGAATTAGCTTGAATCTTTTAAGTACAATATCAAGGGTACGCTGCAGCTTGAGGTTGTTAGGAAAGTGCTGCAATGACTTTGAAATACTGTACCTATAAAAGTTATAAATTGGTCCGAAGAATCGTTTAAATCTACTGATGATGATGGCACCGACAAAAATGATTTATCTGATGAAGACGACATAATACAGAATAGCAGTTGATTAAATAATTTGTTGATGATTCGTTGAATTACTAGTTGCATGTTGATGTACTGATCATTTATACAGAAATTTAATGCGTATTATGGAATAACAAAGGTTACTGCTTTAACAATATACCCATTATTTTCTTTCGCAGTAACCAAATATTTGTTTAATGGAAAATTTAGTGGTTATGAGAGTAGCGCCGCTTTTGTTAGTACTTTTCTGGTGGTTTTAGGAGTTGAATCTGGTGGACAGCTTTTTTAACGGTTGGCTACACTAGGGCTAAGGCCCTCTGGAATGTGGATCATGTCGTGGAAGATGAATAATAACCATGGTGAAAAAGCATTATATATTATAAACAAACAAAAAAACGAAACAAAAATTAAATATTTTAAATTGGCAACTGAATTTTGCAAATAGCATATTAGGTACAATGAGTTTTTGTACAAATTCTTTGATGGAATAGAAATCTTGGCGCTCATTTCGATTTTACACAAATTAAAAACAATTTTATAGCCATAATAAACAGTGTTTGTTTATAGACATTCAGTGAAGTTATTTATTTTATGTGCTTCTTCAGTACCGCGTACTTTAACATTAGTAAGAAATAATTACACCTTAAAAACTTCCGCCCAAGCAAGGCTCCTTCCAAAAATACATTGAAACGGCCCTTTAAATTCTAGAAAGTTGTAGTCTGGTTTAATATAAAAATAATATAAATTGTTTATTTCATTCTGAGTTTGTTCATTCATTCACTGATGTGTTTTCGTTTCATTTGCGGTACGGTGTCAATGTTAATGAGAGCTGTTTCTATTAAGTTGACGTGATTTGCGCAATAAAGGTTTGAGAAACTTTCGGTGACTAGTGAGATAACAAATGAAAATGGACAATTCCGTAAATTAAATTGTGTCTGTCTTGGTAAGATTGTGTGTAGATGAGTGCATCGTTGCTAGGTTGCTGCTGTTATTATTGTAGCAACGGTCCCTAACGCGAAATGCCGTTCTTTAATAAAAACGGTGACAAGGATTTAATGGTTATCAACAGGAAAATTGCTGAAATAAAGAAGAAAATCCAGCTCTCAGGTAAAATTATTTTAATAATTCTCTCGAGGAGAAACGATTGTTATTACTGTTATAAGAGGTTAGTTACGATTTCATATTGTTGATATATACATATAAAAAAAAAATCAGATTTTTAACTAAATGTCGCCATCGGTAGAAGTGGTTTGATATCAGAGAAATCCAAGAATTAAAAGTTACAGTTGACTGCATTGGCACTGGTGCATAATTTTATCGGGTAAACAATTCTGTTACAAACATTTGTTTATACATGGTCATTAAGTATGAGAAAGAAACATCATTTATTAATTCATTTTATTTGGTTCCATATATCATTTACATACAATAAATTGTATAATAACTTAGGACAAGTCAAAGGTACATTTTGGATTCTATAGTACTAAGTATATTCCATCTGGCTTAACAACTTAATGCCTTAAGTTAACTATAAAATTATTCATTCTCTACTTATACATGTTTAATTTGTGTCAGTCACTTACTTTTCATACATTTGTACTATAGATTTACTTTATTTTTTAGCTTACTATACATGTCATCAACAAATGTTTGCTAAGATATCACATATAATTATACACTGTTAATTCAAACAATTTTTTTATTTAAAACATTGTTTTCCTTGTGCCATCATTTAAATACTATTTGACCGAGTAGAAGGCTTTATCACATAAATACTCGTTAAGCTTATGCTTGAATTGTTCTCTCTTGTTACTAATTAATTTTAAATATGTAGGAAGCTTATTGAAAAATTTGGTACTTGTAAACTGAATCAGTTTTATTATGTGTTTCAAAGTCGTGTACTTGATCATACTTTTTACAGCATTCTTTAGTTCTTATATATTTATATACAAGGAAATGTCAGAATCTTAAAATCTAACAAAATATATATATATTTTACATGAAACCATTCCTTTTTCTTTTAGTAGTATTCTAATTATATGTTTTTTTCTATTTTTAATATTCTTATCATCTTATTCTCTGTGGGTCTTCCCCATGCTGATTTACTATACCTCAGTTGACTTTCAAAAAGAGAGAAATAAATGGTCATCAGAATATCCCTAGTGCAGATTTCCCTTAGGTAGCTGACCATAAATACAATAGGGGTTAGTTTCCCACAGCATTGTTCCACGTGATTTTCACAATTCATTTAGTTGCCAATTTGAATCCCTAGCAATTTAGGTGTTTTTGTATCACTTATTTGTTGACTGTGTCTGTTTAAATTAACAGAGTACCTTCTTCATCTGAAATGATATTATTTGACTTTTATTATGAATTATCTTCCAACCATGTTGCTAGTTTCTGAAAGTACAGGTTAGTTTTTGTTTTTTAGAATCCGTAGTTTGATGTTTGATATCTTCATAGTTGCATTATTTACATAAAGAACCATGGCTGCATTTAAGCATAGGCTACATAAGCTGTAGCCTAGGGGCCCGCACCACAACCTGGGTCCACCGCCTGGGCCAGTAGTAGCGCTAACCCATATTTTTTTTTTTTTTTAATTTAAGCATCCATAGCCGGAGGCAGCCAGGGCCACTGCCGACAAGGGAGCCTGCACCACATGTATAGCCTAGGGGCCCACGGAGCCTAAATGCGGCCCTGTAAAGAACTATTGTGTCACTCTCTCCTTTTGATCTTGGGATATCATTTATATATAGAATGAACAACAGAGGTCCTAGCACTTAGCCCTTTGGTACATTATTAAAGTCTGTGTTGCTATTTATAATCAAAATGTTAATAAGTCATTGTAAATTATAAAATTGGATGTGTGATGAGATATCTCAGAAGTGTTTGACAAAGCCACAGAATGTTGGTGAATATGGATAAAACCATTGAGGTGAATCTGGATGTCTTGCTGCATGGAGGAATTCTTAAAAACTGGGATGGAAAGAGTTGTAGGAAATGTGCTTTCATGGGAGGTATTGTATTTTATTTGATCCTTGAGGTCATATATTTTATGACACAAGACAAGTCAACAATAATCATAATAAGAGTTGCAATATATATTTTTAGTACAATTCAAGATTGTGTATCATTATTATAACTATCATAAGTAAAATCATACAGGCAATACCAAAATCATATAAAATACTTTTGTTTGACTAAATTAAGTGAATACTTTGATATTTTACATGTTTCATAACAAAATAATTCAGTCTTGTTTGTACTATTTCTTATGGCTCATGTAGTTATTGAAACTATAGAAGCTATTGACTAATAACATATTTTTCAGCTTATATTTAAATTTATTTGGATTTGCTATTCATTTTATGCTTTCAGACAAAAATTTGTTAAGAATATTTGGGTGGTAGAGTACACTTTGTTGGTACAGAGCTTTTTTGTGCCACTCTCTATGAAGATCGTCCCTATTTCTTGCTTCATAATTATGTATTTCTCTATTTAGTGTTGCATATTCCTGATATAACTTCAGGAAACAGATACATTCAAATAAATATATCGATGGTAGAGTCAATATTCCAAGCTCTTTAAAAATTTCCACGCAGGATTATCTACATGTGATACCTTTCATAATTCTTATTGCTCTCTTTTGAAGTCTGAATGCCTGTTTTGCTTTGGTGGAAGTGAGAATATTAGTGCCAGAGGATAGGCTGTTGATTCGATTCATTATTCTAATGAATGATTCTGTTGCTGGTTTAGATTCAGAAGTTAGGCTGTTTGCGGCTTGCATAATGTGGTATAACATGATTATGATATGAAAAGATTGTGTACAGTTACAGAGGGATTTAGACCGGCTGTCTTCATTAGATTTTTCCCCCCTGTATATGTCCTGGTGAATCGCAAGACTACGGAACAGCATCACCTGCGCACAGGTGTCCATTGTGTAGTCATAAGGGCAGGATTATGTGTGCACCCACCTGTGATAGGCTCCGGAGCGTTTACTGCAGTGGAGGAATGTTGTGTTGCCATCAGTCTGCAAAACATGTAACTATGTTCTGTTGTCTTTGTGAAATGTGTAGTTTATGAGGTTTTATTTATTTCATATCAGAGAATAGGGACTATCCCAGCATTCACCTTGATGATTGCGGGGAAACTATCTCAAAACTTCATTAAGTACAGACAGCAAATAGGGACCAGCACTCTCCCATGCAATGCCACACTGGCGAGAAAGTATAGATATTTATTAATCCACTTAGGTCCTTTGAATGAGCAGTTTCTATATTTGAGCATGGAAAAGTTGAAAAAATTAATAGTTCACCAGCGAATGATGATTAATAAATATAATTTAAAAAATTCAGTTTAGTTGGCACACTAACAGAAAAGTAAAGGTTTTATAAGAATGTACAGTGAACTGGGAATTTATTCTTGAAGGCATAAAATGTAATCATTTTGGCTTATCATTTTATAATAACAAAAAACTCAGCTGGGCATGATGAGGTAGTAGGGAAAAGTTTCCGAGTTCTGCATCTATCGGAGAGGTTGATGATAGGATGTACCCGAAGTATGGGAACGTCTCTGTGAATGTGTGGTAAGACATTTGCTTGAAAATGTTTTAAAAACGGATGCTGGAAAGGATACAAAGTAGGGCAGATAGATATGTCCATTAGAATTACTATTGAACACACTTGATAATTGGTACAATATTGAACAGACTTGGAAACTGGTACAATGAATAAGCTAGGTTGGAAGTCATTAGAATACAGGTGTGTAAATAGAGTCATGGGTATAAATGTGTCATATGTTTATGGTGAGGTCTGAATAGATATCGAATGAAGAATTAGGAGTAGTGAGTGGAAAGGAAGAGATGACCATCACTATAAGCGAGCTCTTTATTTTCAGTATAAGGAAGTGAGAAAGTTTTCATTTTCAGGTAAGGGAGTCAATAACTACAATAAGTTTTTGAGAAAGGTTATAAATAGAAGGCTTTACTTCCATCTGCAAAAGAATTTAAATTATAATATGTGTGAGTAGTTGTATAGGGAAATCACTTGTAGGACTAAAGCTCCAACACAGATAATAATAATAACAATACAGAGAGCAATAAAATTCACTGCAACTATTTTACTTACTGTATATCTAAAAAAAAATCATCATTTACCTGTCAACTTTAAATGAAAAGAGAAATACTTTCTACTGTTGGTCCCATGGAACTGTGAGTTTTCTCATTAGACTCTAGAAAGTAAAATGACTGGAATATTAATATATCCACTGGAATAAGAAAGGGATTTTTTTAAATAAAATATGTACCTCTGTAGCAATTAAAGAATTAGGAAGGGAGTGTGACTAAATAATTTTTTATAGAGGAGAATCGGGTAATATGGAATAGTCTGGTAATATGGAATACCAAGGTTTCTCCTCTGCCGAATGCTGCTGTATAGTGGAAGTACCATCAACTGCTGCTCAAAACTACTCTGATGCTTTGTTATGAAGGTCGGTCATTTGGGAGCTGAACTGTGTTTGCTATACAACAAAGTTTGTTTTTCACTTTTGAGAATTTTTACAGATTAGTTTTCTAAAATATATATGAAATATTAAATTTATTTTGTTGATTGCTAGTCTTAGTGTAATGTTTACTAAAAGAGTGATGGTTTGTTGTACAGGTCTTTTTTCTGGCTTCCATCTTTTTTTTATAATATTATCAAGCCTATTTTGTCCAAGATAGCGATTCGGGTAATATGAGATACTTGGTATTCCATAAAACCAGACATAAAACTGTGGTATTTCATACAACCCGAAAAATAATTACTGAGTTGAAATACATTTTTAATCAAATATAATGTCAGTAATATGATTTTTGTTAATATTGATTGAAAATAATAAAATAACAATTGAGAAAGTAAATATTTCTTAATTAATTCATTAATAATGTTTTGTTTTATGAACAGCCAAAAAAGAAAGAAGCGATAGCTATTGAATCTGACAAAGATGATGATGATGTTGACTAAAAAGTATCATTAAATCCGTTTATCTCAATTCCAGATAGTTTACGTTATTTGAAACCTTCTATTCCATATTACCCTCCAAGCGACAATTTTTTTAAAACTAAATGTTACTAATAAAAAAAAAAATCTGTTTTGACAGCTTTTTATTAGATATATGTTATCACAAGAAGTTGAAAGTTGTGTTCGTTTTAGTTTCAGGTGTTAAATTATTTTCAGTACTATTTTGTACAACAAAACATAAATGGTATTCCATATTACCCGATTCTCCTCTATATATAAAATATGTACAGCTGTAGAAATTAACAAGAGCCTTTAGAAATTTAGTAATCAGTGTGGGAAATTATTTGGTATTACAGTACCAAGTTAATAACCTATATTACTGCTTTTAAGACTGACATCATGCACTCTTACACATCACTGATAGTGCTCTCAAATGGTATCAGAGCCTCTATTTTTGATTTAAACTCTACAACAAGATAACAACTCACATAAGTATCAGTCAAGCTTGTCAACCTCATTTTGTTAGTTAATAATGTTGTTATAGTTCTGATTGATATTAGAAGGTTCAGTTAACCAGTGGCCAGTACTAATGGAGATTATAGGTACAATTACAAAAAGGTACATGTCTTAGAATTGAAAGATATTTCAGGGAAAAGTGGCAATCTGCACCCACAAACCACCGGCCCGTAATTTAAGGGAATTGCGTGATCTTTCTGTAGACATCTGGTGCCAGATATCTCTGGAAACCTACCACGGATTTGTTGAATCCTTTCCACACCAAACTGCTTCAGTATTGTGTTCCAAAGGTTGACCAACAAACTATTGAGCAGGTGGTCATAATGTTTTGGCTCGTCAGTGTAAGTAGTAATGAGCAGACTAAAAAACTGGTACTAAATCCAATGGATGATATGAGGGAACTTAGAAAGATAAGAAAAGCATTGAGGGGCCAGTGTGGACAATATCATCATTACAGATGTATTAAAGACAGGAAGACACAACATTGTCCCTTACCTTGCACAATTATTTAGATTCACTTTTATTGATTTGCTGCTTACCAGAAGACTGTAGAAGTAGCATGGTAGTAGCACTGGTTGATAAAGGAGGGATGACAAATAGGGTTGATGATTACATACCAATTAATTTGATATCAGTAGTGGGTAAGTTGATGGAGAGAATGGTATGGCAACCACATCAGAAATGTCTTGAATGGCAACATGAGTGTAGACAAGGACATTTGTGCTAATCTCAGATACTACAAAGGAATATCAGATATTGCAGATGAAATGGACAAAAAAAGGGGGTAAGTTTATAATGTAACCCTAGGTACCTGTTTCGCATTTAACACAATCAGCCATCAACTGGTGGTAAATAAGGTAAAAACCATTGGAGCAGATGAAAAATTGACTTGCTGGGTGGAGAAATTCTTAAAAGGTAGAAAGCAAAGCATTGTGATAGGAAATGCAGAATAAACAGTGGCAGAAATAAAAATGGGTGCACCTCAGGGAAAGTGTATTGGGACCATTGCTATTCATTAGACTTATGAATGATTGTGTTGATCATGTTACATAACAGTATTAAATCTGGAGAGGAATGTGAACAGCTATCTGGGCTGGATACTAGTTGGGTAGCTCAACAAGAAATTAAAATAAATGCCAAGAATGGTCAGCTTGGTAGGTACACAGATAAAAAAAATAAAAATCTGTGATTATTGAGAGGAGGAGGAATTGTTTCTTGAAGATCTTTGGTGTAAATATCTTGGCCTGATATTTGATAGTAAACTCAGTTGGGAGGAAGTTGTTTCAAAATCCTTCATGTATTAGAAAGAACCATGGAAGTGAGGGAATTGGGCTACAAAACATTGGTCATACTGTTTCTTGAATATGTTGGTGTAGTATAATATCTTCATTTAGGAGTTGAAGGGGGTTTGAAGGAAAACAACCAGGTTTGTTTTTGGAAACAACTGCAGAAAGTAATCAATTAACTGATATGATAAAGAAGTTGGACTGGAATACAGAAGGCAGGTGAAGAGATTGCTTGGAGTGTATAAGGCTTATATTGGTGCTGATGCTTGGATGGATATTGGTAGAAGAATTATGTGTAGCACATGGAAGGGAATAGTTGACCATAACCTAAGATGGCACTTGCTTTCAGACATAAAGGAGTAGGAGATTTTTCTTTTGTAGACAAGGAAGACAAGACTGGAATAAATTATCAAGGGAAGTAAAAAAACTGAAATAGTGTTGATTCATTGTCTGACAAATGCTGGAAATTATGTAAAATGTTCCTATGCTCAAAGTACAGGTGGCTGCAGAATGAATAAATAAATGGATTATCTTGACACGTTGGAGATTCGGCTCAACTAACTGTTGAGAATATGAAAAAAATACTGAAATCAAGAGATTCATAAATTCTGATTGTCATTGTTTAGTAAAAATTGATTATGATACTTTACTCTGCAAACGCCACCAATACAAATTTTGTTTGACCGAAATTGAACTTTTGTCTGGTTAAAGGGCTGCAGGTTTTGTCGTAAGAAGAAGCTTCTCTATTGTGTCATATACACTCTTTTTGCTTACACTAGGCTAAAAGATTCTTAAACTGAATAAATATTTCCACGTTAATGGAAAAACTAATGCTTAAAATGCTTGAAGAAAGTTTCAAGTTGAACTTCACTGTTTCATTTCCCTGCATCTCCACATTTCTCATAATCCCAACATGGCTGCCAAAAGCCATGCTCACCACAACATAATTTGCTACTATGGTAATATTTAGCCAAAATTAACTAGCATGACATATCCCTAACAGTACATCCTGACAACTGTGTCCAAGACACATGCTTTTATAGAAACATTGGTTTACCCCCACTCAGTAGCCAAAGTTTGACATCACAGCCAGTCACAATCCTGAATTCAAACTTTAAGCAATCAGCCCTGAAATCAGTCCATAATACTGCTTAAATTAATTACTTTTCTTGTCCATTCAAACATACATTAAACTTTATCCACATTAACAATAAGTATTTCTTATTATTCTGATACGGTTATTTTTCCCCATATCTGTCTATTTCCGCAAACTTACTTTCATAGGTTCCTCTATCTTCCTGCCACTAACTAAATTTTTTTTTTTTTTTTTTTTTTTTTTTTTTTTTAAACTTTTATATGAGTGCAGTAATGCTCTGGCCTTGCTTTTGGGAGGGTGCAGCTGAATCCCCGTTTGGCCATCCAAATTTCAGTTTTCCACATTTTTCCGAAATCACTCCAAGCAAATGCCAGGATAGTTCCTTCAAAATGACAAGGCCAGATTCCTTTCCATTCCTTGCCTCCAGTCCTTTCTTGCCTTTAATGACCTCAACATTGACAAGGTGTAAAGCCATAAAAAGTGATACAAATTCTAAAATCTGGTAACTTCATTCTGAAAAGTATTTCTGTTTCCATAGGCTACGAAATTCAACAAAATATGATAAACCATGTTTTTAACTAACATTAATCTACTATGAAGTTTCATTTCATTCTCATAAATCTTTACCACACTTGATACAGTTTCATCTAAAATAATAATAAAAATACAAACATCTTCACCTCAGTCATGTAGGAGGCTAGAGACATGGTAGGAGAAAAGATGTGACCACATTCGGACCTGCCATATGAATGAAACATAGCTGAAACCCAGGGAGAGTGGTGTTTAAACCAGTGGTAGGGGGGTGAAAGTTGACCAACGATAAACTTGGAACAAAATAATCTCTCTGACTATCAGTCAAGGTAAAATGAAATTTTATATATTTAATTTTGATCTGTTAGAGGAGTAAATAAATAAACACAGAACAGATGTGGTTTTATGAACAATGGCTAGAATGAACAGCAAGAAATTATGAAAACACAAAAAGAAAAAAGAGGGAGAACACCAAGATAGGGACAAATGAAACAAAGCAGAAGAAATCTTCCCCCCTCTGCCCCCCGCCCCCCTCCCCACCACCAGTTAAAACAGCACGCTCCTGCGTGTTTCATCTTTGTTTCATTCATGTGGCAACTCGGGGTGTGGTCACATCTTTTCCCCTGCCATATGTCTCACCTCCTACATGACTGAGGTTATTTACCAAAATATTGTGAAGTTGTTTGTATTTTTCGTGTATTTTACGTGTTTGTCTCGCCCTCCTGCCTTTATCTGTTGTAAGGGATGGGTTATTTTTTCCCTATCATATCTTATTTTCAATGCCTGATGGCAGTTTGTTTCCTTTATCCAACAGTATTTTTAGGGAAATTATAATAAAAAACAACATTTTGTTAGTGATTAAAGTTGACTTGCACTCTTTAAATTCAAATAAAAATAAGAACCTTTACCTGCACTGTTAATTCTTCCCTGCCAGATCAGATTGTAACTTGAGTTAATCATTAACAACATTTTACCACACACTTACAGATGGAGCCTTAGCAAATGATTTCTATTACTTGCATATTTCAGTCCATTAAAAATTGTTTAAATTCCAGAATAAATTTTGACATACTATTGAGACATTACAAGCAGAACTATAGCCAACAGGCATCATGGTTGTAGTATTTCTCATTTACTCTCTTACATGATTGGTATCATCAAAAATATTGTTTACTTGTTTTCATTTTGTTTTCTTGCTCTCACAGCCTCTTTTTTTCTGTCATCTAATCTTTGTCTACCACTACAGGTCTTTCCTTCCATTTAGGTTTCATGAATGATAGGTTCACTGTCTCTATTCTAGTTCAAATTTATATTACTCTTTGCCTAATTTTCTATTCCATTATTATTTCAAATAATTTTATAATTTCTATCTCATTTTTCAAATAGTGATATGCTGAAAGAGTTTAAAATGGAACATGTCACATGGTACAAACATTTACCTAAACAACTGGTAAATATATGTGCATAGACGGATTTGGTTTAGATTAGATATGTTCACTTTGCTTCCATGTGAGAACAATCTCAGGGATGTGGAACAGTTTATACAATTATTAACAAAGCAATAATATTAACAAAAGCTGATAATAGGTTAGTTATTTAAAAACCCATTAGTATAATAAATTTCCATTGTGATCTGCAAATAAATATTATCCCATGTTAGTTCTATATATGAGTGCAATTTCCAGGTAGCGTAATTGCTGCATTTGTAAATAGGGTCAATACAAAGAGAAACCATTCACAATTTTAGTAATTGTGAATGGCTTTGTCATATTCTTCTTCCATACCATATTTCAAGAAGAAAATTCTTCCACAGAGTAAAATTGGTTCTGAAGCAAAAACTTTTTCAGTTTGGATTTAAAGTTGTTAGTTTTTCATAGATAAAATTTTACTTCTTGTGGTAAGTCATTGAATAAAGAAGTTCCAGTGAATGCTGTTGCTTTCAGTACAGTTGACAATGACTTGGAATCTCTGTGAATGTTATATTTATTCCAATTATTACAGCTGTGTATGTAAGCATTAAGATTTAAGTGTTACAATTTTCCTCTACAAATGATAATAGGGAGTATATATATATTGTAAGTACACACAGATTTCTGCATACTGTCCATGGGATTATTCTACAAATAATTCTTATAGCATGTTTTATGATTTAAATACCTTCTGTTCTTGTGAAGAGTTTCCCCAGAATGGGATTTCATAAGTGAGCAGAGTGTGAAAATATGCAAAATAACCAGCTTCCTTGTTTCTATATCAGCTGCTCTAGATTTTACTTTTTATGCAATCCTCTGTCCCTTTTTATCTTGTGCCAGCATCTTCAACATACCCCTTACAACCCACATCCTCAATTATTTGCTTCATATATTCTGATCTCTGTACCCTCTACAATTATTATCTTCTACTGTTTCTTCCACTAACAAGTTAACCAATCCTTCATGTCTCAAAATATGACCTACCATCCTGTCTCTTCTTTCTGTAAGACTCTTCCACAAACTTCTTTCCTCCTCCATCATTTCTAAACTCGTTAATTTCGTACTTTATCTGTCCACTTAATTTTCAGTATCTTTCTATAGCACCACATTTCCAAATGCTTCAATTTTCCTTCTTTCTAGTATTCCTAAAGTCTATGCTTCACTGCCATAAAGATTTCTCTTTTTCATGATAGCTCTTTTTACTAGTGCTATTCTGCTTTTAACATCATTCTTGCTTTGGCCGACAGTTGTAATTTTACTTCCTAAGTAGCAAAATTTACTAACTTCTCCTATCGCATCACATCCTATTATTATATTTAATCTAGTATTATTGATATCATTTCTGCTATATTTTGTCACTTTTATCTTGCTTTGATTTATGTTTAGTCCAAAATCTTCCTTCAGTATTTTGTTCATGACAGTCAACAACTGCTCAATATTATCAGCCTGTTCTGCTAACAAGACAATGTCATCAGCAAATTGTAGCATACTGATTTTTTGTCCTTGAACGCTGATGCTACATTCAAATCTTTCATTCACTTCCTTTATTGCTTCTTCTACATACAAATTGAATATTAATGAGGATAGAATACAACCATGTCTCATATCCTTTTTAACTGAAGTGTGACTTTCATGATTGTCTACTTTTATTATAGCTACTTGATTCTTGTAAATATTATAAAGTATTTTTCTGTCTCAGTATTTTAAACCAGATTTCTTTAAAATTTTGATCATCTTGTCCCACCTAACATTATCAAAAGCTTTTTCTAAATCATCAAACACTATAAAAGTATCTTTGTTTTTCTTGATCTGCCCTTCAAGTATTAATCTTAAGGCCAGAGTCGTTCTCTTGTACCATGGTTTTTCCTAAATCCAAACTGATTTTCACCTACTATCCCGTCTACTATACTTTCCGTTCTTCTGTATAGTATTCTGAAGCATGTGATGTTAGACTTATAGTGCGATAATTCTCACATCTGTGAACTTATGCTTTCTCCAGAAGTGTGAAGATGACACTTTTATCAAAATCAGTGGGATTATCTCCTGTTTCATAATTTTTTGATATAAGTTTGAATAATCTTTTGTATTCCTTATTCTCCTAGGGATTTCAGGATTCTGCAGGAATCTCATCAATTCCAACTGCCTTAACTCCTCTAACAAATTCTGTCCTCAAAACAGGATCACCTAAGTCATCAACATCGATGTCAATACACTGTTGTTCAAATCATCTCCATCATATAATTTCTCTATGTATTCCCTTCATCAATTAACTCTATCTTCTGAGCTTAGAATAAGTTTCCCATCAGCAGCTTTAATGTCTATTCCTCTTTTTTTAAATTTTTCCAAAATTCTGTTTGACCTTCCTATATGCCTCATTTACTTCACCTAGGACCATTTCCTTTTCTACTTCTTCACACTTGTCTTACTTCTCTCTTCCACTTTTTTGCATTTCCTGTTTATTTAATTTCTAAATTGTCTGTATTGCTGTCTTTGTGCTTCTCTGATCCATCAACTCCAAAATTTCTTCTGTCATCCAATGTTTTTGGGCAGCTTGTTCCGTTAAGCCTTATTTTTCTTTACCAGCTTTCATTATTTTAGTTTCAATACATTCCATTCATCCTCAATTGAGCTCATTTCAGAGTTATGTCTATACTGCAAACTTTTCTCTTGTGTTAGAGTGTTTCAGTTTATCCAGTTCCAACCTGTTCTGCTTGTATTCTTAATTCTCTTGAATTTCAGCATATACTTCATAACTATCAGATTATGGTCAGAGTCTATCTCTGCTCCTGTGTATGATTTACAATCGAGAACTTTATTCCTGAATCTCTGTTTTACCATGATATCTGCCTGTATCCCCTCGACTGTAACAGTTGTGTTTCCTTCTTGCGTGATTCTTAAATAGTGTGTTCGCCACTACTATTTTATATCTTTCACTAAATTTTGATAACCTGCTTCCTGATTCATTTTTTTCTCTTAAACCAAAACTCGCTACAGTATTCCCCACTTTTCCTTCTCCTACTACCGCATTATCCTCAGTGAAAATGTTGCTCAATTAAGTTTTTTAAGAAGTTACTGAATATGTTGCTTCCAGTTCAACTTGTTATCCATATATATGAGGTCTGTCCCAAAAATAATTCTTCACATTTTTTTGATGTGACATACATCACAGGGTGGTCAGACTGGTTTGGATAGGGTGGGGGGAGGTTAAGCTTTCCAGCAATTCTGAGCTCAGTTGTCTCCATGCCCTGGGGGGAGGTCATAAAATGTCAGTTTGCGAGCTCCTGTGAAGTAGCCACGTCATACTTACGATGGAGAAAACATTGGATCAAAGGTTCGCAATCAAATTTTGCGTGAAACTGAACAAGACACCGCTGGAAACTTTTGAGATGCTTTAGCAAGCCTAGGATTGCCTTTCCAGATAGCAGTCAAACATGTGAAACAAGATGTTCAAAGGAGGCCGGGAAGAGGTTGCCGATGAAGTCCACCAAGGATGTCCTTCAATGTCATGAAATGATGATAGTGTGCACGAGTTGCTGAATTCTGACCATTGAATGAGTGTTTAGTTGATGTCAGATTTATTGAACGTACTGAAAAACTTCTGTTCACCGCATCGTATCAGAAGGTTTGCTCGTGCGCGAGGTTTGCACCAAACTTGTTCCAACACTTTTGGCTGACGCACAAAAAACATAATCGAATGAAAGTGTTTAAAGAACTAGAGCAACTCTGTGCAGTTCATCCTAATTTTTGGACTATTTTATCACCAGGAATGAGACATAGATCTTCCTTTGAGTATGAAATAAAGAGGCAGAGTGGCACGTCTTGGTATCTCCATGCCCCAAAATGGCTCGCATAAGCAAATCATTCGTGAAAGTCATGCTCTTTTTTTTTTTTTTTTTTTTTTTAAAAAAAAAATAACAAGGCGGTTAGTGCACAGTGAATTCATACCTCCTGGACGGACCATAGCCACCCAGTTCTATAAACAAGTGCTCCAGAGACTGAACAACAGTGTCACCCGCATCTGAAAGGAGATCAGCGCTTCATGGAAGCTTCACCAAGACAACCTGACCTGCATTGATGTGGAAATGCTGCCACAGCCACCCTATAATCCCAATCTTGCACCAGTGGACTTCTTTTTGTTCCTCCAACTGAAAAATGTGATTAAAGGAACACATTTCAAGACTCTGGACAACATCAAAGCAAGTACAATGAGGGCTCTAAAGGATTTCGCCACTGAGGGCTTCTGGTAGTGTAAGAGACATGGAAATCATGCTGGTATAAATGTATCTATGCAGAAGGGTCATGCTTTGAAAAATTTTAATTTGCTGTACCTATTTGATCAAAATTAAAAAAAAAAAAAGAGACACATTATTTTTGGTACATACCTTGTACATCCAGGAATTGTGTATAATTGCTTCCATTGATTTCTTTTCCTTTGGATATCACATTACAGCTTTTATTTGCTTTATTTTTTGTAATAAATTAAAATAGCTGCAGCTTTTTGTATTAATTGATCATTTATTAGCACTGAACCATCTGTAAATTTTCTTTAGTGCATCTTTTGCTTTGTTTTCAAGGATTTGTAGGAATGGATATTTCAATGATATGCTTGCATCATCTGCAAAAAGCACCATATATTCACTATACCACATTTAACTATTCCCCAATGTGAGTTTATAATCTATGCTGTATTATCAGCTTTCAAGGATACACACTGCTTTTTAATTTGCCAATATGATTTTAAGGAAAGGTCTGGCCTATCATTGACACCATAGCGTTATAATTTATGTAGGATAATCCCATGATTAATGCTATCAAAGGCCTTAGCCATATCACAGAATATTCATTGGGAATTTAATTTTTTATGCATTTGCTTCCAATATCTAAAAGTAATCTGTAAATGTGATCTACATTACCATTGCAGTAGTATAAGACATAACTAGAGTACTATTGACAGTACTGCAACATGCCAAAAGGTATGACACTCGAAAGAATGAATAAGATTTTCTATTTTACATTGCAGATATATTAGTCCAAGATCCGGCTGCATGATTTCTATGTCCATCTGTTATTTGATTGAAATGTAATTTTTATGTATAATTATCAGTACCAGAATAGGATTCTGCCAGGTTGCCTATTAAAATATAGCTGCAAGTATTTTTAATTAAATTTAAAAAAATCAAAACATTTTGTTCACTTGTTTTTTAAATAAATTATAATTCATTTCAAAGAGAGATAGGTAAAGAACATAAAAATTTTGGACTTCCTGTGTAAAAGTGTCCTCAAGTAAGGGTTTGCCAGCTGTTAAAGAGATGTAAGAGTATGTGAAAGTTATCACACTGTACCGACCGTCAGATGGTGTGGTGTGCTAACTTTAACAGCTGGCAAACCCTCCTTGCCTCCACTTTTACACAGGCAACCCAGACTTTTTATGCTCTTTACATGCCTCTTTATAAAAATGAATTATAATTTATTTAAGAAGAAAGTGAAAGAATTTTTTTGGAAATTTAATTTAAAATAATTGCGGCCATATTTAGGTAGGAAAACTGGCAGAATCGTATTCTGATACTAATAATTATACACAAAAATTACATTTCAATCAAATAACAGATAAATATAGAAATCATGCAGCCAGATCTTAGGCTAAATCTTATCCATCTTAGAGGGTATATAATTCCAGTAACTATTTCAAAATTGTAGCAATTTTTTAATGAATCAACTGAATTTTTCAGAGGGACAGCGCAAAGCACATTTTGAAGAATGTGATGCAGAGAAGAAACAAAATATAGAAAAAATAACACAGCTGAAAAAAGATATTAAGGAACTGTACCTCGAGTTAGGGAAACCAGGATACGTAAGTTTATTATTTTTCTGCAGTGAATAGAATAAGAGCATTTTTTACAGCCACATACTTATCAATATTGAAAACAAAGTATAAGTAATAATTAATTGCATTTTGATTTGGTACTTTGTTTAATGATGTCCTTAATAGTACAGTTAATGACACTATCTACTGCTATACATGCTGGAAAAAAAAAAATAGTAATGTAGCTTCAAATTATTTTTCTGGCAGTTTTTTAAAATGTTAATAGATACAAAAACTATTTACTAAGTATATAAACTTAAACTAACCTTATTTGTTGGCGCCATGCAACAAGTAAACAAATATCAATAGCATACCAGTATCTAATTGTTCAGTATTTTTACCAGTATATTAACGTAAAATGTTAATTACTTTATGATGGACTTAATTCCTTGTCTAGACAGCTACCATACCCTAAGATCTTCATGGAGAAATTACAGAACTTTGTTCTAAGTGCTGGGTGCCCATTCTCTGTCCGGCTGGTGGATGGTCTGCAATCCTGTCCCATGCTAGCCAAGAAATACCAACAACTACCAATGTTCTCCTTCGTATACTGGGACACAGACGGTGCCAAATAGTACCTGTACCATGTTTGGGCATTGCATTACCCAAATAATAATAATAGTTTCTGCTTGTAGCAGATATACTGTATTATTACTATACATTATGACTAATGTGCCAGAAGATCAAACGGATCACTTGGAGAAACTTCTTGTAATAATAGTTTTCTTTTTTTCTAAAGTTCATATGTAATATTGACCATTCTGCTCTACATTCTTAAATTCATATATGAAGAAGAGTTGCTTGCATTTCTGTTCTTCAGTCAAGAATGCAGACCTGAGTCAGGAATGAATAAATAACTTCTGGTACAGTTATGTGGAATGCATTTTTTGCATGCTTCTAATTTTATTCATCTTGTCTCAGAGAAGCTCTGAATTGCAGCATGTTGATGGTATTTTGTCAATGATAGATGGTTGGGGAATAAATATTCCATCTTGCTGGAAATTCCAGTTTCTTCCTTGTATCACTTACTGTACATGTTTGGTAAGACAGTTGAGCCAGAGTAGGCTATTTGACAGTATCAAAAATACCTTACAAGTTGTAGTCATTAGCGAAAATTAATGCTTAAAGAAGCTATTTTTTTTTTAAGTTTGAAAGGGAAGGTGGATTATTTTTAATTAAAAAAAGTGAAATAAAAATTAGATTTTTCTTACCTTTGGTCACATGACAGAAAACGCTCTACGATTGGTGGTCACTTTAGTGATGTCACATGCATGTAAACGCTGCGGCTGCAAATGGAGCATTTCCTACTATCCAAGTTTTCACTATTTTTTTTTAGTTTGTTGCTGATTATTTCTTGTTGTTAATGACATTTCATTTTGAATACAAAATGGAGAACAATTTTTAGAAGCCTAAGCAGAAAAATACTGAAAACAGGCACCTTATTTGTTGGGCTAACTATAGAAATGACCCCTGACTTTTATTATGCAGTGCTTAATATATATAACAGCTTCAGTTTGAGAATCAATTATATTTAAATTGAAAGTTAGAGATTAACAGAAATCATTCATAAGAATGACTAAAACTATAAATTATTTGTTTTAGGAGATATTTACGAGAAAAATGCAAGTTATAATGTAGGTATATGGTATGCACAACAGTTAAATAACTGGATGTTGCCGGCCACTTTTCTTAGTTGCAGATAAAAAATTATAGATAAATGATAATTTTTTGTCAACGAAACTCAATTTATTATTTGTTTATATATTTATTGACAATGTTTCACCTCATCTCACATGAAGGAACTGTGATGTTTAAGTGTTTACTATTAACATAAAGAGAAGCAGCTGGGGTATTGTATTCTAGTTAGCTGCATTGTTAAAGAGTGCTAACAGTCTTAAACCTAGGTTCAAACCTTGGTTGGGATGATATTTTTGTTTTTTCGTTTCTGTTTGTTGCATTACAGAATCATGTTTTTATTCGAAGAAGTCATAAATTTTGGTTGTTGGGTGTCATCCAAATGGTTGAAATATAAATTGCTGCCTTACAAGAAAACTTTTATGAAAAGATATCCTTCCTCTTTTAATTTTGAAACATAACAGACATACGTTATCATGGCAAAACATACAGGTGCATGGTGGTGAATAATGGAATTTATTTTAACAGTAACATTACTTGAACAAATTTCATGCTAATCTTGCAACAGTTCCAGAACACTTTGAATCCCTTTTGTTGGAATTTTTATTTGACAATACAACTGCATATTACCTTTCTGACATAAATGTGTATATTTAGGCAGTATTTACTTTTAATATGCAAGATACAGGCATACAGTGCTGAATAATGGAATGTATTTTAACAGTAACATCACTTGAAGAAATTTCATGATAACCTTGCAACAGTTTCGGAATGCTTTGAATCCCTTTTGGTGGAATTTTTATGTGACAATACAACTGCATGTTACTTTTCTGACATGAATATGTCTATTTAGGTGGTATTTACTTTTAATTTGAAAGTAATTTTCAGTTTCCAAAAAAAGAAGAAAACCGTTTTTCAGTGTGCAAGTAACGTTCAGTTTCATTTTTGAAGTCTTGTTCGGTTATGTTTCAAATGTTTGCTTTATGCTTATTATAAAAAAAGTTTGTGAAGTCTTAAAACAAACAAATTAATGTTTTGGTGTAATTTTAGGGGAAAAATAAAATGAAAATGCGAAAGTGCCACAGAAAACAAATAAATCATATTCTGAAGTGAGGATCGAATCTAAGCACCCTAACCTTGCTGATAGTCACACTAAACAATGTACTACGTGTATCTCAACAAAATTACAGTGTAAATGATCCTCAAAGAAAACGATATGTGACTTAGTCGCAATATTGTCTGGATTTCTATGAGCAATTCGCAGCAAATTTTTTCGTATTTCAGCTATGTGGGAACTCCTACGGTTTTTTGGGAAGTTTTTATTGTTGTGGTTGTAGATTTGTGTACTACACACCGTTTATAAACCATATTTCCAACAATTTATACACATATTGAGAGAAACAAACCAGGTGTTACTTATATAGAGATAACACTTGTTGGAACGTGATCTGATGGGTATCATTGTTCCACACCATGCAGCAAAGGAGCATTTTGGTGGGCTTTTAAATACTTTAAATTTTATGCAACACAAGCACTTTTTATAATAAAATTACTAGTATTGGGTGAATAATGTGAATCAATAAACAATTTCAACCATTTTCAAAAAAAAAAAAAAAAAAATAGTCAAATAATGTATTACATTTTATTCCTAATGTGAATGCTGTTTAATTTCTCAGATCTTTTTTCTTTTTCAAAACATTACACTAAAAAATCTACATTCTAGATGGATGTTTATTCAGATTAATGATTGTCCTATTTCATTCAGTGCAAGTCACTTATTTATTACTTATATCTTTTTTCTAGCCATGGAATTTCTTTAGGAGCTGTCCATTTCTATTAGCAATAACAATGACATTTCTTCTTGGTTTCTGGGTGGAACAGCATCAGTTTTTGAAACCTAACATTTCAGGCGTCTTGCTGTGGGTCTCATCAAAGGACTACCATGCTGGGAATTGCTGCCACCTATAAATAGCTTCTGAAGCACGTGCTAACCATTTGGAGTCAAATGGGGGATTGCATTCTGTCTTTTCATTGCTTAGCATGACCATATGTAGTCGAGTTGTAGGCCACTGCCTGCATTCATATTGCCGGGTCTTTTTTGCTTTTCTAATGCTTCTCTGACTCTCCTGGAGCACCACCTGCTTTCTGCCAGAACGCTAATGTCACTGTGTAAAATATTGTGTCCACTGTCAGCTGAATACTGTCTACTGCTGATTTTCTGACAATTATTTTTAAAATATCTCGTATTTTCAATCATCCTTTCCTCATCCTCTCTCACAGCTGTGGGGTAATTGGTTTACACCTGGTGTCTGTAATTTCTCCCTCTTGTCCTTTTACAAGTACATCTGAGTTGTTCTTGAGTACTGTAACATTTTCACTATCCCCCCAATAATTTTTTTTTATCATTAACTTACTATTGTTATTAATGTTGAATTATGCAGCATTTATTAACTATATAAGTAACCTTAATAAATGTATTAATGTTTGGAACTTGATTTGTAATAATGTATGGTTTCCACAGTCTGTAGTTTGTTTAGTAACTGGAATAGCATAGTGTTGTTATCTAAGTTGTGTAACAATCTTTGATGCAGGGCAGCACAGCTGTGTGGCAAATATTGTTCACTTGATGCCTGCAGAGCAGAGAGAGAGAGAGAGAGAGAGAGAGAGAGAGAGAGAGAGAGAGAGTGAGTGTGTGTGTGTGTGTGTGTGTGTGTGATACCATTCAGAGTAGGTTGTATGCTGCAAGCACAGGTTCTCTGTACACAAGTTAAAATAGCTTGTGAAATGTATCAGAAACTTCCAGTATAAAATAAATGTTATAAAAATTGTGTCAGGGAACAGTATTAATTAAATGCACTAGTATTTTGATCAGAACAGTTATTTTTCATTTCAGACTATGTCAAAATGCCTCTCAATTTGTTTATCCGAGTTAACGGCTTGCAGGTATTGAAACAGGAGAGTTTGGGCCATTCTCGTCTAAATATCAAACTGTAATTCACTAATGGATTGGTTAGCTAACACTTAGCTGACCATTTCCCATAATAATTGGTAGCTTGCAGTGCCCTGCATAATTTGGGGATATTTTTCTTTTTTTTAGAAAGTAATCAATTTTATCTGCCACTCCCTGGACTTGACCCTCACATATCTCCTTCTTTCCCAACACTGGTAGAAGAGACTAGGAGACAGATGGGCAAATGGCCAGAATGATGGTTGCAGCATTAGGTTTCAAAAAACTGATGCAGTTCCAGCCAGAAAACCAAGGAAATGTTGACAGTGAACTTTGACAATGAAAGTTTGTTGGCATTTATAGATGAAGGGAATGAGTTGCTGGGGTAGAGTTCTTGAGAAATACAAAGGAAAAGATAAGTGTTTTGCTATTTACCATAGTGAAAAAATGAATAAGTAAAATGAGTCTCTCATAGAGAAACTTATTAGAGGAGGTAGTAGGATGGTTGTAATAGGTGGGGGTTTAAATATATCAGGTGTGTGCTGGAAACAGTATTAATAGTACAAGAGAGTGAAGATTTTGAAACACCTTAGTGGAACAATAGAACATAAGGATGTAAAACATGTTCAATATGTTCCTAATAAATTCTGAGGATAACTACTTGGAGACTCAGGCTGCAGAAAGAATAAATGTCTACTACCAAGCAGTTGTGATTAATGTAGGAGGTTTTGGCAAACTAGTTCCTAGGAAAAAATTTGATATTTTTATACAAAACACAGGTTCTGGAATTAAAGAGATATTCCAAGTAAAGGTTCACTATGTGAAAAATGGTACAAACACAGAAGAGACAGAAAAGCTTCAAAGAATGAGGCCAGACTGTTAATTACAAAACAGTATGATAAAGAAAACCACAGAATCTACATACTATAACAGGGAAGTGAGAAAGCTGAAGTGGTTGGTAAGAAGAGAGTGTAATAGAGTAAGAAAGCAGTGAGGCAATAAGGAACACTTGAAACAAAAAAATAAGAAAATAAGATAAAATAATTGTTTAAAAAACATAAAAACCGCCTTCAAAAAAGGGCACTAAAAATTTTGAAATAACTTTATACCTTGCTTAGAAGAAAGCAAATCTAAATGGACAATGTTTTACATTACTGTTATTGAAATTTTTACATTAATTAGTTATTTTTGTAGTTGGTGCCAGCTGTCAGATTGCGCAGATCGAATTAATTAACTTTATTTGGAGTTCGAGGCAAACCGAGAGTACGAACAAATATTTTACAACAAGTCGTGAGGAAGATAGTTATATTACGGGAGACAGCTTAGGGAAACAAATTAACGGTATTTATCTGTGGCTCGACCTCGTTGGTCATCCAGGCATATCTCTGGTGCTATAGTGTCAGTTGGTAGGCTGCATCATGCAGTAAACACTTTATAGTTAGTATAATATCGGTGTATCATCTGTATGTTTCAGTTTTGTTGAAAAATGTTTCTAGAATTAATTGTAGGTAAGTAGTAACATGATTTTTTTTACGTATTATTGTTATTTATTATTGTTTTTATCTTTTTGTTTTTCTTGTTTTGGCTGGCACCGACACCAAAAATTTCTAATTAATGTAAAAATTTCAATAACAGTAACGTAAAATATTGTCCATTTAGATTTACTTTCTT
Organism: Vandiemenella viatica; assembly: GCA_031002005.1. Taxonomy (NCBI): domain Eukaryota; kingdom Metazoa; phylum Arthropoda; class Insecta; order Orthoptera; family Morabidae; genus Vandiemenella; species Vandiemenella viatica. The sequence goes on along the minus strand of CM061921.1, from coordinate 177,062,344 downwards.
CTAAGCAGGGTATAAAGTTATTTAAAAATTTTTAGTGCCCTTTTTTGAAGGCGGTTTTTATGTTTTTTAAACAATTATTTTATTTTTAAATTTTTAGTGGTATTATAGTTAATTTGAATTTAAATATGCCGCAGCAGTTCTCATTTTGCGAATTTCCTGGTAGCTCAGTGGTTAAAGCGAAAGCTTTAAAAAAAAATCTGTCTTTACAATAACTTTCAGAATGGGGTGAATTGGATGCTGTGTTAAGGAATGTCAGTTTACATTTTGGTCCAGGCTGTGATTCGATCTAATCATAACATCTGTTAAAGCTGTTGCTTGATAATCGAAACATGTAACATCTGGATATTAATACATACCACATACACAAATCTGTCTCTGGAATATATCTGTTCGTTCCGGCATCACACAGAAAATATAGATATTTAATTGGTTTTCACAAAGTAAAAGCTCGGGGTCCAAGTTGAAATCTGAAGTACATATTGAGACATTAAGACACATACATTTTATAAATATTCTGCAATTACTTAAAATAGCTTAATTGATTTTGACGGTACTTAAAACTGTAGATTTTGTAAAGAACATTGGAAATTATAAATGATGGGGGTAAAGGAGAAGAGGGATTGGGCTTTTGTATACCAAATGTAGACTGTCTTTTCTGATTGATTTAAAGTATATGTTTGTAAATTTCTATTGATATCATATAAAATTTTAGGTAAGGTAGTGTGGACAGCATTTTTCTCTTTGTTTTAAAGTATACATGTGCAAAGTTCCATCGAAACCAGATAAAAAAACTGTAGCTTTGTGTAAAGAACATTTACAAAAATTAAATGGGGTAAGGGAGTGAGCGGTTGGGTTTTGTAAACAGAATGTTTCTCTTTGTTCTTAAGTATACATTTGCAGTGTTCCATTGAAATCTGATAAAAACGGTAGGTATCTATAAAGAACATTGAAAATTAGGAGGGGTGGGGGAAGAAGGGAAGAGGGGTTGCGTTTCTGCAACCTAATTTAAATACAATTGTTATGTATTTTTTAAAGTATAAGTGTGCAAATTTTCTTCAGAATCAGATAGAAACTGTGCTTTGTGTAGATTAAAGGGGTGGAAAGGGGAAAGGTTTGGCTTCTCTAAACCAAATGCAGACAGTATTTTTCTGTTTGTTTTGAAGTATACATGTACATACTTCCTTCAAAATCAGATAGAAACAGTAGCTTTATATAATGAACATAGACAGTAATTAAAGGGGTAGAAAGGGGAATAGGGTTTGCGTTTTTGTCAAAGAAATGTGAGTAGTATGTTTCTTTTTCTATTTGCTTTAAAGTATACACACACGAAGTTCCACCGAAATCGGATTAAAATGTGGGTTTGTACAAACATTAAGGGATGTAAAAGGGGAGCTAACGTAGTTTTTGGTCAGAAATCTTCTCCATAAAAAAATACATACATTTGCCAATTTTCATAAAGATCGGTCAAATGGTGTCAACTATAGCTTTTCAAAAAGAAAATTGACAAAAGTCAAGTGGCAGAAATGGGGAAAGGGGTTCAGTTTTTGCAAACCAAAAGCTGACATTATTTTTCTCTTTGTTTCACAGTAAAAGTTTGCTCAGTTCTATCTAAACTGGATAAAAACTGTGGGTTTGTATAAAAATTAAACGGTTTAATGGGGAGTGATGTGGTTTTTTTATTTTTTGGTTCGAAACCTTCCTCGTGAAAAAATTCATATAAGCGCCAACTTTCATGTTAATAGGTCAAACGGTGGCGACTGTAGCTTTTTATAAAAAAAAAATCACAAAAATTAAGGGGTTGGTAGGAGGGAGTGGGGTTGAGCTTTGGCAGACCAAATGTTGACAAGTTTTTCTGTTTGTTTGAAAGTATACATTGGCAAAGTTAAATCAAAATCAGATATGAAATATAGGTTTCTATAAAATTAAGAGTTGTAAAGGGGGAGATGGGGTGGCTTTTTTTTATTTTTTGGTCAGAAACCTTCTCCATGAAATATTACATGTTTTATAGAAACCTATATTTCATATCTGATTTTGATTGAACATTGCCAATGTATACTTTAAAACAAACAGAAAAATCTTTTCATCATTTGGTCTGCCAAAGCTCAACCCCTCTTCCTCCTACCAACCCACTAATTTTTGTCAATTTTTTTCTATAAAAAGCTACAGTCGCCACCGTTTGACCTATTACCATGAAAGTTGGCACTTATATGTATTTTTTCACGAGGAAGGTTTCTGAGCAAAAAATCAAAAAACTACCCCCACTCCCTATTAAACCGTTTAATTTTTATACAAACCCACAGTTTTAATCCAGTTTAGATAGAACTTAGCTAACTTTTACTGTAAAACAAAGAGAAAAATAATGTCAGCTTTTGGTTTGCAAAAACTGAACTCTTTTCACCGTTTCCGCCCCTTGACGTTTGTAAATTTTCTTTTTGAAAAGCTACAGTTGACACCATTTTACCGATCTTTATGAAAGTTGGCAAATATATGTATTTTTTTTTAATGGAGAAGATTTCTGACCAAAAAAATAAAAATAAGTAGCCTAGCTCCCCTTTTTCATCGATTAATGTTTGTACAAACCCACATTTTAATCCGATTTTGGTGGAACTTCGCATGTGTATACTTTAAAGCAAATAGAAGCAGAAACTTACTACTCACATTACTTTGACAAAAACACAAAACCTATTCCCCTTTCTACCCCTTTAATTACTGTCAATGCTCATTATATAAAGCTACCGTTTCTATCTGATATTGAAGGAAGTATGCACATCTATACGTAAAAAAAAGAGAGAAAAATACTGTCTGCATTTGGTTTAGAGAAGCCAAATCTCTCTCTCACTTTCCACCCCTTTAATCTACACAAAGCACTGTTTCTATCTGATTCTGAAGAAAATTTACACACATATATTTTAAAAAATACATAACAATTGTGCTTAAATTAGGTTGCAGAAACCCAAACCCTCTTCCCTTCTACCCCCACCCCTCCTAATTTCCAATGTTCTTTATAGATTTGTATTTGTATTTATTGGCCCCTTAGCATCATAAATAGTACGAAGTACAAATGATATAGGGCAAGTCAAAATTGGTCTGTACACAGACAAACAAACATATAACAAACATTCTATTATATACTATGAGATAACATACTATACAGATATGATATAGACAAAAAGAATTACAGTTACAAATATACAATTAATTCTTTACAAATTTAAATGATACCAATGACATCACCCTTGTTTAAAACTAACATTTGGTTTGAAAATACTCATCAATACAGTAGAAGCAGTGGTCGAGCAAGTACTCCTTCACGGATGATATGAATTTAGTATTTTGTCTTACAGACTTGATCCTCTGTGGTAGTTTATTAAACAATCTGATTCCCATTTGAAGTGGCCCTTTCTGACAGAAGGTAGTATTTGTTTGTTGTATATGAAAGTCTAGTGTCTGTCTAGTATTATACAAGTGTATGTCACTGTTTGTTTGTAGTTTATACCCAGAAGCTTCTATATTTTTTTTAATGAATTTTATAGTTTCCAGTATATATAAACAGGGCAGTGGTAGAATTTGTAACTTTCTAAATAAATGTCTACATGAGGTTCTACTTCGTACTCCTTCAATAATTCTGATAATTTTATTCTGGATTTTGAAGCATTTGATACTAGGTGGGGAGTTCCCCCAGAAAATGATTCCATACCTTAGTAATGAGTGAACATATGCAAAATAAATATGCCTAATGGTTTCATTAGATATGCAACCAACTAAGATTCTCATCATGTAGCAGATAGTATTTAGTTTTTTACAAAGTAAGTAACTGTATTGGATACAGAACAAATTAGCAATATGTTGTGTAAGTTGGTATATTACTCAGTTTTATTCCTTGCATAAGAAACTAACAGTACTGTTCTACTGCATTGTATTAAAGAGTCATTATCATGCTATTTTCCCTGACTTACAGTTCCCTGAATGTATTCTAACATTTACAGTTCAGGCTGCTTAGACTATAAAAATGATGGATACCAAAATATTCTAAAACACGAAATTACTGTCAGAAGTTGTATGGTCCTAAATTTGAAAGCAAAAATGAGTTATATTTCTTTTTTTAATAATAAGATTCAGAAATTCTGTCATCAAGATCAGACATGGCAGAACTAATTTGTTATGTACTGAAGTGGAATTCATGATGAATTTATCACTGCTTTATTTCTTCTGGATTGATCTTTGTAAAGATATACTGCATAAAGAAATGGAGACTGTAGGGTGGAAGCATAAAACTATTGAACATCTGAATCAAATTTTAGTCTCCTTAATGTTGTGCTGCCTGTATTCACAAACAAATCCTACTCGTGCTTTCTAAATTTTCCCACCACTTTGTGGTGGCCTATTACAGCAACAAAGGACATGCAGTCATATCTTTTAAGATATAAATGGCACAAAAATATAGATTATAATTATATGGAACTGCAGAATTTGATGGAAATTTGATTTATTTATCAATCTTGTTTCATGGATTCCTGCTGAGGTAGGACCTCTGGGATGTGAAACATGTCATCGTTAATACACATACATACAATATGAGTCATAATTATAATATAATAATAATTCCGTGTGGTCGTAATGACCTGGAGATAGGTTTTTTTTTTTTTTTTTAATGGCTGCGCATTCCACTCCTATCGTAGCCGCCTTTACCTAACCCGACAATCCTGCCGGGTACGGGGACCTACATTTTTATGTGGAATCCGAACTACGGAAGCGTTCTGGTTTACTTCACTTTACACAGCAAGCTGTAGCAAAGATGAAGGTCGGGTTAAGCGCCTTTGAAAATCCCTGCCGAGACAGGGATTCGAACCGGGGACCTTACGATCTCCAGTGAAATACTTAACCACTGAGCCACCAGATCGCTATAATCATAATGAAAACAATCATATGTTACAGAGACAAATAAAGAGAATAAAAATAAATATTATTTTTTACAACTGAGTTTTGCAAAAGGTCATATTGTATTCAATTAATTATTTTGTTCAAATTCTTGAAAGGAGTAGAAGGAGTTGCCAATAATATAATTTATCTTTTTCTTTAAATATATCTTTATTATCTGAAAAATGTTTTATACTCTTAGGAAGTTAATTAAACAAATGTATCCCAGAATAATTAACTCCTTCTTTTTGTACTAATGACAAAGATGCTTGTGTTTAGTGCAAGTACTTAAATTGTGTACGTGTGAATTAGATGTAAACAGGTTAAAATGTTCTATGACAAAGCACATGAGAGAATATATATACTGAGAAGTCATTGTAAGAATACTGAGTTTTTTAAAAAGTTGTCTGCAAGAAGTTTTACCCTACACAGCATCCTAATAGCTCTTTTTGGTGCTATGAAAACTTTTTTACTTTGCGAAGAGTTACCCCAAAAAATTATGCCATATGACATCACTGAATGAAAATATGAGGAGTATACCTTTTTTGTAAATTCTAGATCTGCTGTTAGAGAAAGTGTTCGTATTGCAAAGGTGGCACAACTTAACTTCTTCAGTGGTGAAGTGATATGTTCATGCCAACTGAGTTTCTTATCTATTTTAATACCAAGGAATTTTATGATCTTAATTTCTAAGATTGTGTTAGTTCTATAGCTTACTTGTAAATCCGGCGGTGCATAATTTTTTGTTTTAAACCTAATATACCTAATATGTTTTTTTCAAAATTTAATATTAATAAATTTGCCTTAAACCAATTTGCTATTTCACTAAGTACTTCATTTACATTAAATTCTAGATTGCTGCTTGGTGTTTTTCTCACAGTCAGGTTAGTGTCATCTGCAAATAAAACACTCTTAACTTTGTCAGATAAGTTTTCAGGAAGGTCATTTATGTATAACAAAAAGTGGAGGGGTCCTAGGACAAAGCCTTGTGGAATTCGATGTTCTATTTCCTCCAAGTCTGATGGAGCTTGTTTACTTATTTTAGAATAAAAAATGGAAAACTTTTTCCACCCGGATTTCCATTTACCTGTGGTTTTATAAATACCATAGTATTCCATTTTTTGCAAAGTAATTGATGATTTACAGAGTCAAATGTTTTTGCAAGATCACAACATATTCTTACAGGGCTCATTTTATTATTTGGTTCATCAAATGTGTTATTTAAAAATGAATATATAGCCATTTCTAGGGATGACCCTTTTGGAACCCAAATTGTGAATTATATTGAGAATATTATATTGTGTAACATGTTTTATTACTGTACGATACATAACTTTTTCAAAATCTTTGAGAATCCTAAAAGCAATGAAATGGGACGATAGTTATCTACATATGTTGCTTCTCCTTTTTAAACAACGGCTATTAGTCTGTTTGGAAAACACACCTTGCATTAAGTATTCATTAAAAATGTGGTCAAGTACATGATTGATACAATCTGAACATATTTTCAGTAATTTACTTGAAATATGTCATAGCTGGAAGAATTTTTAGGTTTTTAATGTTTCATGAGTTTATTTATTTCTGAGAATATTACTGATGGCAATTTCGTCTCCACAAATCTATTTGGGAAAGCAGTCTGAAGAAGCCTTAGAGCACTATGTGGGGATTGCTTTTCTATGCCTAATTTCCCTACCACTGAAGCAAAATGTTTGTAAAATATTTCACAAACTTCCCCTACTTCACTATGCACAAATCCATTTTGTTCTGTTTTTATGTCTTTAGAGTGATTTTACAGATTTTCCTGTTTCAGTTTTTATTATATTGCATATTGTTTTCATCTTATTGCCTTAATTTTTTATTTTCTCTAATATATACCTGTTCTTGGCCTTTCTTATTGCATTTCTTAGTATTTTGGAATAAAGTTTATAATGAGCTTTCAGTTATCTGATTCTCTTACTTTTAAGTTCTGGTCCCTTTTTTTTTTTTTTTTTTTCTAGATACTCTCATACCCTTTGTTATCCATCCCTTACCCAATTCACTTTTTGGAGTGTTGACAACTTTCCTTTTTTTGAAACTTCCTTTGAAAAGTTTTGGAAATATATTACGAAAGGAGTCAAATTTTGCGTTAACACCCTGTGCAGTGTACACCGCATTATTTAAAGAATCTATGAAATGTTTTATATTGTTTTCATTAATATTTCTTCTATATACCCAGCTTATCTTTATCTGATTAACAGTGTTCCTGGACTTGATACATAACAGCTGGGCATCATGATCTGAGATACCATTTATTACTGGAGGTATATTGTAATTACTGTACTGAGAAATATCCATAAAAATTATCAATTGCAGTATTCTTGTAGAGAAATTTACAAGTGCCGTTAAGTTAAAAGACAACATCAAGGCTTCCATATCTAGCCTCTCATTGTTGTGATTGAGGAAGTCAACATGTAAAACTATTTGTTTGTTATTTGTGAAACATAGTAGCAAAGACTCTCACTGAGATAAAAATAGTTTAAAATTTCCTTAAGGGGCCCTATAAATTGCTATTACTATGAGCTCTTCCTTACTATATTCCAGTTTTGTAACACAGCATTCAAATTGTTCTATATGATACTTACGACTACACTGTTGCACTGAATATTATTTTTAACAAAAATGGCTACTCCCCCTTTCTCCATTTTACATCTACAGAAATGAGAGCTTAGTTTATAATGTGGATGGACAGCTGAGATATTCCTGCATCAGACAAATATTGTTCAGATATGCACAAAACATCCACATTACAATGTCTGAAATTTTGTATCTCTTCTATCTAGGGGTAACGTAGGAGGCAAGATTAAATAACTATAAGAATGCAATGTGTCTACAAGTTAGAATTTGTAGAAACAATGAACGATTTCATTGTGATTGTATTTTTGGCTTATGAGAATTTAGATTACATTAGTACATGAAAAATAAATGCTAAATCTCACCTGCATTGTTAGGAGAAACTCCATAGTATAAATCTAATATCAAATTAGTCAACTCCTTTTGATCTGACACCTCAGGAAGCTGACATACAAAGTTTGAATTTATATTTGATAAAGTATGTTGGTAACAGTGAGACTAGACTGTTAATTGGTGTCAGCAAATAAAGACATCTGATAAAAGAAATGAAATTACTTATTTATTTAGCTAAGCAAATCCAACCAGACAAAGAAACATGATTAATATTCAAAATATTTTATCCCCTTGTGCTCTACTCTTCAACTTGTTTAAAGCCTCCTTCCCTGATTAAGCATTTGGAAATATCTACTTCCTTTTCCCCTTAATATTGTAATTATTTTTCTTAGAGCAATTAACAATTATTTTTGAAAGAAAGCATCTCATAATTCTAGCTGTGTCAAATTCACATCATCTGGCGATTATTCAGAATCTAGCACTGCTTCCAATGCAAGACTACTCAACATATATTGAAGTTGGCTGCATGCCAGTTGGGAGGGGAGGCGAGGGTGTGTGGAGGGGCAGATTAGCTGGGCACTGAACACCTGGTGATGTCATGTGTGAGTCACACTATGCTCTAATATGGTGTGATCCCACGTGACTTGTAATAATTTTATAGCTGCCTTTTACGTTTCACCTAAGTAGAGGCCTTGATCCCTATTTATAACATTCTTATCTTTATTGTTTCTTTAATGACACTGTTCCAATATTTATCTGCATTATTAAATAATAGCTCGCCCATTGTTATGGCATGTTTGGCCATTACAAATTTTTCCAACTGCCCAAGTTTAAAATCTCTAACTTGCATCTTTCTTCTACTGTTATTAATGTTTGTCCTTATAAATGGCCAATTTTGAGCAATTTTGAGGATACACTTCGGCTAACTAGACTTGAAGAAGTGCATGCACTTACAGTTGCCCTCCGACATTTGATAAGAGTCCTCCATCCTGGCGGTAAAAACATAACGTTCCTACAACCTTCGCCAATTGACAGAACACGACTGAGATCACTAAATCTTCCAACAGATCCATCTCAGCTCCTGACACTAGTTCACAAGATTTTCGAGAGAAGAGGTGAAATATTTGATCCTGAGGAAACATACAAGCAGTTTGTCATGACCCATGGACGCATTCTGTTAGATACAAGACTACCTTGGCCCCAGTGCAATGTGCACACAAGACACCCATAAATTCTATTTTAAAAGTTATCCAGTTGAATACTAAAGGAAATGGCATGGTTCTACATGAAATCAGAAAGGTGTCTACAAGAACTGTACTCATGGCAAGGCAAAATCCTGCACATGCCCGTAACATCACGAATAATCACAGAGGGCAATAACCCAATGGCAGCAATAATCGTTTTAAATAAACAGATAACAGTTACAAAAATTACGCAGTTATGTGATGAACACACAGTATGTGCTGAGATAGGAGCAGCATGGGGAAGCTTCATAATGGTAAGCATGTATTTCCAGTACAGTGATGAGATCTTCCCATACCTAGATAGAATACGGCAGATAGATGCAGCTCTGGGAAATTATCCATTAGTTATTGCAGCGGACGTCAATGCAAAGTCTGCTCTCTGGCACAGCAAGAAGACTGACAGGAGAGGGCAACTCCTAGAAGAACTGTTAAGCGAATTGGGTCTAGAGGTTAGAAACCAAGCACATAATCCTCCTACTTTCTGCAACAGTGTTGGTGCAAGATCAAATATTGACGTAACAATTACAAACATTCATGCGGGAAATTTTCTTTGGGGTTGGAGAGTGCTTGACAATATGACAACAAGTGATCTCAATTTGATTTTCTATGAACTGGGCAGAATGCAGACAGGAGAAAGCAGTGGCAACAGAAGCATTAAAACAGCATATAACATCAAGAAAGCTGCATGGGAAAATTAAGGAATGTGTTCACTCCACTGGATTTGCCAGAAAACCACTTCGATGTAGACAAAGCCGCAAGAGAGCTGACAACTGCAATACAAAGTGCCATGAAATGGGCGATACCACTAAAAAGATTGTAGTTCCCACTGACAAAATATGGACAGAAAAATTTCAGAAGCTACGACAAAACATGAGAAGAGCAAGGAGAACGTATCAACGAAGCATGGTGACAGCAGACAGAAGTTCCTCCTTGAACATTATAGGCAGAAGAGGCAGATTTTCAAAGACGCGATGAGAGAGACAAAACAAAAATGCTGGAAAGTCTGGAAAACCTCATGTACAGTCCATGGGGTATTCCTTACAAAATAGCTGCAGGCAAAATCAGGCCTCCCACAATACTATCCACAGTAAAAAGAACAGATGGACGATTAACCACGAATTGGGAGACTCAGCGGAGGAGTTATTAAAAGTTTTGCTTCCTGATGACAACCCAAGAAGAAACAGTAGAACAAGCTACACTACGAAAGAACATGTGGCATCCCTGCTGGAGTCAAGAGGAAGGAAGTAATATTACACCCGAAGAAGTAATAACCGCGATAAACAAAATGAAAAAAGGAAAGGCTCCCGGGCCAGATGGAATTCCAGCCGAGGTCCTGCAGTAGTTAATCATAAAATTAACCCCTGTCCTATGCAGGCTCCTGAATGAATGCCTATATCAGGGTAGAGTTCCGGGAATATGGAAGAAAAGCGCGGTGGTAATTCTAAAGAAAGGAGACGACAAGGATCCTCTTCAACCAAAATCTTACTGGCCGATTTGTTCATTGAATGTGCTTGGCAAAGTTCAAGAGAAGATTCTATGCAAAAAATTACAAAACCACCGGGAGGTTCAGGGAATCAATCCTAGTCAATATGGATTTAGAACCGGGAAGTCGACAGAGGATGCTATAAATCAGTCGATGGAAATAATTTGTAACAGTACAAAAAACTACGTATTAGGCATATTTATTGATATTTCGGGAGCTTTCGACAATTTATGGTGGCCCGCCCTGTTTGAACGGCTGAGGGAGATTGATTGTCCAAGAAGATTATTCTACACCTTCAGGGACTATTGCAGATTTAGAACTGCTTCCTTGAGATGCCAGAACTCGTTCATCACGAAGGCTCTTACCAAAGGATGCCCGCAAGGTTCAGTTTGTGGTCCCATATTCTGGGATATAGGGATGGAACCAGTGATCGAACTATTACAAAGAATACCTGAACTTCTAGGTCTAATAGCTTTTGCTGATGACCTTTTACTACTCGTGGAAGGAGCAACAAGAGCAGAAATTGAGTACAACAGTAATCTAGTACTTAACTGCCTTAGCCAATGGTGCAGTAAAGTCAAGCTGAGCTTAGCACCACATAAAACAACATTTATGTTGCTCAAGGGCAAGCTGACTCGAAAACCAATTAGAAGAATCGACGGTAAATCAATTCGTAGAAACTCAGTGTGCAGGTACTTAGGCATTCAATTGGATGAACGTTTAAACTTCGAAGCCCATTTAGAGAAGAAAATAGCAAGAGCAGTGGTGGTCATGAATAAAATCATTAATATTGGCCAACGAAAATTCACTGTTCCAGTTCAAACAATAAGACAATACCATGACACAATTTTATCCTCTTTAGTGGGCTACTCAGCAAGTGTGTGGGCAAAGCATCTAAGAAAAATAAAACTAAAACAACGAGTCAGACGTGTTCAACGAGGAATACTTTTAAGATTGACAGGAGCATACAGAACCGTGGCAACAAATTCATTAACCGTTGCCATTGGTGTATGGCCACCGGACCTTGACGTAAGGAAACGGGGTGCCATATACTGGCTCAGAAAAGGGAAACAAGATAAGGTAGCAGAAACTGTAGGCAGCGAAGCAACTTCGGAGAAGCACATTCGGAAGCTTCTATTGGCGGAATGGCAACAAGAATGGAACAACAGTGAAACAGGTCGAAGAGCATATGATATGATCCCATCCGTAGAGGAGAGGTCAAAGTTGAAGTACCTTCAACCCTATCCCGGATTAGTGCACTACATTACAGGTCACGGGCCATACAATAGCTGGCTCCGAAGTAGAAATATTGTGGACTCAGACAGGTGTGAATGTGGTGAAGAGAGTACGCTGGAGCACGTGGTATGGGAATGTGAAATAACAGCAAGTTTGAGAGAACACCAACAAGCTCGGCTGCATGGTAGGAGAATATTTGACATACTGCACGACGAAAGTTTGTGGAATTTGTTGGATGAGGCAGCTGATCTAGCCTCAAAATTTTGGAAGGAGAAATTTATAAAAAGGAAAAATGCCGAGCGAAATCAAAGGCCACAGGTATCAGAAGAGGAGAACACAATTACAAATCGTGGAATAGAGGAAGCTAATTTCTGAATCAACTGGAGAGGGAACAATGATGCTTGAAGTCTGGCTTTGACAACACCACATTGATGGAAGATATCCTACGACAGTGAGCAACATCAATCGTCGGAGGAACTTCAGTGTGCTCCAGAGTGGCTGTCTTCTGAGCGACAGCTGGGGCCGTCTTGGTATTCCAGGAGATCAACTCTTGATGGCCTGGGCGGCTGACTTCGCTGCCGGTTCCAGGGGCTCTACCTTTGGAGTGCACTCAACACCAAGAAAAATGAACATTAGTGGACCGAAGTGCGGCTGTGACAATTGGTGGTGGTAATAGTAGTAGTAGTAATGGTATTAGTAGTAGTAGTAGTAGTAATGTTAGTAGTAATATTAGGGACAATAGCAGTAGCAGTATATGTAGTAGTGGTGGTACCCATTCTGTTTAATAACAGTAGATGTAATAGATATTGGAAATTGAAATAAAATTTTCTTGCATTCATTGTTTATATATATATAAGATACAAATATATGTAAACCTAAAATAATGGAAATAAGGGCCCAGATTAGATACTAGGTGCTGGGCTATGTTGTATATGGGAAAATAAATATATAAATGGTGTAAAATTCACAAGAAATTCTATATGTCATGTGTGCATAAAATTTAGATCATCCTTTGGATATCACAATAGCTGCCGACTTTTGGGTGGAAGACAAAATATTGATATTGCTGCTCCACAGAATGGCAAGTAGGCATGCACATTGTCCTGATCACTAATATCTGTTTTTGTTTTGTTTTTTCTTCCACTGGTCACACGTCGGATTTCTTTAGAGCCATAGTCATTGACACGAAACACGCATTCCAAATGTTGCAGCTCTGCCTGAAGATGTTCACTATATGAGACTGCCTTTGCCCAATGGACCAGAGTAGTCAGCACTCTGCACTTCTGAGCAGGATGGTGGAAGTTCAGAGCATTAATGTAGTGGTCAGCATGTGTTGATTTCCTATAAATGTTGTGTCCTAATCTTCCATTCGGCTTCCATCGCACTAGGACATCAGGAAAGAAGGTGTTCCATTCCTTTCATTTTCCACCACAAATTTGATATTATGATAAATCCCATTTAAATGGCTCACAAATTCATTTAAGGCAATCTGAACAGGATTCATCCTAATATCAAATTTACAGCATAGATTGAAGGAGATGGAACACTTCCTTTCCTAGATGTGCTAGTGTGACAGAAGCCAAATAGAAGATGAAGGCATAACGTTTTTAGGGAACCAGCACACACAGATTGCTACCTAATGCTCTGAGCTTCCACCTTCCTGCTCAGAAGTGCAGATAGTCTCCTATAACAAACACCTACAGGGATAATTGCAACACTTGGAATGTGTGTTTCATGACAATGGCTACAGCACTAAAGAAACCTGATGTGTGACCACGTGTTATTGATTGGGACAAAACATGTGTCATCACGTGGAGCAGTAAAGTAGCTAGGCTCCTCAGCAAACAGAACATCTGTTCGATCTTTCGTTCTCCACCCAAAAGTGAGCAGCTATTCTGATCTCTGGATGATGATCTGAATCTTTGTGCACCTGACATCTAAAGAATTCCTTGTGAATGTGGCACTAGTTACACAGGGCAAACTTTAAGAACAGTAGAAGAAAGATGCATGGAACATATTAGATATTTTAAACTCGGACTGACAGAAAATCTCCGGTGGCTGATCGTAGCATTGACAATGGGCATGAATGATTATTTGATAAAATGATATGCCTGAGTTATGCATATAGTTTTTGGGACATTGTCATTAAAGAAACAGTAGAGATAAGACTTAATGTGAATCTTATAAATAAGGGTCAAGGCCTCAAATTAAGTCAAATGTGGAAGCCAACTATAAATTTATTACAAGTCATGTGGGATGACACCATATTAGGGCATAGTGTGACTCAAACATGACATCACCAGCTGAGCGGTGCTCAGTTGAACTGCCCCACCACATACCCTCACCTCCCCTCCCAGCTGGCAGCTGTATACAACGGACTCCCATGTGGCCAACTTTAGATGATGTTGGAAGCAGTGCATCACCAATGTGAATTTGGTGGGACTTGAAGCCCAAGACGCTTTCTTAACGTGTTGCTGCTGTGAAAGTGTACATAGTTATTTAACAGTCATTTTTATTTGCAGTGTAATGAATTGCCAGTTAAGTCAAACAACAATTATGTAAAAGGTATAAATAATTTAAGACGAAAGAAGACTCATGAAGTTGTTGAAATACTTGACAACAGAAATATTGACTTAAAGAAGAAGTTTGATATTCTTCACCATCAGTCAAAAGTGGTATGAAACAGGCTAAAATGAATGCTCCATATCGTGATGTATATTTTTTGTAGAGTAATTTTTGCTTTTGTGTCAGGCACAAGAAAGGATTAAAAGGCTTGCAGCAGAATATCAAACTCTAGTACAAAATACAGTTTCTGGACCAAGGAAAGAAGTAGTTGAAAATAAAAAATCCAAGGTAAAATCATATTTCCTGATTTCATGATTAGAAACATAGGTAACTATAGCTGTAATACCCTAATTATTTTTCCAGCAAATATGTTCACTGGAGAATCAGATACATCGTGTGGAAATGAATATGATGGAAGCAGAACATGTCAAGAAGAAGTACCGCTGTATTCGCACAAATTTACTTGATGACAGTGTAGAATTTGAAAGCACCTTGAAGAAGCTGGAAAACATGATACAGAAGCAACAAAGTGAGATCCAGCACCTGCAGGTTTATTATCAGCTTATAAGTTTTTTTAATTTATCTATTTCCTCCATCTACACTTGATATTTGTGTTTTTATCACATAATATTATTTTATCAATGTACCAATGTGTTTTCTTCAGAGAAAATCAAGTAGGCTTTTAGATTCTTTGGCTTTAGGGCCATTTTCTGTTCTACTATTAATGAGGGTTTGAGGGAGGAACTGAAAAGCATCTGTTGATGTTAATCTCTACTAATAAAATGATAATCTTGGTCACTGTGTCTGTCATCTGGTCACATGATGCTGTGATGTCATGCAGCCAGCCTTCGCTGCTGGTTTTATAATGACCAGAGAGTATATTTAAGAGGTTATTTAATAACATTTCTATTTAAATAAACATCCACACAAAAATGAATTACCTAAAAACTGAAAGAAAAGTATATATAGCATTTAAATTAACATATTAATATTATTAGTTGTGCTTTATTTATTTATATTTATTCGATGTAGAAGTTTTCAATAAATTCTTAACTCATAGATATGTAAGAAATATCCTTTAATTTTTGGCCAACAATGATAGTGGAAGTTTTGATTTGATTGAAATTTAGCCTGGATCAGAATCACGACTGGCATTTGATTTTACAGCAGATAGTATAAGTAAGTTTTTATTCAAAAATAATTTGTTTTCATGATTGCCACATTACTTCATTAGAATGAAAGTAGTTCCATGATGATCACGAACTATGCAACCTAGACCACAATTAAAATTAATTTTATGTGGTATAGTGTAAGTTGTTAAGATTTTTTAAAAGTTCCTTTGTTTTTGTGGATGCCATATTTCAGCCAAATGTAACTTGTTAACCATTCAATAGTTATAATATGGAAAAAAGAAAGCTATAATAACTTGTCAAGGTTTTGGGTTAAATTTATATCATGATGCGCGTCACTGACATGCGATACAGTGAATGTATTAATTCACCTGTAATTCAAGCTCTGATTTTCTAACAGCTATATTAGTATAGATTGTGATTAGGTTGAATGCAACCTGGACCAGGATGACAAGTGAAACTTTTTTCTTCAACATAAGGCAAGATAATCTGCATTGATCGTATTTTATAATAAGTAAGCAACTGTGATCAAATGTCTTTCCAAAACAGTTCATTCAACCTGTCATTTCTGACAGGCTTTGAGTCTAGTTGTAACATATTCAGCAAGTTGATCAAGTTCTTGGTATCTTATACATTAAAAATATTTACTTTGATATAGATCAGAGAAGGATGTTATTACAGATCAAATAAATAAACCTAGAAATTTTGAGAACTCCAGAAAAAGATCATACAATGTTTACTTATCTATTAAAACTAGCAAAACAGTACTGTGCATAGAATAAACAGTTTTGAGGTGAACAGTAAATTTTGCATTATGTGGATGTAACTGCCTGAAAATATTTACCGAATCAGTTGCAGTCAAGTCTAAACCAAATGACAAAGGAAGTGTGCCCTTCAGATTCTGATTAATTTGTTAAAATATTACCGTAGGGGACCAGGAGTACAAAGACACGAGGTATGTATTATAAGTTATTTAACTGTTTATTTATTTAAACAAACTACATGATAGAGCTGAAGGCAAAAAACAAACTGCAAACCAGCTCGAGTGATGGCAGAGGTATTGAGTATTTAAGTATTTAATGTTATTATTATCACTCTGCAATTCACTAAAAGTGGGTGGTGAAGGGTGCATTGCACCTAACCTAATGTGTAACCATTTGTACTTAGGGAGGGATATATGAAATATGGCAGGAGGCGCCCATGGGCTGTTTTGAGGAACCATCCGGGTATTCACCTGGAGTGATCTGGAAAAACCATGAAAAATACAGATCATGATGGCTGGAGTGTTTTATCGAGACCTTCATCGATTGGATTCTAAGTTTTCTCGCTCGATAAATCCTTTCTATTCAATTCCCTAATCGCTCGTGGAAAAGATGAATCGGTTCTGGCCCTGATATCTCTTATTTTCTTGGTCATTCCTAGATATGTGTGTTACTGGTACTAATATGTATATGCTGTCATCCTGAAACAGGTCACTTGTGAATTTTTCAATTTGCTTCTGCCGAGAGCAACGCCTCGATATTCCAGGTCTTTCCAACCTATCTGCTTCAACACCACACAAACACTTTCCCTCCAGCTACATATACCGGTCACAAATTGGGTGGCACTTCTTTGGACCTTCATCAATGCCTACCTTAACTACTTATGATGGGGCCCCATACGGAACAACAATATTCTGAGTGAGGACACACCAGTGCTTTGTATGCAGTTGAATTAACTTCTGGTGTACACTGTTTTAAATTATTACCTAAAAATCAGAGCATATGATTTGCTTTCCCAATTACCTCTTCAATATTTTCATTCAACAACAAATTTTTATGAATTGTTACTCCTAGGTATTTAGAACAATCTATCATTCTAAGGACAGTGCCATTAACTGTATATTCAGAGCTAAATGATGTCACCTTTTGCTTATATGCACAACTTGGCATTTTTTAGCATTTAACTCCAGCTGCCAGTCTTTGCACAATGCAATTCATTTCATAACATTGGCTTGTCACAAAGCGCCATCATCATGGGTTTTTACTTCACGATAAATAATAGCATCATCAGCAAATAGTATTTTTCTCCCTTATTAAATGACACGAATCATTAATGTATAAGAGATACCACAGGGGCCCTATCACACTCCTCTGTGGAACCCCGGACGTTACTTTGGTCAGTGATGAATGCTTATCGTCAAGAACTACATACTGTTTTCTATCCTTCAGAAAGTCTGCAACCCAGTCATATATTTGTCAAGATATGCCATAACTATGAACTTTCATACTTAATCTAGTGTGAGCACAATGTCGAAATCTTTTTTAAAATCTAAATATAATTAAGTCAACCTGGGATTGCTTATCTATAATGTAACACAAGTCACGAATTAAAAATGCAAGTTGTGTCTCGCACCATCGGCCTTTTTTGATTCTATGTTGATTTGGGTTTAAAATCTCCCCTTCATCCAAAAACTGCATGATATCTGAATAAATGATATGTTCTAAAATCCTGCAAAAAATTAAAGTTAACAAGATCCATCTATAATTTTGAGGATCATTAACATTCCCACTCTTAAATACTGCACTTATGATGGTGGTCTTCCACTCAGCTGGTATGTTTCCTTGATCCAAGGAGGCGGTATATAATTTCACTTCATATGCAGTGCAATTTCCTTTGTGTACCCAGAGTAGAATCTAGTAGGAATTCCAGCTGGTCTGGGAACCTTATTGATTTTTACATACTTAATTACTTTTGTTACTCCCTTATACGACATCAAGAACGAGATCTTTCATAATTTTGTCAGTATGATTGCTAAATGTCGGGCTCTCCTTTATGTTTTCTATTGTGAAAGCTTTGTTAAGGACACTATTTAAAATTACTGCTCTCTCTATGTTAGATGGTGCATTGCATTTTCCTTAATAAGTGACATCATAACCTTAGGAGAGCTTCTTATTACTTTTAGCCACAGTACTGGCTGGTTATGGTTAGGGCACTAAAGACCTCACTGTTGACGTGCCCTAAAGCCACAATAACAACAACAACATTATTACTTTTATATACAACCAGAATATATTTGAATTAGTAATCACATCTTCAGATAAATTCCAGACTTGGAATTCTTTAAAAGCTTCATGCATTGCCTTCCGCCCACAACTGGACTAATTTAATGCTATTTGATGATTTCTTTACCGTTTACTTTGCTTTCAGAGGAAGAGTTTCACTTCCTGATTGAACAATGAAAATTTATTACTAACCTAAATAATTTACTTAGGAACAAACTGATTCATTCTGGTCCATACTGCCACGTTCATTGAAATGAGGGGCAAATACTTTGCTGGACTCAACCTGTGGCTCAACCAACTTTCAATCCCTAGTATAATATTGACATCATTATTCACAACTGCAGCATGGAAATGAGCTATTTTCCCTCTAATACACCAGAAATTTAGGATGATTATCCTTTGGTGCTTTGTATTGCTATTTTTTAAGGCTGCAATATTCGATTTATTTGCTCCATCACTACCAGGACCAAGTTCTAGTTTATCAGCACACACTCTTCGTTGAACTGAAGGGTTGTCGGGTCTCACGGTGTTCCTGAAAATTATTCGTATCTAGACAGTTCCATATTTTTTTCAGCCACTTTGGTCGCCATTCTCAGTGTGTAGTTGAAACCTGATCTGTCAAATGCATCCCAGCTGGCAGCTATCATTGTCGAAGGTCGACAAAGCTCTACTTGTTTCTGTGACTCAGCTCCTGCAGACTACAATTCAAATCAAACATCTTCCACCTTATGGCCTCCCCACAATCAATGCGCAGCATGACACTACAGATAGAAAACTGCAATGATAATGAATTTTCCCTTGCTACTTCATACACCTTCTGACTCAATTTGTCCATGTATTTAACTATATCTGCAACAGAAACAAGACATGAGTCATTAGTACTGACATACGCAGCTACCCTTAACTGATGGAAGTTTGTTTCTCTAATCGCTTTTGGAATAGCCCCCAGGACACGTGGTATGGTTGCTTTTGGAATACAAACAGAATAAACATTAGAATGAGGTTCTGCACTCTTCTTCCTAACTGCCAATAAATAGTAAACCTTTTCCAGGCATTGTTCAGGATCTGTGAACATTTCTTCCCTGCTGCACTCCTGGGACATTCACACTTAAATCTTTAGTGTCCTGCAAAACTGAAAATGCATTGCTTAATGGCATGATCACTTTCCAGTTGGCAATTTTGGAACTTCAATGCCTTTCTACAATCAACAAATTTCCAGGCATTTTCTGCAACAGGTACATGATAATCCACCCTGTCAAATATTGTCAGTTCTATTTCACTAGCCTTGGGAATTTCTCTAACGCACTGCCACTCTTAGTCTAGAATGTTCCATACCTGCACTTGAAGAGATGTCATAGTAGTTAAATCTCTTCGAGAGCCAGATGCCTACTGGAACACAATGCACAACCCATACCACCTGAAATGGCCAAAAACGGAGCTACAAATAAATTTAACACAAAAGTTGGCAACTGCTGGTAATGGCTGCGGAAGCTCAGTTGGCTAATTCATAAACTAAACAGGAAATATTCAGAGATAAAAACAAAAGCTGTCTACCACACTTTAAATTGATCACAAAAGTCGGCAACTGCCGCTAACGGCTGTGGTGTATTACAGCAAGACTGACACTGGCACCTGCACCTAATGAAAGTAAGGTCACTGGTTACTGGTGGTGAGGGTAACAATTCTGGTGGGAGGACAGGACATTATGAAAATAAAACTAGGAGAACTGAAATATGAACAAGCATGGATGGTTAGAACCAAATATGAAAAAACCTCAGATAATAATATAACAATATTTAAAAAAATATAAGCCGTGAATCTGACAGAGATGGGTTTTGAAAGAGGAATGGGAATGTTGCAGATCTTGGCCTGGGAGATGTCTGATATCTAGCATATATTCATAAGCCAGTTCTCATCTTTGGTGATGAGTTGGGGACCTCTTGAGGAGGGACTCTGATGGCTTTTTTGAGAATTATGTGGTGAGATTATTAGAATTTTTTGAACTAATATGTGAAATTATTTTATGGTCTCTTATGTGGAAAGTAGTCATCAGATGGTTCACCAGAGTTAGGAGAATGTCATTTGTGGGCTAGAGTGATGTTGATTTTAGACAGTTTGTTGACACATGTGTGGGAGAGAGAAGGGATATAAGGGAGGGAAGCTGGGAGAAGGACTCATATTTTTTGGAGGAAGGAACTTAAAAAGTTGTACCCAGGTTTATCAATTTTGGATCATCTGAGAATAGAATAGAGTGTTTCAGTTGGTTCTTTGATTTTTATTTATGTTTTTTTTAGTTTTTTGCTTATGGCTTTATACCTTGTTGTTGTCAAGGTCATTAGAGGTGTTAAAGGATGGGGGCAAGGAACAGGAAGTTATTCAGCCATGGCCTTTTGAAGGAAGCATCCCGGAATTCACCTGGAGTGATTTGGGAAAACCATGGAAAAACCAAATCTGGATGCCCGGATGGGGATTTGAACCCACATCCTCCCCAATGTGAGGCCAGAGCATTTTCTGCTTACCCACCACACTTGTTGGTTTCTTTGTTGTACAGCATGAGAATTGTGGTATGTTTTGTGAGATTCAGAATGGAACATTTGGCTGTGAACAAATTCAGCTGAATAGTTGTGTGTTACAAAGGCTTTTGCTAAGTTGGGGGAGTATTGGTCAAAGGATCTTTGATGAGAAAAGATATGCCTGCCTCAAATGCCAATGCAGAATAACAGGGAACATTTGGTGTGAAAAGTTGACAGCTGTCAATGTGTAGGTATTCTTGGAAATGTTTGGATCTAATGTCTATAGAAGTCTATGCATAGCCTTAAGTTGTATCAATGCAGCATGTTCAAGAACGAGAACACTGCATCTATTCCAGCAGAGAGTGTGGAGTTAAAGTTGTGTGCCTAGTGGCTCAAAGAAATTGAGAGTACTTATAATACAAGATTAGAGTTTTTGTGCATAGGTTGGAGATGTTATCCCAATAAAACAAAAATAATCTCATTGGTTCACCTATAAGCTAATAGCTTTTAATCCCTTACTCTGTTTGTCCTGTAACAGTACATCCATCTTATCTCTTTCACAAAATCGTATTCCTTATTCTCCAAATCAAATCCAATGTACACATGTAAACTCAGATAATACATACAGACTCTAGAACTTCTCCACCCCCTGAAAATAAAATGTCCATTGTGTACCTTTCCTCTGTTCCCCTCTGTTATCTCCAGGTGCATTGTACTTTCACCTAACTCCAACTGCGGACAGATTTCTCTGGTCTCATACCCTCTAGCATTCTGCCACTCTCACTGGTGTGATGACACAGCTTAGCCTCCAGCAGTTCTGACCATTTACACGATTGGACCCATCTCCCCTTCTGTTTCTGGAGTTCCTTACCTCTAATGTATTCACACTTCCATAAACTCCCCTCCCCACCCCAACAATCCAACTGCTCCTGAACCATGAACCATGAACCAAGAGGAAACTTTTCAAAAGCTATAACCTGACAAGAGCTTTGGCTTTGTGGTGATGGACCTTGGTGAATACAAAATGGCAGCTCCTTGACAGCTGTATGATAGTTGCCTGCCAACCACACACCATTCATTCCATTTCACTATAAATATTGATCTTTAATCATCTGCAAGGTCCTCTGCAATGCCTTTTATTATACTTGATTTTACCCATTGTTCAAGAACATCCGCACCAGACTCAAAATTTATGCCTACTCTGATAGATCCACGCTTTGGGAAATCATTAACACATTATTCTCACACCATATGGTTATACAAAAATCATATTTCTGACTTATTAAACCAGGCACCCAACTTTCTATCTGTATATTAAAGATACATCCTAATTTGTAGAATGTATTTCCACAGTTTCATTTCTTTGTTTAAATATTACTTTCCATTCATCAAAAAGGTAAATGTCCCTGTACACTAATATACCACAATCTCAGGGGCCTTGAACACTTCCTCACCAACACCTCCTCCCTTATAATCATCATTCACAACATATTATCCTAAAACATATTTTCTTCAAATACTGCCAAATACACAGCCTTCGTGTACCAGTTTTACACTTAACTCTCCTTTGGCAGCCTGGAGGATTCATTCTTCTCAAATCTGTTTATTCCAATTATATACAGGATTGATTTCCTTAAAACTCACATTATTCATTAAATTCTAGTCTATCAGACTATGACTTTATTAATTAAATGGTTTATCCCTAAGGTTACCCGCCAATGCAACAGCACACATTAAGGTGCCATCACACTGGGTCGGGCAGGTACAGTGGGACCAGGTTCAGATCATGCCCCAAAAAAATACATTTACTGCACACAGAACATAGATATTTTGAAGACAGATGGTAAATCTTTTGCTTCCCTAAAAGACTATGACAGGCATAGCAAACCAATTGCCTAACTGATAAATATGCTTTCAAAATAAGCAAAAACTTCTGGAAAGAGAAAGTGCCAGGACTGACCTGCTAAAGTGAAAACAGTTTGTAAAAACATGATGATGGTTATCTGGGGTTAATTTTTTAAGCAGTTTGTTCTGTTTGTGTTACAGGAAATAAGCAAGGAGGCACTGGATCTCCGGGATGTGACAAAAGGTACATTACTGAAACAAGAAACATGTGCACTCAATGCAGGAAAGCAGAGGGAAAGACAGCTTCAGGAATTTAGGTGAATTATAAACTTTTATAGACTTAAACATACTTTCAAACAGCTGCTCAGCAGAATATTCAAACTACACAAATCTTAATATCATGATTAATAAACTGATGATGTGATTCAGGTTGGACATGGGTGTTTTTAGTTGATTGTATATGATATGTTTATTTTACCACACTGCCAGAATGCAAGTGGAAGAAAGGCGTTTGGAACTAGAGCGACTGGAAAGAAGAATTTTTCCTACAAGCCGGCCAATACTGCATCAGGATTCGGCCAGTTCAAATGAAG
Source organism: Vandiemenella viatica (assembly GCA_031002005.1). NCBI lineage: Eukaryota > Metazoa > Arthropoda > Insecta > Orthoptera > Morabidae > Vandiemenella > Vandiemenella viatica. Next base: position 177,038,831 of record CM061921.1, on the reverse strand, counting down.
TTACACCCTCAGCTGCTGAGGAGTCAGCAACCACAGCAGCTACAGCTTATCTTGAAAGTGCCTTTTCAAAACTAAAAGAAGCCACAGGTGATTGCAAATTTGTTTCTTATGCTCTCAATTTAAAAAAGAAACATAGTATAAAATACAGTATTTTTAACTAATGTATGATAGGGAAAAACAAACCCATCACTCATAACATATGAAGGCAGGAGGGCAGTAATGAACACACACAAAAAGAAATTAACAGATGTCACAACTAGTGATTGAAATCCAGTAAAGCAGGATCCTGCATCATTTGATAGTCTTGCAGATCCCGCACAAATTTACACAGATCTGCAATTCGTAAGATGTCACGTAAATGTGTGTTAGCCTGTGTGATGTTGCCATCAATTCATCGTTTTCTGAGCCAGTATGATTTTATAATTATTTACTAAGATTTTAGTGGACCAAGCAACAATATTCAAAAATTTTAACATAATTATGCACAAAATTCTATAATAATAATTAAAAATTAATAATTGAAAACATTAATTTTTTTCAGTATTATAAAATTATGTTATGAATGAAATGTTATTTGTATCAATGTAACTATTTGCATTAATACAGTTTAATGTTTGTTTGTATTGGAGTTATAAAAGAATTGCATTTTCAGTTATTTATGTTATGTTTCATGACATGTGGAGCAGAAAGACAGTTAATGACTGCTCACTATATATCCAGTTTTTAAAGGAGTAAATTGGAAGTCAAAACAATCAACACTATTTGTTTTCTAAGATCTTTGTTTAAAAAAGCAGAAGTAATTGACTGATTTATAGAATGTCTCTTTTTTTTAAGACTCAATGTGATTGACTGTTTTGGAATAAGTATGTTACATGCAAATAGTAACCAGTGTTATTTTTTTCCTGCTTAGTACATAGATTATTTTGCAAAAGTGTGATATACTATAAGGCATGAAATTTAACTAATGACTGAATACTTTCAATTTTTTAGTATTTAATTTACTACTAGAATTAGACTCAAAAATATAAAAACACAAAGTTACTGTAACACATAAGATATCAATCTATAGTTTCAAAGATTACATTTAAGAGATGTTAAACACTTTTGAATTGTCACTTTGTTAGTTAATGGATTGTTAACTGTTGATTTTTATTATTTAACATTTTAGTTGAATTATTAGGAATTTGGCAGCTTTTTATATTTAGTGCGATAACACACACACAAAAAAAAACTATGCTGGATTCTCTGTGGTTCCATAGGATTGATGCCAGTCCCGAAAATGTACTGTGGTATTGAAAAAAAAAATGCAGGATTGCAATCCTTAGTCACAAAATTTTGGTTATAAATAACCTTGTTTATTTACTGAGAAAAACCAGTATGGCAAGGGAGGTGTGGATATGTTAGGCTCAAAGACCCAAAATGCTCGTTGAGTGAAAAAACTGACCAAAACATGTTCCGGTTTCTTTAACGGCCACAACACGTTATTCACATTATGGCACTTAACAAACAACAACCAGAACACGTTGCGGCGAACTCAAAAAGGCCACAATACGAACTTTGTGTCTGGTTCAGATCCCATTCTCCACACGTGATGATTCACAGTATGTCCCCCCTCCCCCCTTTTTCTTTTTTTAGGGACTTATAATGTGACAGGTAAGAAGAATCATATATATTAAATGCACCCTGGACCGATTCATCATGAACACAAAGAGTTAGATACTGATAAGCCACAATGTGTTGTGGCAATTTTAAAGAAACCAGAACACATTGTGGTAGTTTTTTTCGCTCAGTTAACGTTTTTGGTCTTTCAACCTAACACATACACTGAGACTTACAACATATGGTAAGTGTTGGTGTGCATGCGATTTGTCTCTGTGTGTATACAGTATGTCTCAGTATATGCACAACTACATTGTCATACATAGTTTGTATCTGTTCGTGAATACGGTTATAAACTGGAATATTGTGAAATGTTGTCGCGTGTGAGATAGCTGAGCGGAGACTTATAACTACAACAGATGGATTTTGGATTCGTCTCGGACACCGCCAGAAATCTGTACGATTTCTGTCTGCGATGTAGTGATGAGTAATTAGGCTAAGTACTTATTTGATGCTAGAATTTAGTAAACAAGCTCTGTAAATATTTATACTCTCTTCTGTTCATATTTTAGCAGACATCTGAATGAACACTTAGCATAATTTATCTAGAACTATTGTTATATCTTACTTCTGTGAAAGGTAACTTGAAAGGAAACACACAGCGTATAAGGCAATTGGCTATTTATTAATAATACGTTGCGAAGGAAAGCACATTATTACAAACACTTCAGATAAAGATACTATTTCGTAAACACACTGATTGCAATATAGTTATGATGGCATGGTTGGTACTATTTACGATATGGTTGCATAATGACGGCGATGGGCTTAGTATGGAATCGATCTCTAAATAAGTTGGAGGATGGAGTAACATGAGATAGTTCCTGATTCAATGCAATCATGAAATATTAGCTCAGCATGGATAGTAAGCTAGCAGCAGATTACCTCAGTGTAGCGATGTTGTTGTGAGTCGAAGGTGGAGGCGACTAGCGAGCGCACATCTTCGCCATGATGGCTAGCAGTCTGCGCTAATGGAGGGGGTAAGCTAGCTCCCAATTGGCTAGTTAGGATTTTAGTACAAGCAAGTATTCTTACTGGCTACTAATGGTGTCATTGTGGTTCTAAGGGTAGGGGGAAAGGCTTAACGCAGCAAGTTGGTAGCTGATGCTAGCTTCCCATGTCCTTGACTACCGTTCAGCTCCCACGAATAACCATGCAGTGGTAAGATGCAAGTGTCGGATACCACAAGCACTGCGGTTGATAAGACTCGGCAGAACATCCGGTCCTTATGTTACAAACTGTGAAACAGCTCTGGGCTGATCTTGACTGCTACGAACTAAATGAAATAAAGATTTTATATTATCCCTGAATCCCCGAGAAGCAAGCATGCGACAATGTGTTCATTTTTTTAATTGTGTTTGTTGGTACCCTCCTGTTCTTCATTATTTTAATTGCTTAAAAGTATTTTCCTTTCAATTATTATATAACAATTTTTATCAGTTTATTAATATTGCATTTTAAAGGAAGGGTGATCTTTATTACGGTACAACTGGACAATAAAGATGTTACATTTTGATCAAATATCTGTTTCAGTAAAACAACTTTCTTAAATTCATATTATTAAACTATTTACGGGAGCGATCAGTTAGATGTGTATTTATGCAGGAGACTTGAACAGACATCATTTAAAGTGAAGATATGACCACAAAAATGCCAATGGTTCAAAGCTACTTGAATGGGCTGAAGCGTCCAATATACACCCAATATTTGATGGGGAAAAAAAAACTGTACCTTTAAGCATAGAAGATGGCTAGTGAGACTGGCTGTGACCTACATTTTGTCTCATCTGATAATTCTTGTGGACCTCTCCCAGATACCCTGAGAATTCTGAGAAGTTTCACATACAGTCAGCACTGCTCTGTCATATGCTAGATTGGAATTCAGATTACCATAATACATACAGCTGCAAACTAAATAATAAGTGAGAAAAGTTGGTTAAATTTTCTGCTGAACTTGACAAAGTTATGCAATGGATTCCACCAAGAGGAGACCAATACCACTGTTTTATAAGTGCAGTAATTTCAACAGATCTATGGAAAATACCAAGAGATTCAAGAAAAAGTTAAAACCTAGGCTGGGATGAAAATAGTGAAAAAAAAACTACCAGGAGAATAACTATCAGGAGGCTGCAGATGATCTGCTTCACAGTTTGGACAATGCTAAGTGGGAAAAATGTAACAACACAGTACAAAACCTAAATTTTAAAGATTCAAGGGGGGGAAAAAAAAACTTGTGCCTGCTTAGGAAATTAGACAGTTTTACAGTAGCCAAAACAAGTTCAACTAAGATTGCTCCAAAGTGAAGTAGCAAACCACTTATTTGATATATCTACAGGAAAATGCCACATAATCATTCAAGGAAGATAAAAAAAAAGAAATAACTAAAATTAAATGAGAGTGTCCTGAAACATCAGACTTATCAGCTCCATTCACATATGAAGGATTTTAAAATACTAAAAATTGGAAGGTCTCCTGGTTCCGGTGATATGCACAGCAAAGTTCTCGTTCATGCTGGAAAGTACACTAAAAGGCGGCTTGCTAAATTTTTTACTAACATTGTCGACCAGGAAAACTTCCTCAAGAATTTAAATAAACAAAAGTATTTGGAATCCTAAAACCTAGGAAAGCCAACAAATTGGCTGAGAGCTGTTGACCCATATCCTTACCTAGTGTTGATTACAAATTGTTAGAATGATTCCTCCACCAAAGGATTGTTCTCATAATTGAGGCCACATTCCCCATTGAAAAAGCAAGTTTTAGACACAATACAGTTCTAACCGTAAACCCGCATATTGAAAATTAGTTAGAAAAAGGTTTTAAAATTGATAGATAGATAGATAGATATGTTCACTTTGATCCCATGTGAGAATAATCTCGGGGATGTGGAACAGTACATACACTTATTAGTAATGTCAATATTACTATATAATTGATAATATTATTATATATTGACAACAAGTTAGCAACAACCCATTAGTATAACCAATATCTTCTGTAATCTACACATACAATCCCGAGTTAATTAATAATTATTATGTGGAACAGTGTATACACTTGTTACCAGCAACTAATAACCAGTTATTTTCTTACCAACCAGTTACCATGATAAGTTTCACTGTAATTTGTGACTACATATTATATTATGTTAGTTGCTATTTATGTGGAACAGTACACACATCTATTAGCAATATCAATTATATTACCAACAACTTATAAGCAGTCAATTACATAAAAACCTGTTAGTATGATAATTTTTCACAGCAGTTTTTGAGTGCATGCTATCCCATGTTAGTTACTATATATGAGTGAAAATTTTGTAAACAGTGTAATTAGTTCATTTGTCAAAAGTTTCAACAGAAAGAAAAACCATATATCATTTTAGTAATTGTGGATAATTTTGTCACCTTCCCTTTCCATACACCATATATACTATTTTATCAGTCATTCTTAGTTACCAAATTCAAGAAGAAAATTCTTTCACAGAGTAAAATGGGTTCTGAAGCAGAAACTCTTTCAGTTTGGACTTAAAGTAGTTGGGTTTTTGTAGATAACATTTAATTTCTGTTGGTAATACATTGAATAAGGAAGCTCCAGTAAATGTTAACCCTTTCTGTACAATTGACAGTGATTTGTAATACTTATGAATATTATATTTATTCCTAGTATTATGGCTATGTATGTCAGCATTAAGATTGAAGTGTTCAGGATTTTCCACTACAAATTGTAAGACCCAAGGCTGATACCGGGGCTGTAGTATAGCCTTAGTGCCTCAACTAACAGTTGATGTTGACTCAAAGTTCTGCAGATAATTTATGAAATAATTTTGATTTCACCATGTAGCCGGATAAACTCAACGTAAATGCTTGAGGTCGCCACAATATTTGTTAAACCACAAATAGAGAAAAGGTTGCAACATAACTACGAAATGATAAAAGTTTACTTTCCAAAAATTCCAAGTTTTATTTTCAAAGTCACAAAATTTCAAATATGCATTTAACCATTGAGTAGGCAAATCGAACACACTTTTCCAAAAGTTTGCAAGTTGTGGAGAGAAATTTGAACCGACCGAAAACCCCTTTATGAAAATTTAAAAGTTCATGTTATAAGGTAGCCTCGTGTGCCGTACACTAAAGTCCCGAGATGGCTGACTCGGTGGCACGAAACTCTAACCATTCCCTCCGCGCTTCTAAACTAAACTCGCGCAGACTATTCAAACATCACTCCAAGTAGACAGATCAGAACAGATGGGGTAACATGCAAGCACGAGATTATATAGGTTCTATGACGTTACAGCCGAAACACAACTTTCTGCTGCTGCCTAGCCAAAATATGACCTCGCTAACTCGGTAACCAAACAGATATAAAGTAATTAAAGGCTGACAGTGTTTAGACTTTTTTATTAGAAGATCAGTGGATATTCAGTGAGTAATTCTAAGTGTTTGGTTTTAAATGTCTATTTTAACCTTCGCGTAGTGACACGACCTATTTCCGGCTTGGTGAAATACCAGTTCGTTTAAACTTGTACAATTTCGTCATTTCTTCTGAATCACAATTTATTCAAATAAAATTATTATCAGAGTGTTCTCCAAAAATTCCTGAGTTTAATGGTGTAAGTTTTATCGAGATAGATGCCAGGATAGTGAACTTACAGCTTGGACAAGATTTATAAAATATATATATGTGTTTTAATTTAGTACCTTTACTTCTATTGCTTTTATTGAAAAGGTAAAATTATTAGAATATTCTCTGAATTAAATTACGTATTTTGAAAGTTGTCTTATCTCTGTATCTAACTTCGATTAGCTGTAATAAATTCCTAAACTGAGCACATGGTTTCATGATGAAATAATTTCTAAAATCTCTATAAAATTGGTTCTACTGCATGGAACGGCCTGAAATTAATATATGTGATATTAGATTTTTGGTTCTTTCAAGAAATCTACTTTTTATTCCGAAAGCTTTCTAGGATTCTGTGATAAAAAATGTTAAAAGTGAAGTACATTTAACGAAGTGTTTAAAAATTTATTTAAGTTATTTATGTGTCCAGAAACTATGGAATTTTAGTGAATTTACCTTCTTATTAAATTATTATTCCTTTAAAATTACTTTATTTCATTTGAAAGTGTGCAGAAATAGTGAAATATCAAATATAAAAAATCTATTGTTTGGTTAGCTGAATTATTATGGATTATCACATTTCAGGTTAGTATGAGGTTTTTATATCATTATAGAAAGTTAGTTTAGTTGTTTTATTAAATGTTGAGCCACTTTATTGCTCTCAAATCGGTTTAAAAATGACTAAATGCTCATATAGCAGAAATTCATTGTTTCAGAATTGAATTATTATTGATTATTTTATTTTAGATTGACATAGGGTTTGTTTACTATGATACAAAGTTTATTTACAGCTTTTATTAAATACTGACAGTCTTTACTGCATTTAAATTGGTTTAGAAATGGTGAAATTAACCCATAGCAAAGTTTATTGTTTGGAAATTGAATTTATTTGAATTAATCTACTTCCTACCAAAATAATGTTTTCTTACTATCCTAGAAAGTTTATATAGGTCTTTTATTAACTTTTAAATACCTTTATTGCTTCTGAAAGGGTTTATTTAGGCAGTTTGGTCATGGTATCTGCATGTTATATAAAGCGTCACTCTCCTAACCTATATATTTAATGAAACTATCTGTTACTAAAGAGTTAGCTTCCCCCCCTATACCTAAAAGTGAGGAGCTAGAATTTGACAAAATTCTAAGGTGCCTACAAAATGATAGTACGGAGTATACATACTGTGCTGGCATTGTTAGTACACCCAGGTTTTTAAATAGCTTTCTGCACGACGTCTGTGGGCTTGCTCCACAAATAGTTCTTATAGCACGCTTTTGCAATTTAAATACCCTCTGTGCTTGTGATGAGTTTCCCCAGAATGAGATGCCATAAGTGATCAGAGAATGAAAATATGCAAAATATACTAACTTTCTGGTTTCTATATTAGCTATTCTAGATATTACCCTCAGTGAAAATGTTGCAGAATTCAGTTTTTTAAGAAGTTGTTGAATATGCTGTTTCCAGTTCAATTTGTTATCTATATATACACCCAGGAATGTTGTGAAACTGCTTTCATTGATTGCTTTTCCTACAGATATCACATTATAGCTGTCTTTTGTTTTATTTTTGTAACGAAACTGAAGTAACATTAAGTATTAGTTTGTTAGCATTAAACCACCTGTTAATTTTCTTTATAACATCATCTGCTGTGTTTTTGAGGTTTTCTGCTGATGGGTCTTTCAAGGATATGCTAGTATTATCTGCAAAGAGCACCATTTAATAATTTTTTCAATTTCATTTTGACTGGTGGGAAATAGAGACATAGGTGCTGTTTTTGGTGACAAGGATTTAAGTATTGCTATAGCATCCATATTCCCAATATATTTTCCTTTTATTTTTTCAGCAACTGTTAAGAAGTAGTTATTGAAAGCACTTCCTACATAAGAGGGGTCATTTACAAGTTTATCGTTAATGCTTATAGATATAGGTTTATGTTCAAGGGATGATACAGTTGTTTCTCTTTTAATAATGTTCCAGACACTTTTTATCATATTATCTGAACTACTAATCTCATCGTTTATGGCCAAACGATTTGCTTCTTTTATTACTTTGGTTAAAATTCTACAGTAAGTTTTGTAATGTTCTCTGAGAAGCATATTATCAGTATTCCTAACTTTTACATACAATTCCCTTTTAATAGTCTGCAAGATGTTTTAATACCAACTGTAACCCAAGTTTTTGGTGTTTTTATGACCTAAATGGCAGCTTATGACACAGTCTGGAGAGAAGATACTGGGTGATGAAATCAGGGAGTCAAGTCTTATATAGTGGGTTACCCCAGAGTTCTATCCCTGCCACCCTTATTGTTTAATTTGTGTATTTCTGTCACTCATAAATCAGACAGGAAATTTGCTTATGCAAATGGTTTTGCATCAGCTACGTAAAACACTAATTTTAACAGCAAGAGAGACTGTCAGAAGAGCTAGCGATTCTCTGCATCTACTTTAAAAATTACATGGCTTACACCAGGTATAGATAAACCACAGTCATGCTGTTTCCAGCTTAATAATTGACAGACTCGTTTATCACTCAATGTACTAATGAAAGGATGTATCCTACTTTGTAACCCAACCTCAAAGTACTTGAGTCTAGCCCTTGACAGAACACTCTCATCCAATAAGTGCCTTCCCAACCTTACTCAGAAACTAAAAGCAAGAAAAACATCATCCAGAATCCTGCAGTATTTTCTTGGGGTGCTGATGCTTCAACACATTGCATCTCAGCAGTGAGTCTTGTATACTCTGCTGCTGAATAGTGCTGTGTGATTTTGTTGTATAGTGCTCATGTCAAGAAAGTAGACACCCTGATAAACCAAACTTTGCACATAATATCAGGCACAATCTGACCTGCTGTTTGCCAATTTCAAGTTGCATTCAACCATCATCTGTTCATCATAAATGGACCCTATTGCAATTATATAAAAAATTTCAGCAGATCCAGGACCCACCCGAATCATGATAAGGGAAGGATCACCTCTCAATGTCTAAAACCCAATCACACTCCTGAAGTCTCTGTCAAAGAGCTCTCTAAAAATGGTTACAATGGCAGTATGAACTGGTTAATTTAATGGACAGACCAAGCTCCAGTTGTATGTCACTCCATCCTTGATACCAATAATCCACCTGGAGATGTCAACTATTCCTGCAAAATCTGAGTGTCATTAAACAGAATCCTGACAAATCGTGGCAAATGTGGTGCTTCTCTGATTGAGTGGAGAATACATAAATTTTCAGCTTGTGACTGCAGTGCTGAATCAGTCAAATAGTGTTTGGTTGTCCCAACAGAGCATTGAACCATCATTTCATACATGGGTCACCAAGGGCAGTCAAATGGATTAGAGAGATTGACATTCAATATACCAAGTAACTCTGAATCTTTTTTTATATGTACACTATTTTTTTTTTTTTTTTTTTTTTTTTTTTTGTTATTATGGCTTTACGCCTCATTGATATCGAGGTAATTAGAGGCAGGAAAGGACTGGAACTGGCAAGGAACGAGAAGGAATTTGGGCATGGCATTTTTTAGGAAGCATCCCGGCATTCGGCTGGAGTGATTTGGGGAAACCATGGAAAACCCAAATCTGGATGCCCAGATGGGGATTCGAACCCACGTCCTCCCGAATGTGAAGACCGAGCGCTAACCACTAACCCACCATGTTCAGTATATTATTTGTTGTTGATATCTTGCTTGTACTGTTATATATGTATGTTGAGAATATCATGGACAGACCACACCACAAATGCTGAAGTGCTCCCTAAAATGAAAAAAAAAAAAAAAAAAAAAAAGATATGGAAATATTGACCACCATAAAAACACAGAAGCTACAATAGTTTGGCCACATCATGAGGAATAATAGCCTTTATGAACTCCTTCAGTCTGTTCTCCAGGGGAAAATACCAGGAAAGAGAAGTGCTGGTAGAAGAAGAACTTCCTGGCTAAAAAATCTGAGAACATGGACCTTGAAGACAACTATGGAGCTAATCCGAGCATCAACCAGCAGAGACGATACAGCCAAGATGGTTGCCAACATCCGGAACGGATAGGGTCCAGAAGAAGAAGAAGAATATACACTAAATAAATAAGTCATTTGTACCAGATGAATGTATCAGCCAGTTCAAAAAAATGAATATTTAATTAATGAAAGGTGATTGGATATATGGAGAAACAATGTTGAATGAAATGTTGCATATAGCACAAGCTGTAATAAAGAAGTTTAATGTGAAAACAGAATCAGAAGCTAAAGAGAGATATGATATGTACTCACATTCTTCAACATGTAAGCAGTGTACTCAAACATGAAAATATAAATTAACATGAATATGTGGGAATGTGTAGGAAATGATACAAATTCTATCTGTGCTGGGAATGTTGCAGATTTTTTTTTTTTTTTTTTGGCACAAATTTGATTTCTATTCACTTCAAAACCCTTTTTGTTGTTTAAAATATTTAACAATTGAGGCATCGAATATAATGAACGAACTAGGGATTTCAACCATTCTACTTAATAATCAAGAGTAATAATTAACCAAATATTCTTCAGAATTAATACCAGTTTAGGAATTTCAGTATTCAAGAATTCTGCCAAATGAATGATTGTATATCTCAAAATACTTTCTGAATATATGTATGTGTATAATAACATAGCAAGGAAAGATAAAATACACCCAGCACTCATCAATTGTGGAGAGCAGCAACTGAAAACACTCCACAAACATAAAAAAACACAATTTTTCAGGCTACGCCCCTCTTCATGAAAGTAGGAACATGTGACTGAGCTTGTGCAGGCACTGTGATCAACACAGCCATATATATATCTATATGAAGGCAATCAATTCTTGGATCTCTGGGAGGACTAAACTACTAATGTACGCAATGTTATAAACGTACCATATTAACAAATTATCTTATTTTCCCTATTCTATTTTTTTCCTCCATAATTGTGCATTTATTTTTTTATTCCTGTTTTTCCGTTTACATTGGAGAATAGGCCTGATGCCAGATTACATACTAACATTAGAAATGAATGACTTAATCTTTCTGTACATCATATAAGACTTTAATACCGTTTCATATGTTATTCCATGTCTCAAAGATGTAAGCCTGAGGAGTACTTGGAACCAGCCAGCATTATTGTTTTGTCCATGATTTGAATGCAGGCTGGTCAGTTGATATCCATTGTGATACCTCATTTACACTGTGAGACAAGCTTCTGGTTCTTCCTCTCCTCACTAACAGAATTCATTTTGATGTTAAGGTAAATTCATTTCTACTTCACTTTTCCCCTTTCTTTCATGCACTTGTTTGTTCATTCAGTGAACAGGTTTAAAAATTTCAAGCCCCAGTGTAATGTAATTATCAAGTTATCATTTATACACACAGTAGTTAATTATTACAAGTTCGACCTGGCTGCCACTAACGATGTGTTGGAAATGTTCTGAAATGCTAAGGTTTCTAAATAATAAGTCATAAGCATTTGCTTTATAAGAACACTTTTACTCATCACCAAATGCTTTCAGTGACCACCTCTTTACAAAAATAATTGACCGTGCACTTAAATCGTAACATCTTATTCCTGAAGATGCAGATTCTTGCATTCGTTGACCCTCGTATCAACTGGATAATGCTTTTATTTCTGACAGTTCCTAGTTCCACAATTCACAACACTGTCCTTCACAATGAAGTGGCTATATTTCATACTATTTCGTCGCCTACTTCACTGTTCTAATTATTTTCCACACGCACTTCTAAAAAAACATTCTTCGGTTTCCTTCAGCGCCGAACACAACACGCACGCTCGTTTCCCGGCAAGATGCACCCGTTCACCCCGAGTCCAACTCTAGACTCCACAAGCGCCACCTTCTATGTATTAGTGAGTTGTATTTTTGAACAATGGGGTTTGGTCTCGCTCGATCGTGTATATTGGTCCTGCATTTATATCTTTGGAGACATTGTCTGATGCCAATTTAGTTTGGTGACTTTGTTTAAAAATTGAAGAATATAGTGAACATCTATCAGCATTCATCAGTGACTTTTATTGACTGTTACCTTTCCTAGTTTGGGGTTTAATCAAGCTAGGTGGCAGCCGAGTTAATGTTGCAAAGCACAGACTAAAATTATCCAAGGCAGAGTCACAGTTATAGTTGAGACAGAATGTTTGGTACAACCCCATTAAACGTTTACTTCTCACAGTTTCCTGTGTTTTAGAAGTTGTTTCTTTTTTATTGATACTAGAATACCAGAAGTAACCCAGAGTTTTGCATAATTTATTTCACTTTGTTTTCTAGTCCTTAGTGGGAAGCATATTTCAAAATAGTACAAAAATGTACTTGTAAATAAGTCATATTTTTCATTTGTATTTCTGCAATTATATATTTCTTTCCATGTTTCATTTCTTAAGAAATTATTGAACTGGTTAATCTGTTGATCCTTAAAGCTTCGCAGTTTTATATTTGCCTGTGTGTTAATGTTGGATTCTAATTTTAATGTTAAAATTTGTGCTAAATGGTCAGAACAACCTGTGTCAAAATTCACGGCATAATGTCTGTAATTAGTGCTATTTAGAAAAATTTGGTCAATTGTTGTTGAAGAATTTTTTTGTAATGTGTGTACATGTTTCTATCAGCCCTTTTAGATTGAAGCAGGATGCAAGGCTCAGGGTATCATTTGTCAACCTTGAATCCTTAGAAAAATCTGTGTTAAAATCACCCCATAAAATTACAGTTTTGTTTACTAATGGTAATTTTTTAGTGCTTTCTCAAAGGTGTTAAGAAATATGCCACTGTTCCCATCTAGAGATCTGTATATAAAAATTATTTTATTTTTATTTTTAGGAATGTTTATTCCTGATATTCCGAAGTGCTTTTCTATAGAATATTTTTGGATTGAATTTATTTCCTGAAAATCAATGTCATTTTTAATAAATATATATAATGTCCTCCTTGTTTGGATTCACTTCTGCAAAAATGTGTAGCTAAAGTTAAGTTTGGCAAGTTTGTAACATTTAGTTTTTTAATGACTGGATATTGTGGGCCATTTCCTCAATTGCAGGTTAATCAATTTTTTATAAAGGTGAATAACACGCCAATGCAATTGAATTTTGTTTGGTGTCGTACGCGTTTCGCTCTATATCAAGAGCATCATCAGCGACATATGTTACTTTTTACTTTTTTCTCATGATCAGGGTTAGCTTCTCTGTGTATGTTTTCAATAATTTGCTGAAGGTTTGAAGCACTACACTGAACTGATCACATTTCATAGTCCATGGACCTGTGAAAAACATGGTGTGGTGTTTACTGTTTCATGTTTTGAGAACTGTAAATAATAGTGTTAATATGAAATGTGATCAGTTCAGTGTAGTGCTTCAAACCTTCAGCAAATTATTGAAAACATACACAGAGAAGCTAACCCTGATCATGAGAAAAAAGTAAAAAGTAACATATGTCGCTGATGATGCTCTTGATATAGAGCGAAACGCGTACGACACCAAACAAAATTCAATTGCATTGGCGTGTTATTCACCTTTATAAAAAATTGATTTAGTTTTTTAGTATTGTGTTAGTGTTCTGTAAAGCATACAACTACTACCTCTTTAAGCAGTGTTGAGAGAAGTAATTCCATTTCATTTTTCTTATTTTTAAGGGATTGCACATTATGATGGTAAATTATAAAGTTTGAACTTGCTTTTACAGTATGTACATTTGCTCGACCACTTACCTCTTTATTGGTTACCCTTTTTTACAGACTTTACTTGTCTTGATCCTTCCCTCCTTGTTTTAGTTTTCAAAATTTGCACCATGATAATTTTGTCCACTGCACTTCAGTGCTTGGTGCGTATTCAGTCGCTCTGTATTAAGATTTAAGTTCTCATTTTGTTTATAGAAGGAAATGCTTTCTGGCTCATTACATCCTGTCATGTGCCTGCTCATGGTACTATGTTGCATATTTTGGGATGATATCATATGTGTATTATTTTCTTCTGTTGCCACCAAAAATCCTCACTTCTTGATGGTGGATGTCTCTCTTGGGCAGGTTGTTTATTTCTTATGATCTCCGCTTCACTTTTAGTAGCAGTTAGATGATTTTTAGTAGACAGATCTTCAGAGTCAGTCATTTCATGTTTGGATTCTGCTGTTGTTTCGACCACTGTTGTTGTAATAGATGATTCTGTAGTGTCCAGTGTTAATCATACAGGATTGGAACTGGTACTTTACACATTCCTGGTTGTTCTTTCATTTCAAATTTTGAGTGTTTTACACTTTAGTTTTTGGTTTTAATATGATGCAATATCATTTTGGCCAATGATACTTTCCCTTTGTAGTTTCTGTAAATTCTTCTATGGGCAGTCCACTCTCAGATATTCGACATTTTGAAAAGTTTTACAAATGTTTTGAAACTTCCAATTTGTAGCATCAATTTCTTTATTTACAGATTACGATGGTATCAGATCATGTCTGTGTGGAATACTGACTACATAAACATTTGTAGTGTCCATTTTTCTTAATATTTCTACTAAAGACCTTGTTGCTGATTTAGCCTGATTATTGTAGACGTTGTTATCATTACCTATAATCACACAACTGTCTCCGGTGTTAAACTCATACATTTTTCTAGAGTTTTTTTTACTATTTCACTCAATGGAGCACCAGGTTTAACAATGCCACTAACACCAATATTTTGTTCCTTTTTGTAATACTCTCTGCTAGGCCTCTTCCATGGCTAGAAGCAAGTAAATAAACACCAGTTTTCTTCTTCTGTTCACAGTCCATGCATTTCTGGGGCTTTAATGACCTGGTAGGAGTCTTGGATGATTTCTTTTTCACAGTTTTTTCCTGAAACAATCTTAGAGTCATCTTCATTCTCAGAACCTGCAGTTGAAATCAGTGTAAATCTATTCCTTGTATCATCTTCACAGTACTTTTTAAGATTCTTAACTCGTGCAAACTTTTTAGGCTAAGTAAATTTATTTTATTCACCCAAACTTGCATTTTCAATTACCTTTTTTGGGTTTTCCATATGATGAGTTACCAAACTTGCCTTGTAAATGTCCTTTCTTAATGATTCAATAACAGACTCTAACTTCCCCGTGAAAATTTTTTTTACAGCTACCATGCTTCCATGGCAAGATTTACAACAGCACTCACATTTCACACTTACTGTATCCACATTGTTTATGCAATTGATATGCACCCATTTCTGAAAAACAGATCACACCCTAATTCCTTTTTTCACCAGTTCATTGCATATTACACACTTTATAGATGACAGACAATTTATTTTCGGAGAGCTACTAATAACAACTTCAATACCTGCCGCCATCTTTCAGAGATTTTGTCTGATGTGTTAATAGTACTAATATTCTCTGCTTGCTCAAGATATTAACTATACACAAGTTTGGTATTCATTTTAGATCTGATCTACTTATCAACCTTTTTTTTTACTATGCTTATACCTCACACAAATTTCAGTGAGTTTAGAAAGCATTTCTTGTTGGTTTTAATATCTTCTTCAATTATATAATAAGTTGTAAAATAACCAAAGTCATTTACAGTATCTGTTTTGATTCTGAAATTTAATCTGTTATTATTCTACCCCTCTTAACAATATTTCTTTTACTTTATTACAAAGCTGGGATATTCTGATCACCAGCCACAAGTGGTTCAGTTCATAGCCACGTGATAATATTTTGTAATTTGTCTTACCAATAATATATTCTTTTTTATTGTAAACTATATCTACATAAATAAAAATTAAATTTTATTCACTAGTAAGTGCATCACTTGAGAACAGATTGACAAATTTGGCTAATTTTTTTCTTTTTAAATGTTTGTAATAGTCCAAATAAGGTTTTTAGAGAAAGAAAAATTGGAAAAGTTGCTGAGAAATATGTGTATACCAGTGTTCTAGTGTCCAGTGGTTACCACTTGTACCTGCACATGAAAAATCAGACAGGCAGTTTCACGATGATGATGATGTCAAAATGGCAGTTTAGTAGAAGTTGGCAAATCAGGCACCAGATTTTAATGAGAAAGAATTCAGAAGTTAGTTTTTCTTTATGACAAGTTTGCAGGGTCATTGATGTGTAGTAAATCAAAAGGGGTTCTAAGACAGAGACTTGTGGAATGCCAAGTTGTATTTTCTCCTAGTTTGATGAAGCATCTTCACTAATTATAGAATAAAAAATGAAGAGATTTTGCATTTAGTTTTCCATGTATGAAATAAACCATTTGTCTGCCATAAAATATATACCATAGTATTCCAATTTCTTGAACATTAATTCATGGTTAACACTGCCACATTGCAAAAAAATCCTACATGGCACACTGTCAGTGTTAATTGCGAGTACATTTCATCTCATGTTAGTTACTATATATGAATCTAATTTCCATACAATGCAATTGCTCCATTTGTAAGTGGTTTCAGCCCCCAAAAAACCATAAACCATATTAGTAATTGTGAATAACTTTGTCACCATCACCTTCCTATGTGAAATATATAGTACTTTCTCAGTGATCCTATCACCAAATTCCAGGTAGAAAATTCTTTCACAGCATAATATTTGATCTGAAGCAAGAACTCTTCTAGTCTAGATTTAAAGTGGTTAAGTTTTCGTAGATAATGTTGTATTTCCTCTGGTAAACCATTGAATAAAGAAGCACCAATGATATGATTTTCTGTACGTTTGGAAATGACTTTTAAACTTTGAAAATCTTATATTTACTGCTAATATTATAGGTATGTATGTCAGCATTAAGGGTAAAGCGTTCAGGATTTTCTGCTACAAGAAATTGTAGGGACTACACTGTCATTGTAAGTACACCTAGATTTCTAAACAGATTTCTGCACAGTGTACATAGGCTTGTTTCACAAATAACTCAGAGTGCATGTTTTTGTGATTTAAATACCTTCTATAATTGTGGTGGGTTCCTGAGAATAAGTGAGCAAGGATGATATTCAAAATATTCCAACTTCCCTGTTTTTATGTCTGCTATTCTAGATATTATCCTCATTGAAAATGTTGCAGAATAATTTTTAAGATGTCTGAATGTGTTGCTTCCAGTTCATCTTGTAATTTATATAAACACCCAGGAATTTTGTTAAATTTCTTTCATTGGTTGCTTTTCTTTTACACATTGCATTATAGTTGTCCTTTGCTTTATTTTTTGTAACAATCTGAAGTCACTGGTTTTTTTTTCTATATTGAAGTATTAATTTATTTACACAGAAACATCTATTAATTTTCTTTAGAGTATCATTGGCTATGTTTTCAATGTATTGTGCTGATGGGTGCTTCGATTATATGATAATATTATCTGCAAAACGCTCCCACCTAATATGTGTGGGATACCATTTAGGTAAGTTAAGAACAACAGAGGGTCAAGAATTCATCCCTGAAGTACACCACATTTAACTATTCTTCCTTCTGAGTTTTATAATCTCTTCTGTATTAACAGCCTTTAAGGATTTTCTAGATTTAAACCAAAGTCCTGGCCTATCACTAACACCATAGCATTCTATTTTACCTAGGAAAATGTTGTGACCATCAGATAATAGAAGAGTCCAAGGGAATTTAATTTTTTTTTCATTGCTTCCAACATGTTGCTTATAAAAAAAAAATTGCTGACTCTATCAATACAACTTTCCTAAAACCGAACTGTGTTTTATTGATTTCATTATTATGAAGACATGCAAACTGCCTTCTGTACATTTGTTTCTTGAAGTACTTTGCTTACACTTCACTGTCCTTTAGGTATCACCCTTATTATAAAATGGTTTGATTATTGGCTTCCTGAGTGAGTCAGGAACGATACCTGCTTCAAGAGTGCTATTAAAAATATAACTGGCAACTCCGCTAATTGTGCTACTGAATTGTTTCAGTATATGACAGGAAACCTCATCATTACCAAACAAATATTTTTTTCTCTCTCAAAAGAACATGCTACCAAAGATGGGTAATTTTCAAGTTTATCATTAATCTTTATGTTCAGCAGATGATACAATTGTTTCTCTTTCAGTAATGTTTTAAACATTTGTTATCTCATTATCTCACCTGATAACCTCCTTGTTTATAGCTAAAAATTTGCTTCATTACTTGTTAAAAAATTTACAGTATATTCGGTAATTTCATCTGAGAAGAAAATTATGGTCTTCCTAGCTTCTGCAAAAAGTTTTTTTTTTTCTTGTCTGCAACATGTTTTAATTTTGACAACTGGAAATAGTCTTTCATTAATTTACAAAAACCTTTTGTAAAAATAATTGATTTTAATGTTTATCCCTGTCATTTTAAGTGTTCCAATCCTCATTCAGGTGTTCATTTATTGTTTTTAATGAATAATTGTTTAACGGGCCAACATTGATCAATACTTTTTCTGTGTTATTTCCTTTTCCCAGTGTATAAAAAGTAATTATTCCAGCATTGTGGTCTGACAAACCTTTTTCCATTGCAACTGTTACATATTTCTCTAATTTGTTTTCCTCAATTAAAATATTATAAACAGTACTATCTTTTTGCACTCTAGATGGGAAATTTATAGCTTGACAAATATTAAATGATCTAAGCATTCCTAGAAGATAGTCTTTCTGTTGACATTTTACAGCAAAATTGATGTTGAAGTCACCAAAGAGGATTAGCAATTGATTTCAGGCATAAGGGAATGGGAAAGATTTTATTTGTAGGTAATATAATGAGGGACTGGAACAGATTACCTATGGAGCCAATGAAAAATATACCCCAGACTATAAATGATTTTAAGGTAAAAATACGTGTGTAGGTATATGGAGAAATTGCCACCAGGGCATGACCTCCATCATGATTAATAACAATAATGAATTCATATTAGACACACCCAGATATTTAAGTGGTCATGTGCTCCATATGTGCAACATTTTTTGATTAAACAAATAGTTACCAGTATATTGCTGGTCACCACATATTAGGCAATATTGTTGTCCCTAATTACAGAAATAGCATATGAATGTGTTTAGCCATTACTGTTACCAGAAGTACTGTTTACACAGAGCTGGTTCAAAAAGTAATGAGCCAGAGACCTAGGAACAGAAACCGGTACCAGTATTTCGGAAGTATTGGCCCTCCCTGTTGAGGCACTTGTCCCACTGTGACACTAGGCAGTGAATGGCTGTCTCTTAATATTCTTGAGTCTACAATGTGAACCAGTTCTGCATGTACTGCTTGATATAGTCGTCTGAGGTGAATCGTTTGCCCCTCAGATCATACTTTTTTTTTATTTTTCTTTTTTTTTTCTGTCATCAGTCTTTGACTGGTTTGATGCAATCCTCCATCCTTTCCTATCTTGTGCTAACCTCTTCATTTCTACATACCCCTTACAGCCCACGTCCTCAATTATCTGTTTCATATATTCTGTTCTCTGTCTTCCTCTACAGTTCTTACCTTTGACTGTTTCCTCAACTAACGAATTAACCAATTCAGCATGTCTCAAAATATGACCTACCAGCCTGTCT
Organism: Vandiemenella viatica; assembly: GCA_031002005.1. Taxonomy (NCBI): domain Eukaryota; kingdom Metazoa; phylum Arthropoda; class Insecta; order Orthoptera; family Morabidae; genus Vandiemenella; species Vandiemenella viatica. Next base: position 177,019,085 of record CM061921.1, on the reverse strand, counting down.
CTTCTTTCTGTAAGCTTCTTCCACAAACTTCTTTTCTCTCCCATCATTTCCAAAACTCGTTCATTTCTTACTTTGTCTGTCCACTTAATTTTCAACCATTCTTCTGTAGCACCACATTTCAAATGCTTCAATTTTCTTTATTTCCGGTATTCCTAAAGTCCATGTTTCGCTACCATAAAGTGCTGTCCTCCACACAAAGAGTTTTAAAAAGTTCTTTCTAATTCTTAGATCAATATTTGAAACTAAAAGGTTTCTCTTTTTCATGAAGGCTCTTTTTGCTAGTGCTATTCTGCTTTTAACATCATTCCTGCTTCGGCCATCGGTTGTAATTTTACTTCCCAAGTAACAGAATTCACTTACTTCTCCTATTGCATCCGATCCTATTTTTATATTTAATCTACTAGTATTGGTATCATTTCTGCTACATTTCATCACTTTTGTCTTGCTTTGATTTATATTCAGTCCGTAACTTCTCAATATCCTCAACCCTCTCTGCTAACAAGACAATGCCATCAGCAAATCGTAGCATACTGATTTTTTCTCCATGAAATCTCATGCCACATGGAAAGTTTTCTTTGACTTTCTTCATTGCTTCTTCTACATACAAGTTGAATATTAACTGGGATAGACTGCAACCTTGTCTCACACCCTTTTTAACTATTGCATGTCTCTGGTGATTCTCTACTTTTATTATAGCCACTTGATTCTTATATAGTTTATAGAGAATTCTTCTATCTCTATACTTTAGACCTGAATTCTTTAAAATTTTGAACATCTTGTCCCACCTAACATTATCAAAAGCTTTTTCTAAATCAACAAATGCCATAAAAGTATCTTTGTTTTTCTTGATCCACCCTTAAAGTATTAATCTTAAAGACAGAATTTCTTCCCTTTACCGCGATTTTTCCTAAACCCAAACTGATCTTCACCTACTATCTCTTCTACTACCATTTCCATCCTTCTTTATATTATTCTGGTCAGTAATTTTGAAGCATGTGATGTTATACTAATGGTGCGATAATTTTCACATTTGTCGGCTTGTGCTTTCTTTGGAAATGTGAAGATGATATTTTTATTAAAATCAGTTGGAATTTCTCCTGTTTCATAACTTTTTGATATCAGCTTGAATAATCTTTCGATTCCTTCCTCTCCTAGGAATTTAAGAAGTTCTGCAGGGATCTCATCAATTCCAACTGCCTTATTTGCTTTCAAGTCATTCAGAGCTTTATTAAATTCTGTCCTCAAAACAGGATATGCTAAGTCATCAATGTCGACATCACCTTCCTTTTCCATTACACTATTGTTCAAGTTGTCCCCAACATACAGTTTCTCAATGTATTCTTTCCATCGGTTAGCTCTATCTTCTGAGCTTAAAAGAGGTTTCCCATCGGCAGCTTTAATGTTCATACTTCTTTTCTTCATTTCTCCAAAATTCTGTTTGATCTTTCTGTAGGCAACATCTACTTTACTTACTACCATTTCCTTTTCTACTTCTTCACACTTCGCTTGTAGCCATTTTTCTTTTGCTATTTAGCATTTCCTATTTATTTGATTTCTAAATTGCCTGTACTGCTCTCTTCCTGCTTCATCCTGAGCATTTTTGTACCTTCTCCTCTGATCCATCAGCTCCAAAGTCTCTTCTGTGATCCAAGGTTTTCGGTCAGCTTGTTTCCTAAAGCCTAATGTTTCTTTACAAGCTTTCATTATTTCGGTCTTTAATGCATTCCATTCGTCCTTGGTTGAGCTCCTTTCAGAGTTACTTCTTAGACCCAAGTCTACCATTTCTGCAAATTTTTCTCTCGTGTTTTATTGTTTGAGTTTATTCACTTCCAGTCTGTTCTGCTTAAACTGCTTCCTTATTTGCTTAAATTTCAGCCTGCACTTCATTATTATCAAATTATGGTCAGAGTCTATGTCTGCTCCTGGGTCGCTTTACAGTCTAAAACTTGATTCCTGAATCTCTGTTTGACCATGATATAATCTAGCTGATATCTGCCTGTATCCCCAGGACATTTCCAGGTGTATATTCTTCTTGCATGGTGTGTTTGCCACAACTAGCTTATATCTTTCAAAAAATTCTAGCAACCTGCTTACTCGCTCAATTCTTTCTCCTAGACGAAAACTTCCTATAGTATTCCCCTCTTTTCCTTCTCCCACTATCACATTCCAATCACCCATGATTATTAGATTCCCCCCCCCCTTTCACATATTAGATTAATTCTTCAATTTCAGCATTTTTTTTTCTATTTCTTTGTCATCTTCCTGTGAAGTTGGCATATACACTTGTACTAATGTGGTTGAGATGGGTTTAGTTTCTAACCTCATCAAAATAATGCTGTCACTAAACTGTTCATAATTACTCACTGGTTTCCCTACTTTCTTGTTCATTACAAATCCTACACCAGTGACTCCATTGACTGCTTGTGTGCTAATTATCCTGTGCTCCCCAGACCAGAAATCCTGTGCGTCCTTCTATTTAATCTCACTAATCCCAACGATATCTAACTTAAGTTGTTCCATCTCCCTTTTTAAGTTTTCTAACCTACCTACGCTATTCAGACTTCTAACATTCCACACTCTGACTCGTAGAATGTTTCTATCCATTCTGATGACTCCTCCCACAGGAGTCCCCACCCAGAGATCCGACTGGGGGACTATTTTACCTCCGGAATATTTTACCCAGGAAGAAGCCATCATGATATATGTAATTTGAGAGGATTACATGTCCTTGGGATACCCTTTGGGTTTTTAATGCAGTGGTTTCCCGTTGCCTTCTGCATCCCAATGATGTTGATCATTTCTGATTCATCTGCATTTAGGGGCCGTTTCCAACCCCAAGGGCAAGAGGGTGCCCTGAACCGCTCTCCGCTCTTCCGCCCTCCTTTCGGAGGCCGTTGGCAGGCAGTGAGTGATTCCTTATACCGGGAATCTTTCAGTTGCCAGAGCCTCGTCCGTGCAAACAGGGTGCACCACATGAAGGAGATGTTGACATTTGGTTGGAAAAGGCGAGTATAGCCTCTCCCAAACCAGCATTTTTTAGGGAACCAAAAATGACGTAATCATAGGGAGAGAGGTGTGGACTGTATGGAGGGTGACCAAGACTCTCCTACTTGAATTTCTGCTTGAGTGCTGTGATCGTGTTGGCCGTTTGAGGCATTCACTGTAGTCCCATGCTGCAGGAAGTCTATCAGATGGGGGCCATCTTGGTCAAAGAAGAACATCAGTGTAACCTTTCCTGCACTTGTGTGAATGGCCTTGGATTTTGTTGCTGGTGGTGACCCTCAATGCTTCCACTGGAGACTTTGTCATTTCAATTCTGGTTCGAAGTGATGACACCAAGACTCATCCCCAGCCACCACTCGTGCCAGGAACTCATTCCCTTCCCTGGCATAGCACTGCAGATGATAAAGACAGTGGGCCATTTGACATGCTACCTGTTGAGGTTGAAGATTGTGGGGCACCCACTGGGCAGACACTTTGCATCAGTTCAGTCTTTCCGTCATGATGGTGTGAACACTTCCCATGCTCAATCCAACCGCAGTGGCTACGGCTTTCACTGTGACTTGGTGGTCCTGGGTAACGAGTCCATCAACCGGCTGTATGCGGTGTGGTGTTTCAAACTGTGCATCATCAACTAACGACACCCGTCCTTACCAGAAGCACCTGTCCTACACCTTGCCCCTTGCAAGGGACATACAGTGTTCACGGTACACTTGTGACATTCTTCGATGAATGTCCGTTCCCCTTACTCCTTCCGCTGTCAGAAAAAGAACATCACCTATATTCTCTTCTTTTGATGCCTCCATTTCACTGCTTACAACGCGAATAAGCACTGGACAAATCACTCGTGCTTCTGCTAGTTTAGTAGTCACGTGACTTGCACTTGTCACCCAATAGCAGGGGGCATGTGGACTTCCGCGCTCTTGTTGGAAACCCTCTTTGTTACTGACATAATAATATTACCATTCTGTCGCAGGTTTGCACATTCCAGACTCCGGCTCATTTCTTTTTGAATATTCCTTATATGACAGAAATTTTTGTATGAAAAATGAAGATTTTAAATTGATCTTTTATCTTGAGTGATTACTAATACAATAAAAATATGATTTGAATAAGTTATTTATTCCTTTCATTACCATTTATATGGGTAAAACTGAAAGACTAGTATGTTCATTAAGACAGAAAATATTTGTTGTAAATTATTCAAATTAACATTAAAGGCAAGATTTCATTCTAACTTGTAAGGTACCTCAGAATTTGTTAAATTCGAATCTTTTGCTATGAGAAATGGAGAACAGGCATGATACAGAAGCCGGTAGTCACATACAAGACAATTTTAAATCTAAAAACTGAATAAACACATAATATTGATCGTAAATAAATGATATATAATAAAGAAGTAGTCTTCAAACTCACCTAAAGTACTGCAATAGAGAATAATCCAGCTTGTTAGGCACTAAAATTTGTTAAGAAACAATACCACTTATTAGCAACACTGTTCGATGCAGTAAAAAGTGGTTGTAGTAACCATAAGAAATTAAATTTTGCAATGAATAACACATGATTAACAGTTTCAGGCAACTTAAAACAAGAAAACACAAGTTTTAGACCCAGTCACACAAACCGGTATTTTCAAACACTGATAACAATACATTTTAAAGCAGTTTCTGATACCAGCCGATAATGTAATAAAAACTTAATTTCTCCTTGTACATCATTTCAAGCAGTTCTGTACAGTCAATCAAGCCTAAGATGATCTTCTAAATTAAATGTGTCTGAATTGACATGCTGCCTGCTTACATTAATTATCACAGACAAGGGAAATAAAGTCAATGGATAAAAATACTTTTAAAATGTATAGTAGAAACCGCAGTAACAAATGCTGAAAGCCAATTTTCGAGATAGGCTTTACTTTCATAATAATTCAACGAAAACACTTTGAAAATAGAAAATTACAGATGGAAGCCAGCATGCAGGAAAATGGTAGTTGAGAAAATTAATTACAAGCCAACCAGAGCAGCTTAGGATAAGATAGGAACATCATTGAAAAGCAGAGAAACTGGAGAATAAAAGGAAATACAATTTAAAACCCCCCCAAAAAAGTATTAGTGCACTAACTTTGAACAATGCAAACCGACTGAGGTTGCAATCACACTTATAAAATACAATATCACTATGCGGCAACATATTTTATTTTTTTACGACTAATTGAGTAAATTTACAGCAAAAGTTATGATGAAGTAAACCAATCATTAGCAAATTCTCCAAATACTGTAAAATTCTGCAAGCTCTAAGTTACAACTTTTTTTCGAACTATGTTCTGGGCCTCACGTGACCTGGAGGATTATATTAGGGATTTCTGCCGTATTTCGTCAGTGGGACTAAGCTTTTGGTAGTGAGCAGACCTGCTGTCCAGAGCTGCGCGAACTATGCGGTTCCACCTTGCAAGTAGTTCTGTGTGTCATGTGTTCAGGCCGCCATGACAATTTTTGAGTGTCGATGGGTCACCTTCAATAACAGTAATGTGAATTAAGAAAATCTTTTAGGGGCCTTCGGCAGTTTGTCTTCCTCCATAACCAGCAAACGTTTGGAAATGTATGGCCTATAGCCTTCATCAACTGTAATTTGGAACTTTAAATTGGATGAATATAGTGATGTATTAAAATTTGAACAGTGCTCCTATTTTCGTACTTAGAATCTACCCTTCCCTTTTCTGAGGTTGATTGTGGAAAGTGGCGACCATGTTTTCATTACAGTTCATTCATCCAAGGTACTTTTCACGGTTTAGTAATTTTGAACAGTTTGAATTTTGGCACAATTTTTCAAGAAGCAAGTTGTTAGTTAATGTTAAGGTATACTACTACCCCGGTAGTAAGCTACCCCTTACAAACTACAGTTTCATTATTTTACTGGAGCTTTTTTTTTTTTACAAAATTTACGTTGGTCTATGTTATGCTGTGTTATTGTTGCTGAACAGGAAAGAAAATTTAAGTGAATCTTTATGCTTCATAGTAATTGTTGAAAAATTATTAGCTGTTTTACTTGGCATACAAAAATAGTAGCCTAACATATCCTTTCAGTGTCTCTCTGAGTTATGGTTTAACTATTGTAGAGACAATAAGAGTATTTTGCATGAAATAAGTTTAGACACACTCGGAGAGTATTTTACATGAGATAAATCTGGTATATCATTATTCTTTAATTTTCTTCTTCATGGTTTTCCATTTATACAAATGTGGATCTTTCCATAGGAGAGTCAGAAACTGAGGAAGTGCTGCATCGGTTCCTGTCACAAAGGGAAACCATGTCAAGGCTAACATACCTGAAAAACATTACTGAAGAGGAGAAAAGGGACTTAGAAATAAAAAAGGATTTTATGATGGCAGAACTTGAAGCATTTAAATTTGCTGAAGTAAAAGACAAGGAACAGTAAGTTTTTAGGTTTGATTTAGATGAACGCCATAGAATAGTAAGTTTTAAAAATTATTTGAAAGTTTTTGTAAGTTTTGTAGATTTATAAAAGTATTCGTCTTTCAGCAAGAAAGCAACATAGAGTTTAGGACACATGTAATTCTCATAGGTTTTCTACTTGGAATATTTTTACCAGCAAAATAGTGAACTGAGGTGGTTATAACATTTTAATTTTTCTCTCTATCAGTACTCCATAATAACTTCAATAATCAAAGTTTGAATTTAGATACTAATAATTCCTTTTTACTATAGCACAATCTCAGTTTTTTCACCTTTTTATTGTTTTAAATGTTTTATTTTAATTTACTTAAAAAATTCTTTAAACTTACTTAATACTAATCAAGTTATAACATATTAGAGGAAACAGTAAAAAAAAATATTGTTGGCAAACAATTCTTTCTCAGCTATTATTTTTAACCAACTTCAAAACAGGAGGAGGTTCTCAATTTGTATGTATTTTTTGGATGTACGGGTATGTTCAGTGACATCTTTGCCAATTTTGAACCGATTTAAATGAAATTTTTATAGTGGATAGGGTATACCTCCATATTGGTCCCATATGAATTTCGTTGAGGAACCACCCCTTCTACTCCTTTACACCCCTTAATTTTTATACAAACCCCCATTTTTTACCCGGTTTCAATAGAACTTTGGACATGTATAGTCAAAAATGAAGAGAAAAATACTGACAACTTATGGTTTGAAAAACTGAACCCCTCCCCACTATCCAACCCCTTAGTTTTGTCAATGTTCTTTACACAAAGCTACCATCTCCATTAAAGTTGGAATATACATGCAATTTTTCATGGAGGAGGTTTCTGACAAAAAAACACCCCCTCTCCTCCTTTACAACCCTTAATTTTATATAAACCTACATTTCTTATCTGATTTTGATTGAACTTTTCACATGTGTACTTTAAAATAAAGACAAAAATCCTATCAACTTTTGGTCTGCCTAAATTTTTGTCAATGTTTTTTATAAAAAGCAAGAGTTTACACCATTTGTCTGACTACCATGGAAGTTGGCACTTATATGTATTTTTTTCACGAAGAAGGTTTCTGACCAAAAAATCGACCCCCCCCCTCCCCATTAAACCGCTTAATTTTTATACAAACCCACAGTTTTTATCCTGTTTAGATAGAACTTACCACACGTTTACTATTAACCAAAAAGAAAAATAATGTCAACTTTTGGTTTGAAAAAACAGAACTTCTCTCCCCATTTCCACCCCCATGAGTTTTGTCAATTTTCTTTTCAAAAAAGCTACAGTCAACACCATTTGGTTGATCATTATGAAAGTTGGCACATGTATATGTATTTTTTTATGGAGAAGATTTCTGACTAAAAAATCCAAAAACTACCGTAGCTCCCTTTTACACTGCTTAATTTTTGTACAAACCCACATTTTAATTCGATTTTGGTGGAACTTTGCATGCGTATACTTTAAAACAAAGAGAAAAATACTGTCCACATTACTTTTACAAAAACGCAAACCCTATCCCTTTTTCTACACCTTTAATTACTGTCATTGTCTGTCTAAATGCAAATGTATACTTCAAAACAAACAGAGAAATACTGTCTATATTTGGTTTAGAGTAGCCAAACCCCCCTCCCCTTTTCTATCTCCTTAAATCTACACAAAGCACAGTTTCTATCCAATTCTAAAGGAAATTTGCACTCGTATACTTTAAAACATACAGAACAATTGTGTTTAAATTTGGTTGCAGAAGCCCACCCCCTCTTCCCTTCTATCCCCACCCCTCCTAATTTTCAATGTTCTTTATAGATACCCACAGTTTTTATCAGATTTCAATGGAACACTGCACATGTATACTTAAAAGCAAAGAGAAACATAGTTTCTACATTCTGTAAACAAAACCCAACCACTCTCTTCCTTACCCCATTTAATTTTTGCAAATGTTCTTTACACAACACTACAGTTTTTATCTGGTTTCAATCGAACTTTGCACATGTATACTTTGAAACAAAGAGAAAAATAAACAGAAAAGACAGTCTAGATTTGGCATACAAATGCCCAGTCCCTCTTTCCCTTTACCCCCACCCCTTTTAATTTCCAGTGTTCTTTACAAAAATCCACAGTTTTAAATCCGGTCAAAATCAATTAAGCTATTTTTAAGTAATGGCAGAATATTCGTAAAATAAATGTGTTCTAATGTCTCAACATGTACCTCAGATTTCAACTTGGACTCCAAGCTTTCACATTGTGAAAAATCTATATTTTCTGTGTGATGCCGGAACAAAACAGATTTATTCCAGGGACAGATTTGTGTATGTAGTATGTATTAATGCCCAGATGTTACATGTTTCGATTATCGAGCAGCGGCTTTAACAGATGTTATGATTAGGTTGAAACACAGACTGGACCAAAATGTAAGCTGACACAGCATCCAATTCATCCCATTCTGGAAGTTGTTGTGTTATACAATGCCAGATTTTTTTTTGAAAAGCAAACAATTTAACCAATGATCTACCAGGAAATTTGCAAAATTGGAACTACTGCAGTATATTTAAAATACAAAACAAACTACAATATGACTAAAAATTAAAAAATAAAATAATTGTTTTAAAAAACATAAAAACCACCTTCAAAAAAGCACTAAAATTTTTAAAATAACTTTATGCCTTACTTAGAAGAAAGTAAATCTAAATGGACAATATTTTACATTACTGTTATTAAAATTTTTACCTTTAGTTATTTCTGGAGTCAGTGCCAGTCAAAGCAAGAAAACAAAAAGAGAAAAATAATAATTAATACCAATAAACATAAAAAATCATATTAATACTTAACCTACAATTAATGCTAGAAACATGTTTCAACAAAACTGAAACATACAGATGATATGCCGATATTTCACTAACTGTAAAGCATTTACTGCATGACGCAGCCTACCAACTGACACTGTAGCACCAGTGATATGCCTGGACCACCAACAAGGTCGAGTCACAGATTAAAATACTGTCTAATTTGTGTCTTCTACAATAGAAATATATGCCTCACTACATACTGTAAAATATTCAAATTTTTTGTTCGTTCTCCCCATGTCGCCTCGAACACCAAATAAAGTTCAGTAATCATTCTTCACGACTTGACAGCTGGCATCAACCAAAAATAACTGATTAATGTAAAAATTTCAATAACAATATTTTTAAATATTGTCCATTTAAATTTACTTTCTTCAAAGCAAGGTATAAACTTGGATTAAAATTTATAGTGCTTTTTTTGAGGGGGGGGTTTATGTTTTTTAAACCAATTATTTTATTAACAATACCTTTGAGATGAGTTTGTCTTGACATCCGATATTAATAAATTCATCTTAATATAAATTTCTGATCCCACCTCTAATTAGTGTAATGTGTAGATTTCCAAACTTAGATGTGCACACCCCTCCCGTAGGAGGGCATGAAGACATGTTAAGGAGGCGCAGGGAGCATGGTAGCTTCCCTACCCATGTGGACGATACCCTAGCTCTACACCATCACAAGTACTATGTCTCTTCACCACCTCTTAGATTTGAAAACCATTACTCTAAGATTAGATACTTAGCAAGTATTGTTAGTATGGAAAAGCATATTAATACCTTATTAATAATAAAATCGGGGGAGGGGGATTTTTAATTTGATAGAAGGGGAGTGTGGTACAAAAAACTTTGAGAAACCCTATTGTGAAGCCCTATGTTTATTTCTGAGATTAATAAAATAGTTAAATGTGTAAACATACAGAAAATAATGAAACTGTTTGATCTAAAACCATCATCATCTAAGGGAGTGGGCTGGATAAGGACTAGAAAGTAGGTAATAAGACAATAACACCTACCTTTCAAAAAAACTATTTAATAAAAGATCGTATGCCAAAAATTATAAAGAAACATAAAAACGATATTGTAAGGTTTTATAAAGTAACAGGAGCATGTGTTTTCATCGACATTTAGATCATCATCCTGTGAGCTTTACTTATAATAGCAACCAAAAAAGTAAGCCTGGTAGTTGATCGGGGAATAATGGAATTAATGAGAATATAAGCAATAGAATAAAAAAGTGTAAGAAAAACCATAGAAAGTAATCCAGAAGTTAAAATGGAAATGGGTCATGACTAACCATCAATTAAAATTCTATACTGAAGTTCCAAAAAAAAGAAAATGAAGAAAAATAAATACATTACCTCAGCCTTAGTGAGTGGTAGTTTCAAATATATTATACTAAGAAGCTGTTGATGAAATAAAAACCAGTATTGGTGAAATATGATGAGGAAGAGAAGGAAAGATAGGAAAAGAAGAAAGAAAACTTACACTGAAACTGAGATTGATTAACAGCAATGGTGCCAGTACACTACACTGCAACCCATATTCACTTGCACCTCTTTTGATACTGCATTTCCTACTCTTATGCTCTGCTTTCTGCCTTTTAAGAATTCCTCTACCGAGAATTACTTTTTAATCCACTCCAATTGTTTTCAACTTATATAATACTATTTTTTTGGCTCATTCCATCAAATGCCACAGCAGTGCTATTATATCAACTTGGCTTCCCTTCATCCAAAATTACTTGCCCACCATCTGAGAGTCACATGAATATCTTTACCTAAAGACATATTGTTGATTTACAAACCAGTTTCTTTCCTCACTGACATTTCTTATGTAGTTACATATAAATCTCCCTATCATTGATGTTAAACTAATAAGCCTGTAGTTCTTAGCCATATTTGTCACTCCTCCATTATGAACTGGTACTACTATCACTCTTTTCCACTCCACTGGTAAGCAGCAAGACTCCAGACTCATTTTATATAAAATTTCAAGGTAAGGTACAATACTATGTCCCACAATCTTTAATATATCTGTAGTAATATTATCTATACCAGCCCCTTTGTGCTTTTTAAACTTTCTGAATTGCTTCATAATTTCCTGAGGATCTATTTCAAACTTTTTAGCTTCCACAGTTGTACCTTTATTGAGATGCTCTTGGAATTTATTCTCTCCCATCCAAGGATGATAGTCCCTAATGGTCTCATTAAACCAGTCACTCAATATCTGTGCCATTTCCAAACCCCAGTAACTTCTCCAATCTTATCTGCAACTGTCTCAACATGTTTCCTTTCCCTCAATTTCTAATATCTTCTTCTTCCTGTCCAGTATTAGGTCTGGTGGCCTGTTATGGTCTCAATCCATCTTCTTGGTGGTCTTCCTACATCTCTCCTGCCTCTGGGATGGTATTTGAGAATTATCCGTGGGATCCGGTCAGTCTTTATCCTTAGTACATGGTCTCTCCAAGATGTTCTGTAGGTTTGTACAATTTGGAGGCTTGGTTTTACTTTGAATTCTTTAAGGATTTTGTCAGATCTCTTTCTGTCTTGCAATGTGTAGCCAGTTGTTCTCCTCATGAATCGCATGTCAGCCGCCGTTAGTCTCCGTTCATCACCTCTGTGTAGTGTCCAGGCCTCGCTGCTATACAATAGTTTAGATTTAGTCAGGATGTTATATAGTCTGATTCTTGTGTGCCATTGAACAAGAGATGGTCTGCAGGTGTTATTTATTATTCCTGTAACTTTCGTGAAATTTGTGATTTTTTTTGTTGCATATCGGTTTCTAGGGTGTGGCTGAGGTTGTAACCTAGGTATTTAAATTCTGCTACTTGTTCTATGGGCGTGTTATCTATTGAGATTTTGGTTCTTTTGTGGGGTTTTTTTCCGACAAAGGCCATAACCTTGGTTTTATTGAGAGGAATCTCCATGCTGTATTCTTTTATTGTTATATGGAGATTATATACCGATCTCTGCAGGTCATCTTCTGATTCAGAAAAAGCAGTTGGTCATCTGCAAACAGTAATGTGTCCAGGTTGGTCTGCCTGTCTATTTTTATTCTACCATGGGGTTTTTGTTTGCCAGTCACTGATGATTTTTTTTATGTATATGCTGAATAAAAGTGACGATAGTCATCACCCTTGTCTCACCCTTGGGTTTCCATTCCAACAGCTGTTGTCCAGTTCTGACTGTGATTACATTGTGGCTGTTGATGTTTTGAATTGCTTTTATGATCTGTGGTGGGGTGCCTGAGAGCGGTAGTATATTTTGAGCATGGCTGACCATGTCTTGACTCAAGACAAGTCATGCAGACTGGTCCACACCAGACATCCAAATCTCACTTGGTAGCTCCAAGAGCTATCACCCGAGCAACAGTGTTGGTCCACTGGCTAAACCAGGTGAGGGGAACCTGCTGCCTTGCAGGTTTGATAGGGGAATATCAAAGGCTAATGGAGTCAACCCTGACAGAAAATCAAACACTGGTCTGGAAGTGACAATGTAGCAGCCCCACAGCCAGACTTGCTACCTCTTGGCTAGCAACCAATTGGTAGTACTAATTGTTTGCTTTCAAGTCTCAAACAAGAAATAACAGGAAATAGTTTCTAATATAGCCACAGAAATTTCTAGACACATTGTTCAGTTGTCCCCATGCACCAATAATATTCATCATAAACTCATCTTTAGCTTATCTCTTTGCTACTTGTCTAGTTTGTTTCCAGTATTGTGGACTGCCTTGCTGTCTGTTAACTCTGTAATGTTCTCTTTTCACTAACCTTTTTAACCTCCTCACCTCCCAGTTGTAGTACATAGGTTTTGTACTTCTCTTTATTTTCTATTTTGGAACAAATATTTCCTTACCCTTTTTTATTATCTCCTTGAATTCTTCCCATTTCACCTCCACTGTTCTTGTGCCATCCTACCATTTGCTGAACCTTTCCCTGAAATACCACTTTAATTCTAAAATTCTTGTCTTTTTATAACTGTTTGGCCACTGGTTTACTAAATCTCCTAATATCAATCAGAACTGAATTGTGATCACTTATCGTGTGAGTTACTTGACACCTCACAAGAGTGTCATCAGGTTTCATTAGAGTGATATCCAACATGTTCGGCCTCTTGTGTTCTGCTCTGATACTTGTGTAAAGCCTTTTCCCCTTACTAAGGTATTTGAAAATCTCTATTCTATTGTGTTATTACCCAGTTGGTACCTGGTAATTTTAAATCCCCCCCAATAATAACTATTCTATACTAACCTCCATTGGTTCAACTAGACCACTGAGACCCATGGCAAATGCATCAGATGGGGCCCACCGCCAGTGCCGGAGGGGGAAAACTGGAGTGCCATTTTTCCCGTTTTACAACCCTAGTGTGTTATGCTACTGTTTACCTCTTAAATGTGAATAAAAATTTAGTTTCTCCCTAAGGATGTCATATTCATCATTCATTCTTCCACTACGGTAAGCAGCCAACAGTCTGATTTGTTTCTTTTTTATCACCCCAGAAACCACTAACGGTCATGATCTATGAACACCAGAGGACTGTAGCAATCTTTGCTAACCAATATGAATATCCCTCAACCAATTGCTACTCTATCTCTGCGGTACACTCTGTAACCACCGGGAAAACCTCATTGTCTACTACTTCTTGTTTAAATTAACACTCTAACCCTATAGTTATTTGTAGTTCATATCTTTCAATTAAGTTTTAAAATTCTATCTATTTGATCATTATACTTCTACAGTTCACCAGTAACAATCTTATTATCGGCTTTGCAATATTTTCAGCATTAACCTCAATCTTTCCAGTTGTAGTCTTACCTGTTATTATTTCAACAGCTTTATCAATTCCTTTAGCATTAGTGATTTTTCCCATCGAGCCTCCACAATTGGTATCCCTTATATCACTTATTTTTATCCTCTCACCAGCAACCCCTAACCCAAAAGAGGCAGTCCTGACCTCAGTATAACTGAAGTGGGCTCCCTTATAGATTTTGCTTACAAATGCAGCACACTTATGGTTTGAATACATACTAATAACTTCCTGTAGTAATTTTAAAAAAGAATCTATACAAGCAAAGGAAATCATTGTCATTATTTATATAGTTGTCTATCTCTCATATACAAGGACCTGGTGAACAAAACAATAATTACATTTCTGGTCAAAAAACTTTAAAAAAAATAAAAAAAAATCGATTGTTTTTGGTTTGTTGAATCTGAATCTAAACTCATTTTCAAGCAAAAGGGCATAAAACTGTACTAATAGTGAGCCCAAATTTTGTGATTTTGAACAGAATGGTATAACTACAGTAACTTTTCAACAGCTTTGAAGACACAAGACCGATTTCATTCAAAATTGAGTAATTTATTACAAATTCGTCAGATTTCATTCAAAACTAAAAAAAAGTGACATACATTTTTAAAATTTATTTGCCCTTTCCATACCAATTTTAATGAGGCAATACTAGCTTTTTTTATTGAGTTTTTGGCAGAGTTGAGAAAGAAATACACAAACATCCATTGTTGCTCACTAAGGAAAAGTACTTTGAGATATACAGAAAATTTGCAAATGTTCTAGGGGGAAGACTGGAAATAGTATGATGATAAAGGACTGGGTGATGTATACAACACTTTGACTGGAATAAGACAGCTCAAGTGTTTAAGAGTAGATTAGCAGGCAGTAGTCGAAGAGTTGAAGGAGAGGAAAACCAGAAAGAATGGAAAACAAGTTGTGACAATAGTAAAGGTGACAAAGATTGTCACGTGTGACTCAATAACCTCAAAATATTACAACACAAGCACACAAGACTGAACAGGGACCAATAACATTGTTACTAAAACATGGAAATGAACATAGAAGTATATTTTGAGGGTCATTCAATAAGTCCTTAGGGGAAAAAAAAGAAACCAAGTAATTTTCTCTAGACTTTTATTTTTATTTTTAAATGTAATCTCCCTTTAGTTCTACTCTCTTCCAAATGCTTCTTTCTCTATGCTCTCCAAAAAGTAGGATTTTGTAAGTTCTGCAAAATAGGCAATTGTTTGGGTGATGGCCTCCTTGTTCGACATGAACCATTCTCCATCAAGCCATTTTTTAAAGTTTTGAAATAGAAAAAAGTCACTGGGGATCAAATCTGGTGAATACCGTGGAAGCTGTAATGATTCAAACTTTAATTCCAGATTTTTGGCCATCGAAACTGTTCAAGTGTGCACTTGTGCGTTGTCCTGATGGAAGAGGATCTTTTCAAATGAGGATTGTTTTTTTTTCCAATTTCTTCACACATAGTAAGCTCCAGATATTATTTGTGTTTTCTTCAGGTAATTGATGTAGATGATTCTGTGTGCATTTAAAAAAAAAAACTTTGGCCATCACCTTGCTGACTAATTTCACTATCTTCACTTTCTTCGGAGCCTTGTCACCCACTGTTTAGACTGTTCCTTAGTTTCTGGAGTATCAGAATGTATCCATATTTTATTTACAGCTTTGTATCAATGCAGAAATTGGTTATGGTTGCGACCGAAAAGGGCCAAAACAGCCTCAGAGTTGAGTACAAGATTGGACTTATTCTCTTACTTGTTCTCCAATGAGAGCAAATGCAGCAGCCATCTTCCCAAAAATTGTTTCACACCTAATTTTTCATGCAAAATTGAATGTACTGTACCTTTTGATATGCCTGTGTTCTCTATTGTTTTGTGCAATTTGGTTTGTCAATCACTTAAAACCATATTGTGAATATTGGCAATTATTTCGCGGGTAATCACTTCCGCTGGACATCCCAAACATTGTTCATCTTGTATAGATATTTGGCCATATTTAAACTCATTTACTCAATTGTAAATAGCTGCAAAATCAGGAGCAAATGTACCATGAACTTCATCCAGCTCAGCTTTGATCTCTTTTGGTTTTAAGCTTTTTAAACGAAAGTGTTTAATCACTTATTGAAACTATGATTTTTTCAGTGAACAACAGTTGTCTGCTTCAACAACAATAACAATGAAATCACATGACAGACATAGCTGAGATTTTATCTGCCATCTTATGAGTAATGATACCTACTAATAAAAAAGCAGTTTTTGACACTACACGTGCCATCTCTTGGTTTTGCTAAGGGCTTATTTAATGATCCTCGTATGAAGACTGGAAATGAAAAATGAGTTGAAGGAACAGAAAACAAAAGTCGCAATGGTATTTCAGAAATAACTGGGAAACATATGGAGAATTAAGTTAGTACAATAACATTTTAGAAAACCTGCTGGAAAGCAACAAGGGTGAGAGGAAAGATAATGAAGAACGATGCTGTGAGGAAAAAACGTTTACCGGGGTTAGAATAAACAGTTATTTACCGCAGCTAAAACCGTGTTACGGCACCACCACTTTGATTCCTTCAAAATGGAAAGTTCACATTTAGACCCCACTAATAACTTTCTGATGTCTTTAAAAACCTACTTATATGATTCTACGTGTTCTAAAATGGTTGTTGAGTGATTTTGAAGTTTCTACCTGTTTTCTTCGATTTACTATGAATTTCTAAAGTAAACGCTGCTTCTACATGATGCAACATAAGTCCAGCCATAGTACACAAAGTTGTAAAAATGTTTCATCCTAATCAAAGTACTCCATATCTCTTAATAAGGCTTACTGTAAACTGTTTCTAAAAAAATATAGTGATTCCAAATATGTTTTCCTCCCTTGAATTTACGTTTATTAACTAAGCTGGTTAATTTTACCTTGTGCCATGTATCTAACGTTACTATATAATGTTTGAAATACAACCTTTAAACTTCACTGAGCTTTTCCAAACTTTAGTATGTTGTGTAAGCAAAAATTACGTTTCTTTCTTACTATAAGTCGATTTCGAAACTTTTTCCAAAATGCGACTTCTCGAATTTAAAGTGTTAATTTTCCATATGGGATTTTAGCTATTAATGTATTTAAACTTTTTAATATGATTTCCTCGCTACAAGGTTTATTATCTTTTGACTATTTATTATTCTGAATGTCTCTAAAAGTGACTGCAATGTTAACTTTTACTGGAACTAAATGTTGCATATGCTGATCTTATGTTTAGTCCTTTTACAGCTGTTTAGTTAGCTTTGTACCTTGAATTTACTGTTTAAACTTGACTTATTGCCTGAATTAACTGTTTAGTTTGATTTATTGCCTGAATTAAATACATAAATGACTCAAATCTGAGGTATCGTGTTGTTCAACTGAGCCCGCTATTCTGTAAACAAATTCCATTATGCCAATTTACAAAATTCTAGGTTAGCTTACATGCCCTCCAAAGACTAAAGTTATTTTTTCCAGAAAACTGACTGAAATCTTCAAAACTGAAAAACTGAAATTCCCTTCTAACTATCTACTCTTTGGGTTGGTCTGTCCATTTATACCTCCTCCCACTTTCTCTCACTCATGCAGATATCAAAATTCATTTTAAAAAACACATTAAAATTCACAAAAATATTTTAAAAGAATCAAAAATATCTATGAAATAATTTCATTCTTAAAATCTAATACAATCATGTTTCATGTTGTTTTTATTTGTAAACATCAATTTTTTAGTTTCTCAATTCTTAAAATTTTTGTAACTGTTCATTTTTGTAATAAGTGTTCATTCAATTGTTTATCTGCTCTTAAATTATAAGCGTTCAACTTACTTAAATCTACTTTCTGATACCATTTTAGATCATAAAAATCACTTTTTCTCATTTCAAAGAATTGTGCCCATTTTTCGTTTCCTGAAAATACAATAAACTCTCTAAATTAGTAAATACCAATGTCCTGTAACAGGCAGGGCCAATGTTAGGGAGGGGTAAGTGGGGCAAAAGTACCCCAGGCCTCCGGCCAGGGAGTCTAGCTAAATAGAAATAATACAAAAAAAACTTTATAAAAAAGCTGTTATATGATTTTTTTGATTAAAATTTTCTGACTTTATCAAAAAAATCAAAGTGTACAGTAAAAAAATCGAGTTGGAGAGGGGAGGTGGGGCAAGATCACTTACCTGGGGCCCGAGAATACTAGCGCCGGCCCTGGTCACAGGAGCGATTTGAATTCGGGGTAAATTTGAATATAAAGCAATACCCCACAGCTTTGTCTGCCAAGTGCATGGAACCATGAAACCTTAATTTACACTGATAGAGTAAGTTTTAAGGATACCGATAATCAACTTCATTTGTTGGATAGGAGTTAAAAACATACTATTTTTAATTAAATAAAAATGCATGAAGACAGCTATTAGTCACGTGACATGAAACACCAATCGGAGCACATGACGTCAGTGTTCAGCTAGCGCCAGTTTAGCTGCGGTGTATTTTCATGTGTTGACTATTTTTCCATCGCTTATTTAAGTTTGTTAAGTTTTCAGTGCTGGTTGTAAAATAATTGTTCTTTATATACTCACAATGGAAGTTGGTTTTATCAAGGCAAAAAGCTCTAATTTGCCTAGAATTGACGTGATGATGCTGGGAATGTTTTTTGCATCAAACACCGATTTCTGCCTAGCAGAATTCCGGAATGTCAAAACATCTAAGTAAGTATATCTGTTACGTTATACATAATACCATATTATGATAAAACATTAGAATATAAGGTATTTTAGAAGCTTGTGTGTTTGTGGAGTGTTTTACTTAATACAGATTGGTAATTTGCGATTTTAATCAACAGGTCTACATTTTGAGTAATTTCGAGTATTTCATTGTAGTATCTTTTAAAATGTGTTCAATATGACTTTTGCTTCGCAGAAGCATGTGTAGTATTTAACCGTTAATGTAGCTACCATTTAAAAAAATCCTTGAGTGATTTCTACAACTATTTTTTGCCGTGCTGGGTTAGTTAAAGTTAAAAGTCTATTCACATTCGTTCAACACTATTTTTCGGCAGTAATGTTGTGAATATAGTTCTTTTTCTTTCTATATTAGAGGTTATACAAGTTTTTGTATAGCTTGAAAGATATTTTGATCATATTTTCTAAGAAAGTCGTAAACTATCGTCCTATTCAGGTCGAAATATTTTTCGATATTTGTTCAAGTGGGGATTCTACGATAACCGTAGCGCCGCAATTTGGTGATAGATTCTTTAGTAACGAGACAAATCGAAAGTATGGAATAAATTTTTTTCATATCTCGCTTACTTCTTGAGATATACTGTCTCAAAAGTGAAGTGGGGTCGAAATGCTGCCTCGACCAGAAGAAAAATATCTCCAAATCTAAATTCGGTGATGGAGTCTTCAATAACTCGAAGAGACAAATCAAAAGTAAAGAATAATTTTATACATATATATCTTGCGTGGTTATCGAAATATCGTATCCAAATTAAGGTAGCAGGTTGAGATGTGGCCTGGACCAACAAAAATAATTCACCAAATCTACAAGGAACTACAGGCCGAACATGCACAGTAATGTTTTGTTTTCTTCCTAGCGGTTATGATTAGGATGAAATACTGCCAGGACCAAAGGAAAAACATCACCAAAAGCACAAGGAATTATACCTATTACCGATTTTTGACATTCGATGTCTCAAGAACTAAGCGATATATCAAATATATATTAATTTCGATTTGTTTTGTTGAGTTACATAAGAATTGATATCAAATTGTGGCACCATGGTTATGATAGAGCTTGTGCATGAAAACATAAAATAAATGTACTATATACTTTGCTGTAAATAAAATGTTGCAAACACTTTAGTGAGGGAACACAGGTTTACAACATTGATAAAGTGATTTCAAGAACACCACAGATAGTTAGCAAACATAAATAGTTTATTAATTAATTCACAATATAAGTTTTGAACATAAAATCAACTCATACAGTTATCAGTACATGTACTTTTAAAACAATTGGCAACAAAGAGAAGGTAACTGGTAATTTCTAGATTTGTAATCTCACTTTTTCAGGGACCCCTTCTTTTTTTTGTGTGTCCATTAGATAAAATGGGATCTTCAAGCCAGATAATAGAATAATATTTGTAGATGATACAACACTATTAGTAATAAGTAGGTAAATATGGATATTGCTGCCAGAGCACATGTTCCACTGCTGGTAATTAATAATTAAATTACAATGCAAAGTAAAATAGTAATAGTCTTTCTTGGCTTTAGAAGTTAAATGACAGAAATTAAAATGGTTAAAACATGAGATATTTGATTATTTATTTTGATTTTAGGTCCTCAAGGTCATCATATGGAGATGATGCCATAAGCTATGTGCAGCTTAGACATGATGGCAAATTGTGTACCATTAAATGTAAAATTTGCCCAGAACATAAAGTGCATGCAAAGCTGTATACAGTAACATTGGTTGTTGATGAAGAAGATGAAGTTGTTCTCTCTGTGGAATGTCATGACTGTGTTGCTTCACAAGGTGGCTGCAAGCGTGCAGTAGCCTTCCTTATGTGGGTGCATCATAGAAGCGAAGAATCATCAAGTACTTCTGTGGAGTGTTATTGGCAGAAATCAAAATTGTCAAAGGTTGGCTCTAGGTTAAAATATATGACTGCAAAGGATTTATCAAAAGGCAGTCCTTTTTTGCCATCAAATGCAGGAGTCCTTGTGAAATTCCTAGAAGAGTGGAAAAATGAAAATCTTAAAGACTGTGAATTAGTTAAATATAAATAGGGTTACATTCCAGATGAAATAGAATCTGTTTCAATGCACCAGCTTGTGTTGAAACACAATGAGAAATGTTGTGACATGTTCCTGAAGAAGATTTCTTTAACAGACACATTCATAAATAAAATTGAGGAAGTGACCAGAGACCAGCACAAAAACAAGTGATGGAACACTATTAGCAGTAATTATGGGAGGAATGAAACGTGGCAGAACTTTGGAGGATGCTGTGCGAAAAACAATTGAAACTAAGCTGGGCAAAAAAAATTATAAATGTGGCCTGCTGTTGTGTAAAAAATACCCAATAATAGCTGGGTCACATAATGGTAGCTTTCAAGGTGGCATTATTGAAATTAAGTGTCCCACAAGTGAGAATGCATATAAATATTATATCAAAGATGGTGAACCTGCAAAAAAATACTCTTCTCAGATGCAGATACAAATGTACGAGGGTGAGTCAAATGAAAACCTTAAATTTGTAATAAAAAATCGAAATTTTGCGCCGTTATCCTGTAAGTTGGTAAGTGTGCCCGAAGCAGCAGTGCAGAATGGCCTGTAGGTGGCAGCATAGTGCAGATTCACAAATACCGTCGCAGTATCAGTATACTTGAGACTTGCACCAGGGAAGAACAGCATTCTGTTATTCGGTTTTTGAGTAGTAAAGGTGTGAAACCTATTGAAATTCATCGAAGAATGAAGGTTCAGTATGATGATGCATGTTTGTCACAGCAGCAAGTCTATGAATGGAGTAGGAAGTTTGCAAATGGTGTGACTTCAGTGGAAGATGCTCCTCATCCAGGTCAGGCACAACGAGTTGTGACTCCACAGAACATTGCAGCAGTTGAAGCCATAGTGATGGAAAACCGTCAAGTGATACTGAATGACATTGTAGCATGTTTAAAGATTAGTCATGGTTCAGCACACCACATTGTGCATGATGTGCTCCAGTTTCACAAAGTGTCTGCAAGATAAGTGGCACGGCAGCTGACTCCTGAAATGAGAGAACGACGTGTTGATGCTTGTGAAGAACTTCTTCGGCGATTTGAACGAGAAGGTGATGGCTTCCTTGCAATGAATCTTTACTGGGGATGAAACCTGGGTTCACTTCCACCAACTGGAAATGAAGAGAGCGAGCAAGGAATGGCGCCATTCCTCATCACCAAAACCAAAGAAGTTTCAAACAGAACCATCAGCAGGGAAGGTTGTGCTGACTCTCTTTTGGGACGAAAAAGGCGCCATTTTGGAGCATTACATGCCTAGAGGGACCACTGTCACCAGTGCATCATACACATATCTCCTAAAAAATCATCTTTGGCCTGCAATCAAATCAAAGCGACATGGATTGCTGTCATCAGGTGTCCTTTTGCAACATGACAATGCAAGGCCCCACACTGACCGTACAACAGTTGCAACAATCACAGACCTGCATTTTGAGTGTCTTCCTCATCCACCATACTCACCAGACCTTGCCCCAAGTGATTTTCAGATGTTTGGACCACTCAAAGAAGCAATGGGAGGAAAGAAGTTCCATTCTGATGAAGAGGTACACTAAGCGTTGCATGAGTGGTTGCGCGGACTACCAAAAGAATTTTTTTTAAAAGGAATTTATGCACTTTGTAAGTGCTGGAGGACTTGCATTGAGCGTGGGGGAGATTATGTTGAAAAGTGATACAGCTTTGTACCACTTCTGCACAATAAATAATATTTAAAAAATATTTAAAGTTTTTATTTGACTCACCCTCGTATTTGATTGTAGTGGAAAAGTGTTTCTTTTGTGTAGCTGATTATGATTATAATAAAAATAAAGAGGTAGAAATCATCTGTGTCACATTTGATGAGGAGTATGTTTCTAATTTAACAGATGTTTTAGTAACATTTTGGAAAACAAATGTATATCCTTTGTTATATCAAAGCATCCAGTTATTATAAAACTAAAATACAGTTATATTTTGTGTAGTTTTATTGTATAGTAATAAAATTAAATACAAGTGATATTTTTGTTATTTTATTTAATAATGGAATCTTGTAAATTAATTAATGCACATGCTATGATCATAACTTCATCAAGAACTTTGACAAAATTACTAATTATACACACATGTTGTTTCAACATATGCAATTCTCTGACACGACGAATCACCCTCTCTACATGAATTCTTAAACTGGCAATTTGTTTAGTTTGCCTTGCTTCAGTTTTTGTTAATATGTCTACTAATCCAACACTTGGGGGCAGTACTAGCTGTACTACCTGTATTTAAATACTGTTCTATGTTTTTAAACCCCCTGTCTGCCAAGACACACATACGTGTACTTAAAGACTGAAAAAAATCACAAGATTCAACTAAACATGTATCAGTTATTCTTCCTCCATAACCTGGTGAAATATAATTCACTAAACCATTTGGTGTACAAGATATGAGGTACTTAATAGTATTGACTTTTTTATAATCTGAACTTGTCAGAGCTTGATTCAAAGACTTTGAAGGCTTTTGTATCTCAATCTCTAAACAGACAATAATGCAATCAACATTATGGTACTTATACCTAAAAGACATAGGTAAATTCTGTTTTGTCATTTGACTGTCCAAGACTGCTATAAAAGGATGCATTACACTGGCTATTACAGATATGGTTTTAAAAAATGTCTTGCATGCATATGATAAACTAATGGAAAAATCATCTGCAAGTTCTGAAAATTTGCTATCTAATCTAATTTCTTTTAAACACATGAGCAAATGATGTTCGGGAATTTTAGTTTCCTTTTTAATTAAGTCAATTAAATAATAAAAGCTCTTGGGAACACCAATGTAGAATCTTGGATTCAGGCTGATTTTCTTCAGTGTATGTTGAAGTATTTCTGATGCCTCTTGTTTCTGATCCTCTTGTATTAACAAACTACAGTCAGAATCATCCTTTGATTGAAGAGAGCTGATGTATCAGGAGGAGTTACAAATGGTGTATATGAAGAAGTATTACTGTCAGAGTGTTGTTCTACAGTAAATATTTCCTTCGAAGGTCTTTTTATCCTGCATCCTCATGTTTCTGAATGTTCCATTTTTAATGGGGATGTAGAAACAGATGTTTTGATGGGTGGCATAGCCTTATGTACAAAATTAATGGCTGTTTGAACACCTTTACTACTGAACTGGCATCTTATTTGTGCTTGGACTGATTTGTCAGCTGTTGTTTTTGCACCTTCTATGTTTTCTTCAACTGTATGCAGATCTGAAATATAGGTAGGTATGTATGTAAATAACAGTATGTTCGAAATATTAAGTAATAACAATAAGAGGTTTTGAAGTATGTGATATAATCATTTGAACTACTGAACCGATATCAGGGAAACCTCATTAATATAAATTCTGATTCCTTTCAAAATATACTTCTAGCACTTTTTTATCAATGCTTTTTTTTTTAATAAAAAATGGAAGGTTATTAACATGACAAATATTAAATTGGTGAAGGGACAGGTTTCTGTGGGAAGTAAAGTATCAAATAAAACAGAGAGAGAAATTTACATAAAACAGGAAACTACGCACTAAACTTTATTAAAAATGCCAGTCAGGATTACTAAATTTATGTATATGGATGTATAGTGACTATCTAAAACACGTTTAGCGAAATAGGGTTGGTTAGTATTCATAATTGTTAATACATGTTCTTCACATCAATTCTGCAACTGCCTTCTTGTATTGACTGGAGATAAGATTAATAACAAAAAGGAGCATAGATGTGTGCGTGGAGACTTTCCCGGCGTACTGAAGCAATGTAGTCTTCATGGGTGTGCAGCCGGATGGTGTTTTGAAAACACAGCCTGTAGACACCGGACACCTGATGAAGACAACCGAGCTGGTTGTCGAAACGTTGTGTTTCCCACCATCTGCACACCCGTGAAGACTACATTGCAAAAAGGAGCATAGATTTTGCAAATATCTTAGTGAGGGAAAAGGTTTTACCCAAGTCTTAAAACAGAACACAAAGGGACGAAACATCCTAGATATCTTCCTAATGAAGCCTGATGATAACTATGTATGGGGTTTCAGGTTACAGAAGGAATAAGTGATCTTGAAGCAGTTCTGATGGATATAAGAGGATTTAATAAACTATAGGCCAAAACTGAAGGTGATTATATATACAATTATAAAAAGGCACATAATATAGGATTGAGTATATTTTTAAGAAAGATTTAGTATGTGGAAGGACATAACCACATCAGTGGAGAGGAGATAGGAAATGTTTGAAGGAGATAATACTAATGGATAAATAAATGTTAATTTCATAAACTAAGGAAAGAACAGACCATATCAAGTATAGTAACATGTATAGTATGGAGATTACAAGGCTAACGAGGTTGGTAGATCAAACAATATATAAATGTATATATATATATTTTTTTCCTTATGGCTTTACACCTCCTTGATGTCGAGGTCATTATAGGTGGGAAAGGACTGGGAATTAATTCAGCCATGGACTTGAAAAAAAAATCAAAACATGTAGCCTGAAAAATCATGTATGTAGAAATATAAGATAAAACAAATAAAATCTCAAAAATATTAATAAATTGGCAAATTTGAAAAATGACGTGTGGCCAATGCCAGAGATTGAGCACGTATTTTCTTTGACTAGTGGTCCTTGTTGTTTGGATGGAAAGACAATACCCTCTGATGCTTACATTGGGTCTCATCGGAGGTGATTACAGTAAGTCTGTCAATCAAATCTATTTACTGGGAAATGTAGGTAGAGAAGGAATAATGAACACAGATAGGGGAAAGGTGTAAGGAAGGACAAAACTGTATGCACTGAATTGATGTGTGGATTGGGAGGGATAAGGAAAAGTAGGGAGTGGGGGGGGGTGGGGATGGAAAAGGTGAGTTTGCCCAGGAACAGAAAGGAAGTAAAGGCAATAGTCTGAATGGAAAGGTTTCAATACTGATACATGGTAATTGCCTTTGAACTTGTCGGTGTTGGGATGTACTAATGTGTAATTGTTGACATGCTTGACATTAGAAATTTTAAAAGGACCTTCATATAGAGGGAAAAACTTCTTGGTCTCCTCATTTATGGCTTATGTGTTTTGAACCAATACCAAATCTCCAACCTGATATGAGGTATGTGTGATTGTTTTGTCATGGTGTGTCTTCCTCTCTTCTGCTTTCTTTTGCAAATGTTGCAATGCAACTTTGAGGGATTGTTCATAGGAAACTATGTGGGCTGTTGTGAAAGGAACCAATTCAGTGATCAAGTAAGGAGGTCTTTTCCCAAACATTATCTCAAAAGAAGGAGCGTGGAAGAGAATTTAAAAAATCTTCAATGTGCGGTATCTGAATAGCCCAACTGTTATGGTTCTCAGCACAGTAGGTGTGAAACCACCTTCCTATCTCATGCATTACTTGCTCTTCATGGTTAGCGTGAGGATGGTAGTATGCAGTTTTTACTGGTTGAATTTGTACAGACTGTCCATAATCATTCCACTTATTGCTTGAAAACTGAGACCTATTGCCAGTCAATAATGCCTGTGGTTGACCTACTTGTGGTATATACTGCTGTGAAATTTTTGAAAAAATGATGGCCGTAATGGCCCTCTTGATAGGATACAATTTAATAAATTTAGAAAAAACATCCAAAACAACACAAAGATGCACCACTCCGTCTATTGACGGGGCTAAATAAGTCAAGTGCCACCAGCTGTAAAGGCTGGGTGGGAATAATAGGCTGTAGCTCTCCAGCTCTTTGAACTGTATCTATCTTATTGAACTTACATGTTTTACAAGGCTCTAATATTCTTTTAGTCCACTTTAATAAATTTTGATTATAAACATATTGATTCAGAATTTGGAAACACTTTTGTGGTCCACAATGGCCATGACTTAAATGTTGGTATTTTATTAAGGGTTCTAACAAATGTTCAGGTATGCATAACTTCTACTGATCTGTTGATGCATTCGCTCTTTGAAACAGTATACCATTTTTGGTACAATAGAAAGTGTGGAGCTTATAGGTTGTGTCTGCTGTAACTTATCTTGTATCATTTGTAGCATACGGTCAGCTGCTTGTTCCTGTTGCATAGAGAGTAATGGCTTGCATATGTCTCTCTCGAAAGGCACCCTTTTAAGTAGGAAATATGTGGTTCCACATTATCAAATTTGGTATCTGGTAGTTTCTCTAATCTCTCTGGTAGGCGTGCTATTACATTTTCTTCCCCTAGTATGTACCGTATGTCATAAGAAATCTGTTGCAATAACAAGGTCCAGTGGGTAAGCCTGGCCGGTAATAGGGTGTATTTAGCAGAAAGGATAGAGCCTTGTGGTCTATATATATTTTTACCTTCTGTCCTAACAGCAAATATCTAAATCTTTGAAAGGTCCATACCACAGCAAGGTCATCTTTCCGAGTAATGGAGTAATTTCTTTCAGCCCTGTTTAGAGGTTTGCTAACAAAAACAATAGTATGTCTGCTTTGATTTCCTGAAAAAGTTCTATGCCTAGACCATAATCTCATGAATCAGTTGTCATACAAATGGGAATACTTCAGTCTGGTGAGTGTAGTACAATTTTTTGTAGTAAGGCCACTATTGTCTTAATAAAATCCTATTCACAATCTAGTGTAAACTTCCAGTTTGAGTTTTGTTTACATAAGAGTTGAATCTGTTGACTGTTAAGAATTTGATTCGGAATAAACCTCCTATAGTATCCACGAAGACCAAAGAAACTTTTAAGCTGTATTTTGTTTTGTGGTCTAGGGAAATCTTTAATTCCTGCCAACTTATCTGGTGAGTCTGTAATGCCCTGTGGCATAATGACATTTCCCAAAAATTCAATCTTGGAAGTAAGGAAAATACATTTTTTTAATTTAACAGTCATTCCTCCTTGCCTTAATGCTGTCAATACTATCTTCAAAGTATTCCAATGATCCCATATGGTCTCATTTGCTAATAGGATATCGTCTACGTAGATATATACTTTGTTTAACAAGTCAGGGCCGAGAACTAGGTCCGGGGCACCAATGAAATTTCTAGCACCATTATTCAAGCCAAAAGGTAGGACTTTGAAATGATAGGATTGCCCTTGATATACTGTCTGGACTCAGATGCAATAGGTACCTGCCAGTAAGAACAACTTAGATCAAGACTTGTTAGAAATCCTTTCCATGAAAGCTTTGAAGTGTTTCATCGATAGGCAATGGATGGTCTCTTTCAGTCTGAAGTTATTTATTTAAAGTTCATGCATCAAGAACTAACCTTACTATCTGATCAGACTTAATAATAACTACTAGTGGGTTATTTTTATAAGGCTATGTGACCTTTCAATTATCCCCCATTGAAGCATGCGGTTGATTTCTTCTTAATTGAACGTGGTTGATCATTGAAGACATCTGCGAACTACTCAATTAAATGTGACAGTCTCCCTTTAAGTTGTGTTTCAACATCTTGAAGAACTTTTGTCAATACATCATCACCCTCCTGTAGTTTCAACTTGTCAACCCAAATCAAAACGGTTTAGTTGTTTTATACTAGTGCCAAACAAAACAGCACAATTAAATTTTTTAAATTTGAATATCTTCTGTTTTTATTAGAGATAAGATTTTGGATTTCACAGTATATCAAATGGAGTTCAACACACCATATGTGTAAATTAAAAAAAAAAATCCTAAAATACCACTGTGTATATGTCATTTAGTTTTTTGCTCTTTCTGTAAAATTTGAATTTGTGTAGTTATTACATTTTGTTCGCTACTCATGTGTTTTAATCATCCAGACTATAATATGCCAACTTTGAAATTCAAGTATGTATTTAAGCTAGTGTATTATTTATCTGTAGGTATATAAACTATCTACAAACACATATTAACAAACTTATAACATTACCAACTACTGACAACTGATTAGATACTCGAGTCTCAAGGAGTGATGGAAATTAATGTGAACAAACACAATCAAAATGTTTTCATACAAACTAAATTTAATTGGATAGGAAGATATTCAAGAATGATTTTTCCTACTTATTCTTTGGTGGTTATCTGTGAATTAACAGCACAAATATTGAATTCCAAGTGGAAAACTGGTGTATATAACTGATTACAGCCAAGCAATTATTCTTTGCCCTGATGGTTTTAGCCTATTATGTTATTTTCTCTTCTGTATCTTAAGCCTGCTCTCATCCCCATTGTAATATGTAGATTCTGTGCCTCTAATTTTTTTATATGGTTCAAACATTCCTTCCCATTCACACTGTTCCTTTGAACTGTTTCTACTTACTCCCTACTGTACTAGAACCTTCCTTCCAGTATATTGACCCTCTCCCTTACAGACTTCCTCAATTCTGAAACCCTTGCCTTCTTACAGATATGCTTACATCTAGGGCTGGTTTAAGGCTATCGCAAGAACCGCAATCACGGGCGGTCTCAAGCTTGAGCCCCCCCCCCCCCCCCCCATGATCCCCTTCAAAATTTGTCCTTACTAAACTAACAATTTTCCTGCTAAAATAAATAATCTACAAATTCAGAATGTTAACAAGCTGCGTTCACAATAGACAAGAAGTCCTTCATCAGATTCAGTTTTGAGGAAGTCGTATCTGATGTAATTAAAACAGGTCTATATATTTAAAGGCGTGTATTGCACTCAACCTGTTTCAGAAATTTATATAATTTCGTTCGAATAAACTCAATCATCTTTTGACGTTTCATATAAAAAGTTATTGAATTAAAATTTGTATGCCTACTCACGTGTCTTCAGCCCCAAAAATCTAAATGTACTAGCAAAGAAAGGCAAGGAATTAAATGTTGTATACAAAAAGTGTATTATAAATATAATAGCTATAATATTTAATATAAAAACTATTTCATTTGACACAATGGGCAGCAGGGCTTAGACAGAAATGAAAGTGACAGTAGTTCAGAGATCCATATGAGATGCATTGATAAAACACCAAAGACTTGGCGAAGTTGGTCCCGTTCAGCTAATACTCAATAAACTGCTGGCCCGTTTGTACACAAATTTAGAGAAACCTCAGTCCGTCTCTTTAATCGTTGTTTGAGCTCTACACACAGATTATATATATATATATGTGTGTGTGTGTGTGTAAAGTCACGAAAATTATCTTAAAGTGTAGGCAAAAGTACTTCTAGAAAAGAAGTAGGGGGCCCCAAAATCAAACTTCGCAGGGGGCCCCGAAAATCCTTAAGCCGGCCCTGCTTACATCCTCCCGCTTTCCTGCTTACTGATTTACTAAACTCCCTTATTCCTATCCCAGTCGCCTCATGATAACTTATTTCCTCCATCACCTGCAATACTATGTAATTTTAATCAGGATTTATTAAGAAAATGTCCAAGACAGTTTGCACCCTTGAAATTTGTTATTCTACATTTGCAAAGCTCCAATTTTTCAATCAAGAGTTTGTAAATTTCTTCTCCCCCAATGTTACCAATGCCACTTCCTTTCCATTTAGCATCTGGTATATTTAGATCCCTACACTTTATTCCCTTCCCAGTACTCTATATATGAAAACATTTTCTCCCCAATAGCGTCATTCATTCAACTGTTCACTTTTGTAATCAGATATAACTTATATCATTTACCTTCTATCTCTCCAAAACTCTATCCCCAACAACTCATATTTATAATTTCTTAATACTAATAAACTGTAATAGCCATCGCTAACCAGCATAAATACCTCTCTCCATCAATTGCACCTCTAACTCTACAATACACTCAGTAATCACCTCATGTTCTGAAACTCCTTTCTTTGACTGTATCAACTTTGTATCTCCAGTAAGTTACCAAACTTTATTCTTTATACTCCTACAGTCCAACTTCTGGTTTTAATAGCCTCTTATCTTTACAGATTTTTGCTTTAATACCCTGTTTCCCCGATACAATAGTGAATGAAATATTTGCGCTGCATTGACTACTTGTAATGCTGATAGCCATTAACCAAATCATGATCAAAACAGAAGTCATTTTGTCTTGTTTTTCACGGCTTAGCCTAACCAGGTAATTCTGCAGTGTTAAGGAAATCTAGCTTGGCACACAATATAGAACATAGAGGAACTTATTATTATTTGCAGATAAGCCCATTAGGACTACACAAAGTACTCAGAAGCGTTTGTTCACTTTCATTTGTGCCCATATTTCCTTCATACACTTGCTGTGGGCTTCTTTCCTCTCATCTGACAATGTTGTTCCTGGTCTTTTCTTAAATCTTTCCTCCCGGTCAACTTGACACTTGCGAATTTTGGATTTAAATATGTCTCTGTTTTCAATATCTTCTGGAACAATTCCTGCTAATTTGAGGTCTCCAACCCATTTATTTCATTGTATCCGATATTAATTTACTTCGGTTTTCATAGAATTCAACTATTTGTCAGTCTGTTAGGGTTAATTCTTTTGATGTGTCCATAAAATTTTAGTCGGAGTTTTCTAATATCACTGTGAATGTCTGCATATTGTAAAATTTCCTGATTACTTTTGAGTCTGTACTAGTCTCCTATGAGTCTTGGGCCCAAAATTATCCTTATAATTTTGCATTCTTTTTTCTCAATGTTTTCTATATCCTTTTTTCTGTTCAAAATAAGTGTTTCTGATCCATAAAGACATTCTGGTCTAATAACTGTTTGTAATGTACTTCTTTCAAGAGTTCGATCGGTTTTTGGGCTATTGCAATGTCACGGGTTAAGATTGCTAAGTCGTCTGCAAATGCTAGGCAATGTATCTTTAATTTTCCTCTGCCTAATATAATTGGCTGGTCAATTCCAAGGATTGATTTTTGTTTCTGCTATTCCTGTAACACTTTTTCAAGGACGCAGTTGAACAGTAATGGAGAAAGTCCGTCTCCTTGTCTTACTCCTGTTTTAATAGTGAAGGGTTCTGATATTTCCCCTAAAATTTCTATTTTGGATCTTTGTATCTGTTAGTGTTTGTTGTATTAGAGCAAGAGTTTTTGGGTCTAAGCCTTGTTCTTTCAATATTTGGAATAATGACTGTCGATCAACTGAGTCATATGCTTATTTTAAATCGACATATGTGCAAACTAAGCGGTTGCTACAAATTCTTTGATGTCTGAGGATAACGAGCTTTCGGCGGCTAGCTCTGCCGCCATCTTCCGGTCTGATGTTATGCACAGGAACTTAATTTATATTTGTTTATTTCCTGAATCGGAAATTCACCATGTAATATACTTTCATGTAGATTAATTTTTTTTATCACAAACTCCAAAGTATAAAATATTACACCAAAGAATGCTTTGTAAAAGATAAGATTAAGAGCCTGTCTAAAATATGTGCAAAAGTGTTTTTTGAATTAGGGACCTCTCGATTCCCAATCATATACCTTACCAGTGACCATTCACGCAGCTTAGTGTTTAGAAAAATCTTGTAAGAACTCTTACAAGCTAATCTGATTGTTAATATTCTGTGTGTAACTGACCTCTGAATAGCAGAATGGAGTACTGGTAGGTAAGAATTATGACTACCAAGCCATTATAAAGTTTTGTTTATCCCACACATTTTTAAATATAATGTTATTGCTTATAGTTCTCTTCATAGATGTAGACAAATTTATGTATTCATAATTACAGTATTTTTTCTTTTTATAAGGCATAAATGGACTGTTAAAACTCATTAAATGATGAAGCCATATGATATACACATAAAAAACGAATTATTTTTGATACATAATTTCAGAAATATGGAAGAAGTGGAGAAGTTCAAAAAGTTAATAGAACATCAAAATGGCAGGAGAATGGATCTAGATGAAAAAATAGAAAGAATATCTAAACAGCTACTTGAAATTAATGAAACATTATATGAATTTTGTTTAAAGCTCAAGGTATGGAACATTGTAATATATTATAGAAATTAAAACAGAGGTAAAATCCATCTTTTATGAAATATAAAATTGAGATAGTTGAGAAAAAGAAAACATTTAATAATAAATCTGAAAAAACTCTTAAATTAATCTTATTTTCTAAAAGGGAGTTTTCTGTTTAGAAACATTTTTTTGTTTTGTTTGTTTGTTTTTGAAGAGTATTGTCAGTGCAGGAGGACCATTGACTAATGCATCTAGAAATTTCTATGGCTATGTTAGAAAACTGAGGGAAAGGGAAGGGTGTTGAGACACTTATAGATAAGGATGGAGAAGAAGTAATTGAGGATTTGAAACAGGCAGAGATTTTAAGTAACTGGTTTAGCGAGAGCATTAGGGACAATGAATCAGAAACGGGAATCTCTAATTGGGAGAATGAGCTTAACATCACAATTAGAAATGATGACAAAAAAAAAAAAATTTGAAATACATCCTGAGGAAATCACAAAGGAAATAAGAAAGCTGAAAAAACATAAAGGGGCTGGTGTAGCTAACATTATTACAGATATCTTACAGACAGCCGGATATGACATTGTATCTTATCTTGAAATATTATTTAAATTGAGTCTAGATACTTGCTGCTTGCAGGACTTGAAAAGTGCGATAGTACTGCTGGTAAATAAAAGGGGGGGGGGGGTGAGAAATAAAGTCAAAAACTATAGGCCAATCAGTTTGACATCAGTGGTTGGTAAATTAATGGAAAGATTGATATGCAATGATATCAGAAACATATGTGAGGAATGTAAGTGGTTTTCAAGTAGGCAACATGGCTTTAGGCAAGGTTATTAATGCGAATCTAAGTTGGTGGGGTATATGCAAGATATTTCAGATCAAATAGACAAGGGATGCCAAATTGATAGTGTAGCACTAGATCTGTCAAAGGCTTTTGACAGAGTGAGCCATAAAATGGTAGTAAATAAGGTAAAAAACTATTGGAGTGGATGAGAAAGTGAGTTTCTGGGTAGAAGAATTTTTAAAAGGTAGAAAACAGAAAGTAGGAAATGCAGTATAAAAGAAGTGGAAGTAAAAATGTGGGTGCCACAGGGTAGCGTATTGGAACCATTGTTGTTCATTATTATAATTAATAATTGTGTTGATGGTTTACTATCTGAAATTAGATTGTTTGCAGATGACATAATGGTATATAAAAGGATCAAAACAGTAGAGGACTGTAAACAGTTGCAGGGTGATCTGGAAAGGATATCTATTTGGCTTGGTAAACATGTGATGAAGGTAAAGGCAAAGAAGAGTCAGGTTATTAGATATGCAAATAGAAAACAAAAGGTTGATTATGATTATAAGGTGGAGGAAGAATTGCTTGCTGAAGACTTGAAATGTAAATATCATGACATTTCATTTGATAACAAGCTTAACTGGGCAGGACACATTGGACAGATGTTAGGAAAAGGTTTCAAAATTCTTCACTTGTTGGAGAGAGTGATGAGGGGATGTACGAGGGAAGTAAAGGAATTGGGTTACAAAACTTTGGTCAGACCATTGCTCAAGTATGTTAATGTAGTATGGAACCCATATTTTGAATATAATATACAGGAGTTGGAGAGGGTTAAAAAATAGGCTGCTAGATTTGTTTCTGAAAATTATTGCAGAATGCAATCAGTAACAGATTTGGTAAAAGAACTGGAATGGGATTCATTGCAAGACAGGAGGATGGTGAAAATGGTCTTGGGAGTGTACAAGTTGTATACTGGTGATGAGGCATGGAAAGATATTGGTGTAGGTATGAAAAGTAGTGCATGGAATGGAAAAGATGACCATGACCACAAGCTGGCACTGGATTTCAGGCACAAGGGTGTGGAAAGATTCTCTTTTTTAGGTAAGGGTGTCAGGGATTGGAATAAGTTACCAAGGGAAATGGTATGAAGTCTTCACGGGTTGAAGAAAGACAACAATGAGCTTTCGGCGGCTAGCTCTGCCGCCATCTTCAGGTCTGATGTTATGCACGGAGCACCAGTGTGGAGAACACGTGAAGACGTCATATCATCGATACGCCATGAAAGCCTTCATTCTCACCAACGGAAATGATGAATAATTTACCAAAAACATAGAAAGAATTTAAAGTTAAAATATTTAGAGGGTAAATGTAGGTGGGTGCATAAAAGGGGAAGATGGGTGTTTAGGAAAATTGCCACCGGAGTGTGTGCTCCATTGCAATTTAATTTAATTTAATTTTTTGATCAAATATTTCTCAAGTTGTTCATTAAATAGCTCTGTATAAATTTCTGATGTTAATTTTAAGCCAAAAATTTACATCTTTCTCTTTCAATTCTATTGCCATTCATTGGTTTGAATGCTTCTGCAAAATGTGTGTTATTGTGAAATATACTGATTTAATAGTATAGCAGTTGCTAGGTTTATATTTTGAAATATGCATACATAATGATAAGTAGGCATTATTCCCTTTCACTTTTAAGGATACTGAAGATGAAACAAAGTTGGAACCTCGATCTCTGGATTTTAACACTGTTAAAGAAGTATTGCAGGTTTTAGAACATAGAATGTTATGTGCTCTGCAGCTTTTAAGTGGGAACAAAAAACTGGAAGAAGAATCTATTGGGGAAAATGTAAGTTTGAAACTCCTCAATATTAAGATAACATATTGCACTTATTGTACAAAACCTAATAGTATAAATAACAAAATGCCTTTCAGATAAAGCAATTATTCAGTTAAGTATTTTCATCCAATTTCTGCTATATATTGAAGAAAAAATATTAGATTTTTAAATACCTGCTCCCACACAAGATATACCAATGATTTTTCATGTGAAGATTTTTCTTAGTAATTTGTGATATTCCTATGTTCGAAATAATTGGTGTAAACACCTACAACAAAGTTAGGTGTGGAAAGGTGGGCATTTAAAATGTGTCCATCTCCAAATGTTATATTTTCTTCCATTTATTTAACCCATCCCATTCTCTATGTACAGTCGGCAACAGAATTCGCGAGACCCCTCACCTTTCAATTATGCTTTGTTCTAGATACGAATACATAATGGGACAGCATAACTGGTAGGAGGTACACTAAGTTCATGATAAAATAAACCTCTCATACCCAGCACTTTACTCAAGACTAAAAAAAATGAGCCTGCATGCAAGAGACTGGCTGACATTCAGAGGAAAATTTCGGGGTTCTGCAGTTAAAATAATCACGAGTTTCACCATTTTAGACACAGTAATTTTCTTAAGTAATGAAATCGATTGATTATAGAGAGATAATGCTTTTTTCGTAATTTTGGTAGCCATTGTGTATTTTTTCTTCAAATAAACAGTTGACAATTTGCTAGCAAACACAATTACATGATGAATACTGAAATTACACATAGTTAAAAATTTGTAAAATGAATAAGACAGTCTAAATGGACTTAGTCACTTTTTCTAGCACTGCAATATTATTACTATTACTCCATGGTTCACTAAAAATTGGTGGCAGAGGGCACCCATCCTAATGTGTAACCATTTTTGCATATGAAGGGATATATGGGATATGGCAGGAGGTACCCATGGGCTATTTTTAGGAACCATCCTGTCATTCACTTGGTGTGATCTGGAAAAACCATGAAAAACTCATATCAGGATGGCTGGAGGAGTTTATAGATACCTACTCCTATCGGAATCAAAGTTCTCTCGCTTGATAATTCCTTCCTGTTCCAATCCCTAATCGCTCGTTGAAAAAAAGAGTATAGAAATGAATATGTTCTTGCCCTGATTTCTCTTACCTTATTTTCACAGACATTCCTAGATATGAATGTAGCTGGTAGTAATATGTGTTTGCCGTCATGCTGAAATAGGTCAATCATGAATTTTTCAATCAGCTTCTGCCAAGAACAATGCCTTCAGTGTTCCAGGTCTTCCCAACCTAACTCCTTCGACATCGCACTTACACTTTCCCTGCAAGTATATATAACCGTCACAAATTGGGTGGCTCTTCTTTGAACCTTCTCCAATGCCTCCATTAACCCCTTTTGATGCCGACCCCATACAGAACAACAATATTCTAAGTGAGGACACACTAGTGACTTGTATGCAATCAATTTAACTTCTGGTGTGCACTGTTTAAACTTACGACCTAGAAATCAGAGCATACAATTTGCTTTCTAATTACCTTCTCGATATGCTCATTCCACGGCAAATTATTATGATTGTTACCCCTAGGTATTTAGCAGAATATACTGTTCTAAAGACAGTGCCATTAATTGTATATTCAGAGCAAAATGGTATCAGCTTTTAACTTATATGCATGACTTGGCACTTTTTATCATTTAACTCCAGCAGTCTTACCATCAAGTGATAAAACTGTGTCACAAATACACACAAAGTTTAAGTGTAAGTAGAAAGTATTCAATTTGTGAACTAAGTTAAGAAATATGAATTAACTAATTCTAGATACTTCAATAGTTTGGATTAATAACACCGGTAATTTTGTTTTCACAATAACATATATAGAAGGAAATCTTAACTTGATCACAGTAGTAACAGTTTTAGTAGTAATAATAACAATTAATAACAGTAAATATGTCTGAAATGTGAATTATTGGTTCCAGATGTTAAAGCTGACAGAGTGGAAGGAAACCTTTGATATTTCCCTTTGTTTCCAACTAACACTGATACTTTTTTGAAGTTTTGTGTCAAGCATTACTTCTTGCCTTCTAAGCCCAATGGTTTAGAGGTAACACTCTATCCCAGCATTCTAAAGGATGCGGATTCAAACCCTGTTGGACACCCAATTTCAGATTTCCGTGGTTTCCGTAAATATCTCCAGCGGAAATCCAGAAACATCCCTTTTAAAATCCATGGTCGAAATTTTTTGTCAATCCTAGTTTCCAATTCTCTCAGGATTTAAATAACATTGGCGTCGAAGAGAAGAAGAAGGAAAATAAAACTGAATGTGGTGGCCGTGTGGTAACATTCTGACCTGGCTTTTGGGAGGACATGGATTCGAATCCTCTTCCAGCCATCCAGATTTTTCTCCAAATCACTCCAGGCGAATGCCAGGATGGTTCCTTCAAAAAGCTATGGCTGAATTCATCCCTATTCCTCGCCCCCCAGTCCTTTACTGTCTATAATAACCTCAATGAGTTACAGAGACAGAAGCAAAAATTTAAAAAAAAAATCTTGCCAATATGAATGTGGATTAAAACAGAAAGACTTGCCACCACGATTTTATCACAAGAAATTCCTCATATCAAAATAATTATATCTCTGTTGTGTATTTTGGACCCTGTTGGATTTATTTTGTTCAACTGTTGATGATGGAAGTGAAGGGACTAGAGTACTAGTTCCACATATAGATAGTCGCCAGTTCGGTGTAACTTTTTAATCAGAGCTGGTCTACGTCGAAATCATTAGAGGGGAAGAATGACTGGGGGCTTCGATGAGGAAGGAGTTCAGCCATGACCTTTTTACTCATGGAGTGATTTTGATTAATCATGCAATATCAAAATCCGGATGGATGGACGAATATTTGAATCCCGTGTCCTACCGAATGCGAGGCTTGAACGTTTCCGAGACTCTCGGTCACTGGTGTGATTCCAGCCTGGGCATGGGTGTTAAGTAAATGTTTTGTGTCATGTTTCACTTGTATGAGCAAAAAGCATGATCACATAAAAAGGCTTAGCTGGATGAATGGCTGTTGGGGGGAATGCCATTAAAAATTTAAGTCAATGTTATTGAACCAAAAGGTGATTGGCAACCTTCATAAATATCTCACAGTTCCACCCCATCTGACAAAAGAATTCTTTGTTTGGTGCCAGCTAGTACAGGGCTGAGTACTAAAAAGAGTTTACGAATATTAAGATAAAAAATTTGGAAAGTAGGCAGATTGTAGTGAAGTTCTTTAGTACACAGGGAGGGGTATTTAATTTCAATTGAGTGTATAGGATGTGCTCTCTTTAAGACTGTTCATGGTTATTACATTAGAAGAAATTGTTCCAGCTCACTTGACGAAACTGCACCTTAGAAGCAAGGCAGAAGTAGCTGATCTGACAAACGTTTCAAGAAAGTGTTTATTTACCAGTAACTCTTAGGAAGTGAATAACACTTGTTCAGTAGAGTTAGCTCTAATAAGGTGTGTGAATATGATCATCCATACTCGAAATATGTCCTTTTTTGAATGATGAGCACCTACAAATTCAGTGACAGCCATTTGCCAAAAATAACAGAAACACCTTCCTCTATTATCAAAGTTACGTGATCATACTTACTCCTCATGGATTTCAAATTCAGAATACTCTCTTTGCATCTCATAAATGTTCTACTCGTACTATTAGACACAGCGGGAAAAGTGTAGTATTCAAATCTATGTAAGAGCCTCAATCAATCAATTGGTACAGAATTATCTCGTATTAGGGGTCATCAGCCTACCCTTGTCAGTAATGATGTAAACAATAAACTTAATGCTGAAGAATTTGAAGACCTCATCTATCTGTAGGACAGAGGCCCTCAATTGAACCAGATAAGGTTTCGGGTATGTCTCGTTTGTGATCGAAAATAAATACCGGGTGGTTATAATTAAACTTTCTCTATTTAATATGTTACAACACTGAAACTAATTACCGTACGAGTACCAAACTTCGTAGCATTAATTTCAAGGACATGGGGAAGAGAAATAACGCAGAATCAATTCAATTGATTTTTTTTTTTTAACTGCTTTACGTCTCTCAACAGCAAGGTCTTTAGAGACGGGAATTCAATTGAAACACTTTTAATGTACTGCTACGATACATCATACCATTACATACCGGCACCATTTCTGCGACAAAAGGGGCTCAATATGGCACCCATCAGTGTCCAGAAGAGTCTGAAAGCAGAGGATTGCATTCTTCACAGCAAAACAAATCATGTTCGTAGGTACGCTGGCTACCTCTCTTAATATGCTTCGCTTCAGATGAATACATGTGTGAATGTTCCCATGGTAAACCCTGTCCCTTTAGGTAGCCCCACAACCAGAAATCACAGGGAGTGAGGTCAGGTGATCGTGCCGGCTAAGCATTTGGAAACAATCGGCTGATAATTCGATCGTTTCCAAATGTGTTTGAAGAAGCAGTTGATGATCACAGCACCTGGTGGCCATAATCGGAACTGGATGGTGGCACTGTGACGCATGGAAATCATGCACCCCATACTCTGTACATTAATGCTACCAAGTTTGGTACTCATATGGTAATTAGTTTCCATGTTATAATATGTTTAAAAAGGAATGTTTAATTATAACCACCTGGTATATTGATTTTTATACTATGAATTTATATATAACGTATTGTTTTTAGATGTTTAGCTAGTAATAGTAGTTTTGAGTTGAATGTAATAGCTGTATGAATTTGAATCGTATTAAATAAGAAATGTAGCCAATAGAATGGGGAACATGTAATCAAGATGGCAAGATCCAATTACCCATTCAGTTTTAAGATATTTTTATGTAACAAATATTTACAGTCATATCTAAGAGTGTTGCTAAATAAATATTCACTAACTCCTATATACCGATGATTTGTTTCTTTTATTTAAGGTACAGTAGCCTGAGTCCAGGCTTTGCTGACTACGAAGGTAAGAGTCTCACTGAGAACTTGAAGCCTCAGTTCAACTTTCCCCAAAGGGGGGTGGGTGTGTAATGAATTGGTATATTTTAAGTGATAAGAGGATAGCATATTCAACTACCCATGCCCTTGAGTCATGTAACTTAAATCTTTGTGACCACAGCAGGTTTCAAGGCATTCTTGTTGCACACAGAGTGAGAAAGGCTTCTCCCATTCTTCTCCCTTTTCTTTGATGTCCTTACTATGCTTTAATGAGTTAATTAAGGGAGAACACCCGATGGACACGTGAAGAGTAGCCAGTGGGTTGCTAATTTCCCCCCTTGGAGTGCAGTGTAGACTTGGATCTCAGGGAGTTCATCACTGACCATCATAGAGGAAATATCCAGGCTCTATCTATGCTTAAGAGGTACTGGCTACATGCATTCAATTTACCTTCTGTTGGCTAGGAAAGATGCTCCAGTTAGCTAGAATTTTATAGTAATATCCTTGAATTGATTCAGAGATATTTTCAGAAATATTCATGAGTTTGTCTTTGTACATTGTCCAAGTGAATTTATTAAATCTTCGCTGTTCCATTTTTAATGTTAATTCCCTGTTTGTCGCTAGCAATAAGCTTGAGAGTTGTGTAATCCTTTGGTTATTAGTACCTCCTATCATGGATGAAACAGGTCCAAGAGTGTGTCTGATTGTAGCGAACCCTATTTTATGTGGTGGCTTCCGCTCAGTTCGTTACAATCACTAACCGAGTGGACATTGTCTGAACAAGGGTATATTTTTAATAACTACCCCTATGCGACACCCCACATGTCCATAATTGTTACAGAGTGGCTCCAGGAACACTCTTCTGAGTTTAAACAACTCCACTGGTCACCAAACCCCCCAGACATGAACAATATTGAGCATATCTTGAATGCCTTGCAACGTGCCATTCAGAAGAGATCTCCACCCCCTCGTGCTCTTACGGATTTATAGACAGCACTGCAGGGTGCATGGTGGTCAATTCCCTCCAGCACTACTTCAGACACTAGTCGAGTCCATGCCACATCATGTTGCGGCACTTCTGCATGCTTGCGGGGGCCCAACATGATATTAGGCAGGTGTACCAGTTTCTTTGGCTCTTGAGTGTATATATATAAATGTTGCCCGCAGTGAGTTTCAATGGAACTTATGAGGCAGAGAGATTGCTCAAGACACTGTTTGAACACAAGAAAATATCTCAATGCCGATTTTCTCATAAATGGCAAAGAAGTGCATGTTACTGCTTTGCCACATTGCTCCTCTTACACATAGTATGAACTGAATCTGAATCTTAAAATTGGTGGCCTCCCCTAGTTAGGCAGTCATCCATCAATACATAAAATACTTTCTTCATCAAGAAAGACTGACAAATTTTGGAGCTTATTCAGAAGAACTATAAATAAATATGTTGAAGAGTGCACATCTTGTACTGCGTGAATTATAGTCCTTTGGGCAAAGCATAAATTCTTTACTCCACCAGAAGGGGATATCTTTTTCATAAATCTAAAAATGTAAATTACAATCCTTAAAAAAGAGTTGACCCAATAAGACTGAGGTAAACTATACAGCACAGAAGATGGAAACTGTGTTGTAGTAGCAGTGAAAACATTCACCTTGAGTTCTGGTAATTCATTATGATCATAAGGAGAACAAGTTTTAATGGGCCACTCAGAAGTGGGACAAATCAACTAATTGCAATGGTAGCATACGTCAAGAGACTCAAAGATAATGCTTCAGCAGAGTCTGAAAAGGCATTATTGTCAGAGGGCCACAGTCTCGATAAGTTTCATAAATTAGTTTAACTAACTTTGACAACAGAAACGCGGCGCATAACTCGAGACGCACAAGTGTCGTTATTTTGGTAGGTGAAACTTTGGATTTAGCGCACAACAGTTGCACAGATATGCTAGATGCATCTATATTGTCGCGTTGGAACCGGGACAGGTGTGAATTCGAAGGTTACTTGTCAATGAACACAGCACTTAAACTGAGAACAGGTTTATTGAGAACTCAAACATACACGCAGCACTGACTGCCTCTTGGGCAGAATGCTCTTCTATTTATACACAGATAGAACGTACTAGAGATTACAAGAGTAGTTAACAAATGAAATGTGTAGAAGTTACAAGTGACCTTAGGAAACATGTAGAATCTTCTGGAAATAATAAACAGAATTAAATAATTTTTGTCAGTGGGCGGGATTGAACCGGCGACCTTCGGTACCGCAATTCGTGACGCTACCCGCTGCGCCATGCTGGCAGACGGTACACTGGCGTTCATGCGGCAATATAAATATATCACAGAACCTCATACTTGTGTCACAAAATGCAACAATATTAATTGTGTAGTCCTTCAATTTACCCACATAATGAGGTATTTCTGAAGAGGTAAAAAGTGGTAATTCTTGCATGACTGTTGCTAATCAGTATTTCACAATTTCACTAAGCCACAGTTCTTTAATTAACTACTTGGCTGATAGTATAATAGGGGCAATGAGGCCCAAAACCTCAAACAAGTTGGCAACTATAGATAGTATATTGCGCTTTGTTCACATGTCACAGTGAAGTGGAAAATGTTGTCCGGTGGTTTCCACTGAAGCCCAAAAACCTTAGCTACTGACGCTACATTTCCTTCAGAAAGGTCTACTGAACTGTGATGAAATCAGGAAGACTATTGAGCTACCCAGCAGAATTGCTTGGCATTTTGCCTAATCAAATGCTCGAGACTTCAACGACGAGATCAGTTCTTGGTATAAATGGACAGCTTTCTGTTCATCGGTAATATATTGAACCACGTAGACTATAAAAGATTAGTTTTCAATCATGTGATCAGTAAAATGAGAACTCACTTCAAATTCTAGACATAGCTAAAAAAAAAAAGGGGGGGGACTCAATTCTAACCTAAAGAATATGTGGTTAAAATGAAAACGCATGAACAATTCCGACTGTAAATTATGTCCTGTAGATAAGATGTCATTAAATGAAAAATCGGTACGAGTTTGTCACTATCATTTAGGACTATTCTGTGGCATGGGTTTATCAAGACGGATGTCGGCATGATGGGGGATATAAAGTGCATCATCGCTAATATCAGATTCAAGGACTTCGGGTAGGTAACCTTTTGTATTATATTCCTCAATAACCTAATTATAATTCTCTTAGATTCACCTGTTAGATGTTACTGAAAGCAATCAATAAAGTAGGTGGTACACGTGTGACCGATTCAACTCTATCTCCGAAATAAAAATATGGAAACTGCTTACCACCCAATACAAGATCAATTCACGCAGTATATTCCATGTCAGAGCAGCTAGGTGTATTAGGTCAAAATACGACATGTCAAACATTTAAGTAAAGTGTGAAAATAACTGATTATTAATGCAATCCACAATTACAGCTTGAATATTATATTTGTTTCTCATGAATACACTGGATTGTGTTTAGATGTTTATATAACTGTAAATCAGTTGCAAACCTATATCCTTAACATAGGTTTTGTTTAATATAACCATTGGTATATTCAATAACTTATAATCAGCAAAGGCATTTAAATGGTTATGTCAACCATTGTAAATCAAATATCTAATTGAATGCATACACTTCCACGGTCATTGTCAATGTTTTTGGTTTCTCCGGGAGAGCTGTGTCAATTTTTTAAAACCGGACGTTTCAGCTATCTTGCTGTGGCTTTCTTCAGAATGCTCTGCAGAAAGCTGCAGCAAGGTGGCTGAAATGTCAGGTTTTAAGTAATCTATGCGGCTCCAGCCGAAGAGCCAAGAAAAAATATGTAATTGTCTAATGCTTCTTATTGTTTAGTGTATAGTTGAGCTGTATCCATATATTAGAATTAGATTTCACACTCGGAGAAAGCGGTGATGCATCATCGAAAGCCTTATTTGGTATGATGTGACCGCAAGGACCAAGTGATTAGTGTCAACACCAATACCAGGTTACAGGCAAATTTTGGAATGGTCATATAAATGATACTTGTCTGCAATGCCTTGCAACACAGAAGTCCCAGTCATATTCAGACGAGTGGCATGCGTCCTCGTGTTTTTCCTTTTAAAATGTGATGTGTTTTTTTTTGCACGAGTTGTAAATTTACTTCAACTTAAAGTTAGTAACAGTACTGGAAATTCCTTGGCAGTTCACACAACCTTGTTTCACTTTTATAAACTCATTTATAATGTGTGTTGAACTCAAAGCCTTCAACTGAACAATTGTATAATAGTGTATGCTCGGTCTGTTTGCAATAAACGTAAGACTGAGAGTCCAGCGTGGTTGTGTTATTCTCATTCGAAAAAAAAAAAAAAAAAAAAAAAAAAAAAAAAAAAAAAAAAAAAAAACGCTTTGATACATGCAGGGGCAGCACTAGCAAGTTTTTCAGGTG
This sequence comes from Vandiemenella viatica, assembly GCA_031002005.1. Classification (NCBI taxonomy): domain Eukaryota; kingdom Metazoa; phylum Arthropoda; class Insecta; order Orthoptera; family Morabidae; genus Vandiemenella; species Vandiemenella viatica. The sequence goes on along the minus strand of CM061921.1, from coordinate 176,974,378 downwards.
GTGCTAGCTCTCATTGTGGATCCCCAAATGTGCAATCATTTATTTGTGATTAAGGTGTCACTATAGACAGACAGAAGATAATATAAATTATAAGAATGGAGACTTTCCTCTTGTATAATTGCTATGAATTCAATGGTATACCGCCGTATATGGGTATCTGTCGGTCAGCCAACCAGTATAGAGGTTCTCGCACCTCAGGAAGGTGACAGAGTTAAACATCTAGATATTGTCTTTCCACAACACAATCCGGTGATACACACGTGCAGACTTCATCACATAACATACTTTTTTTCCTTACTTCCTACTAATATTGTAAATGTAAACGTTTGTTTGCTTGGATTTTTTTACTGTTTCATGTTGAAACGACTGAATGATTTAGGATAAAATTTGAAATAATATATTGGCTATCTACTTTTATCCTGATCTAAATAGTAGTTCCCTTGGGATTCAAATATGAATTCGTGTATGAAAGCGTTAAGAATTCCACTCATGCAAAGCCGTGGGCAGTAGGTAGTATTTATTTATTAATAATAATTCAAATCCCAGAAGGATAGTAGCGATATGAATGAGAAACAACAGTAAAAAGGAACAATATATGTTTGAAAAGGTTTATTCGAGTTACTATGGTGTACCCAATGCTAACACCACATATACATCAATTCACATAGTTTGTAATAATTTTTGAAGTGAAAACTTCTATAGCCTCGCTATGAAATGTTTTGGCAGGGGTAAATCTATTAGTTTGCAAGAAGCCACCTGTTGCGCATGTCAGATCACGGCAACCTGTTGCGCATATGATACAAACACACAATTTTTATCTGATTTTGATGGAATTTGACATATGTATACTTTAAATACTGTTGATGTTTGATTTACCAAAACCAAAACCCACTCCTCCTTTCCCCCTCATCTTAATTTCTGTCACAGTTTTTGTCCGATTTCGATAGTAGTTAGTACACATACACTTCAAAACAAGGTGGTACGGTAGCTCAGTGGTTAAGGTGGTTACTTCTGAAAGTTCTCTTTCAGGGTCGCAGGTTCAAATCACATGCTGAGTATGTAGGTATTTTTAGGAGTTGTAATTGATTACATGATAGATTCTTAGTTTTTGAAGTGAAATCTTATGAGTTTGCATTACCAACATGCTAATGTTAATTGTATATCTGTTGCAGTCTGGTGGCTCAGTGGTTTAGGTGGCCGACTGGTATACAAAAGGTCCCCACCTCGAATCTCTGTCTCAGCAGGTATTTTCACAGACCATTAAACCAACCTTCACATGTAACATAGCTTGTTGTTGTAAGCTTCCCTCCTTTCTGCTGCTTTTTGTCAGCTTCCACAAATGACTTAAGTGCTCTACTTCAAGCAGAAATATTTTTTTCTGTAGAAGTCGGCACCAAAGAAAAAAAAACCTGCAACTCAAATATACAAATAACACACGACAGGATAATATAATTAACTCGAAAATTCACTCTTTTATTTTCCTTTTTTCACAACATACAAATACACACACAGCTCATAAAACAACTTGCACTATTTTTATCTCAATACACATCCAACAGCTAGAAATCAAGCATGTCTGCCATACCGTGCTGTCTCTGTCTTACTATTCCTTGCGCAGTCCAAAGATTATTCACCTAGTCCACTTCTTCCAAAGATAGTCCTCACTCTCTGTTCTTACCTTTAGTGCTATTTATGTTATTCAGCAAAAAACTTCAACATAATTCTCTTTATACAAAATAAAACATGTTTTTAAATATTATAAATACCAAAAATTATAAATATAGTAAGGCGACCTTGTCACCTTACACATTCCCCCCGTCAACTCATCATCAAAATTACTCCCCAGAAATTTTGATGATCATCTATCTTACATTATAATTGGTACAATCATTCTATATACAATTTCAAATCTTGCACATTCCTTAACCCTAACATTTTTCCAGACTTTGGTAGTTGCAGATAATATGCATGTGGATGTGGCCTACCTACAATTTTATATGGTCCTTCTATATATCAAAGAACTTTTTGATCTCCGCATTTATGCTGCTGGATCGTTCATGAGTTCTCACCAACACTAGTTCCCCTACTTCGAACTCAATCTTCCTAGAACGTCGGTCCTTCATCTTCACTTTTCCTCTTGTTGCGTCCTCTTCTCTGTATGTCGATCCTTTGTCCTTCATCTTCACTTTTCCTCTTGTTGCTTCCTCTTCTTTCCACCTTTCGGTAAAATAGTTCCTTGTTCTTTTTCATTGCCTTGCTTGCTTCACTTTCCTTGCCTCTTCCTGGTCCTTCCTTCCTTATTAGAAAGCATTTCAGTTCTCTTTCTTCATCCTTGTCACTATCGACTACATAACTCTTTTTTAAATCTTCGTTAAAGTTTTCTCCCTCTTCCATCTTCATTGAATTCTTCTTCGTCTCCATATCTCTTCATCGTCTATCGTATCGTCTGTTTCCTCATCTTCCTCTTCTCTTCGCTCTTCGTAATTTTCATCCTCATTTCCCAAGATATTGATTCCATATTCTTCATCCCCTATCAATTCGTCAATACTCTTCTGGTCCTTGTTCTTCCAATAATCCATTTCTGCTAAACCAATCACCTCACTTCCTTCCATTGCCTCATTTTCAACCTTGTCGAATCGTTCACTTTCCACAATTTGTTCTAAACACCTCCACCATTTTAACGGACCTTTGTCTTCCACCGTTACTTCTTGCTCTTTTCCCACTTCTAACCGTTTTTCGAGGTCTTCCTCATCTTCTTCTTCTACCGTTTCCACTCCTAATTTTTCCTTACAAGCTCTTCTTGCTTGGTTTACCCATTCATCTACTTCATCAAGCATCAGTGTTTTATCCATTAATGGCTTCCTTTCTTCATTATTTCTGATTTGATTGTCACTCTCTACTGACGTCTTCTGATTGCTCTCCTCTCTCTCTATTCTTTGGAAATGTTTTGCAACATCTTCTAGAACGGTCTTCCTATGTTTTACTGCTTCTTCTTTGTTTACTCTCATGAACATACATCTATATTCTTTAAAATTTCTTGGTCCTCTTCTTTCATCGGCCTGGGAACGGACCTCTTCACAAGCCCTTCCTAATTTCCCTGGTTGCATTTTTCGTCACTCTGCTTTCCGCTTTCTACTCGCTCCATCCCTCTACTTCCATTGTTGAAAGCTTTCCATTCTCTAGCGTTTCGATCGCTCCATTGTTTATATTGTGTAGGCTTTCCTTTCCATTCTTGTGCCGGTCTCGCTTCTCTATCATCTCTCTTTCCAACCTTTTCCCGATATACTTGTCCCGATTGCTCTTTTCCACCATACGAACTTCCGGTAAAATTTTGATCTCTCACACTCCTATCGTCCCATTTGTCTATCTTGTCCACTCCTTCTAAAAATTCTTGGAGATTATTCCATCGCGTAAGCAACATCCTTTCCTGCACCCAACGCGGCATTTTCTCTCCAAAATTTCTATTTTCTCGTCTTCTTCTATTGGGTTTGACAAGTATTTCAGTCCTTTCATCAATTTTTCGCAATATTCGCGAAGGCTACCAAATTGCCTTTTGTATGGACAGCTGTTCCTAAATTCTTGTTTCACACGTCTCTGCCTTTCCTCCGACCAGTACCTCTTCAAAAAACTTCGCAGAAATTCTCCGTAGCTAATACTGCTCTCGGCTACTCCACACGACCATTCCAATGCTTCGTCTTTCATCATCATCTTTACATATCTAATTTTTTCCTCATCACTCCAGTGTTTGGTAGTGCGTTTCTGTAAATCTCTACAAAAATGTGCGGATGAATCTCGCCCCCTGGAACAAAACTTACTTCCGGTAGTTTTATTTGACCGGACGGTACTAAATTGTTGCCGGCACAGCATTCGATTTTGTTTTGTACCACGTCAACTCGCTGATTCACCTCTATCCATTGTTGTTCAACTGTCTTTTTGCAACACATGACCTCACCTTGAACTTGCCAAAATTCCTGTTTAATCCCTGAAAATTCATTCTTCAACTTATTTTGCTCATCGCATACCAGCCTCATTGCCTCTTCACGATTCTCTTCTTCCTTAACAATGCGCTCCTCCACATTGTCTAGCTTAATATAGATATTGTCCTTTTCATTTTTCCATTGATTAAATTCTTGTTCCATTCTTTGTCGGTTTTGTGTAATTAATTCTTGCATTTTCTCCATCTGTCGTAGTGTTAACTTTTCAAACTTCTGTTGATTTTGTTGTAATTCTCGTCTTAAATCTTGTTGGTTCTGTAGCAGGGTTTGTTTTAATTCTTGCATATTCATTATCTGCTGTTGATTTGTTTCTTCAGATCTCTGTTGGCTCTGTAATATTTTTGCTAGTATCATTTCCAAAGAATTATCTTCTTCTCGGTCAAATTTCTTTTGAGTTACGCTAGCTGGAGATAACTCATGAACTTTTCAATACTAACATCACAACTGACTGATCTGAATACGCGCAACCCGAATCCAAACTGTTATTTAAATTTCCAGAAACCTTAACCTGCTCACTATTTTCGCCTCCCGTCCCATTAAATGAACTCTCGGAATCTACCACTAAATTTTTGTTTTCCATTTTACACACAAAATTTCACACAAGGATAAATCCTCACACCAATAATTTCAACCCCAAATTTTACGAGAGTAAATACAGACTGGAGACAAGAAAGTCTTCAACGAGGTGACAATGAATTTTACAACGCAGTAGTTCGACTCAGAATTAGAGACACAAAAAACTTCATCAACATACATATTATCTTTACAAAAATTATTTTCACAAAACACATTCAAAATATCAGTTTTTAACTACAGCAAATTTACTTCCACAATTTGTCAAAGATACTATTCTTGCTCGTTAACTTCTCGTGCATGCATTATACATTGAGATGAATTTCTTTCCCGGCATTTTAACTGTTATATTCCTGCTTGTTATTTTACTAATATACAGTATTATTCACTCTACTGCAATTTACTTTTACTATTACTTTTATTTAAAGCAAGTTCCTTTCGGCAAACAGTCACAGATAATAATCTAGTTCGTTAATACTTAACCAAAACGTTCATTACCATATCTTGAAGTTTACTCTTACTATTTTCAGTAATTTACGCAGCTATGAGTCTCTTCAAATTTTTAAACAATTACCATATCTCTTCAAATAGCTTCTCAGATTTACATCTGCATTTATTTATTGTCCACTTCACGTTATTAATATGTATTTTCTGTCTTACCTTTCTTCTTTCTCTTCTCCGAAGATTTGCCAGGCTCTTTCTTTACCGAACTAAAGTTTTTAGTTCTGCGTCCTGTCATGGTCGCCACTTGTAAGCTTCCCTCCTTTCTGCTGCTTTTTGTCAGCTTCCACAAATGACTTAAGTGCTCTACTTCAAGCAGAAATATTTTTTGCTGTAGAAGTCGGCACCAAAGCAAAAAAACCTGCAACTCAAATATACAAATAACACACGACAGGATAATATAATTAACTCGAAAATTCACTCTTTTATTTTCCTTTTTTCACAACATACAAATACACACACATCTCATAAAACAACTTGCACTATTTTTATCTCAATACACTTCCGACAGCTAGAAATCAAGCATGTCTGCCATACCGTGCTTTCTCTGTCTTACTATTCCTTGCGCAGTCCAAAGATTATTCACCTAGTCCACTTCTTCCAAAGATAGTCCTCACTCTCTGTTCTTACCTTTAGTGCTATTTATGTTATTCAGCAAAAAACTTCAACATATTTCTCTTTATACAAAATAAAACATGTTTTTAAATATTATAAACACCAAAATTATAAATATAGTAAGGCGACCTTGTCACCTTACATTGTGTAATGTGAAGTCCATCAGCATGCTTCTGTTGTTTGGATTCCATGTTAAACCACAGGTCCCTTGTACCTGGTAGCACTACTGGGTTAGGTTAAGGTGACTGACATGGGTGGAAAGTACAGCCAGTAGAAATCCTGCCAACAGGTGATTACGTTTACATGGAATTATTGCTATTTAGTATATCTGCAGCAAAAAGTATGACATGTTGCGCATATGATATTCATAGTTTTAAGTTTTCAGTTCTGTCATCAGTCCCCAATAACTGCAATTTTTTAAAAGAAATTATCAATTAAATGAGGAATTAAAATCATAACCAAGAGGCCTAGATTACCATCTTCCTCGCTTTTTTCCTTGGGCAATATTGTTTCCTATAGATAAATTTGCAAGATCTGATATTTTATCTAGAGTCTGTGTTTACCATTTTATAAGTTTTAATTTACTGAAACTTCATTCTCCTTTAGCGACAGGTATAGTTTACAAAATTTGAAGATCTATCCACACATTCGAAAATATATCCTGCCAACCATTTTGTTTGATAAGTTGAATCTTTATTGGTTCTGCTGATTCGAGACCCATCAACAACAGTTTCACTTATAAAGTTCCTCAACATTTGAAAATATATCCTGCCAACCATTATGTTTGATAGTTGAATTTTTATTGGTTCTGCTGATTCGAGACCCATTAACAACAGTTTCACTTGTAAAGTTCCTCAGTCAATTCACAACCAGATGTGTCACATTTTTCTCCATTAGTTAAACTTATTTCTAAATCTGCACACTATTATTCCAATTCGGACTTTTCAGGAATTGCTTTGTTAATGTGTAAGAACGACACTCTATCATTAAATATGGATAGTTTTGTAAACTGAGTGACCAACGCATTCTTAGTTGTATCTATCATATCGCTCATTTGCTGCAACAATAACATAACTAAAAAATGAGCTGTTTGAGGTATAATCTTATGCTAGACCATTTTTGTGTATACTACAACTGAGTCTACACATTTTCCCTTCTTTTACATTGTATTATTTCAATAAAACATGCAGATAGGTGATTGTCTATTGAATGCATGAAGTTATTTACACATGAAACATTTGAATCAGTCCTCCTGGAAAATTTACGTTTTTTAGTTATGTGACGGTTGCATATCATCTACTGCGTGGCACTCAAAAAATTTATCTTCAGGATCTGACTGGGTTAATAATAGCATATTTTCCAGTCTGAGAAGCAATTTCTCTAGCTGTTATCAGTGCAGACGAATAACCCCAGTACTCTTTTTCAAATTCCAAGCTGTTTGCCAACAATTGTGAAGTGTTTCATAATTCTACTTTCAACATGCAAAGCCATGCTTACAACATTTACTTGGAACAATGTATGATACGAAGTCACCATTGTAACTATGAACTCAAATTGCTCCATGATCTGGCTCAGGGACAAGGCCTTTATTGCTGCAACTCAATTATTCCTTTCCAGAAGGGTGTCGCAAACAGAAGAGTAGTGATAACATACTGCAGCGGGGCAGGAAACTGCATTCTCCAAACGAGTTTCGCAAGTTTTTTTGGTGATAGTGTTTCTAAGTGCTTGGCTACCGCTTCCTATCACTTTGTTGATCAAGAGATTAGAACAAATATTCTTTAAAGAAATCCAGGCAAGGAAAACCGATATAATTAATGTTTTGGCAGTTTCTGCTAATACCAAATTTTATGACAGCTACATAGATTAAAAAATGCTCGAAGATATTGGTTCAGGATTCTGCTTAGGTCACCTTTGTTTCCTCCTATCATATTGGATCCATTAGCCTCGACAATCGTACTTATCCAAATTGAACATCTGCAAAGTAGCATTCATAAACAGGCCAATGAGTCTATGTGCTAGGTTCCAAGCTCGTAAAGAATGGAACCCTCACACACTTGGACTTTGCCTATACTAGTGTCAACAAAAGCAATTTTAAAGACAGTTGTTCTATGTGACTGACATCAGGAGTTCAATTCAGTGTGATGGAAAAGTATTTAAATGACTTATATATAGTCAAACTTTTATTACAAACGTCATTCGTTTTGAAAAATGATAGACATTAATCTTCTTATTAGTAATATGCCGGAGATGTTCCATCATCACAGGATTGTATTTTACTAGCAGTTGCAATATACCCAGTTACCATATTATTCGAACTATTTAGTGTTTCAGATCCAAAGCTTCCTCTGAAGAAGAAATAATTGCATGTTAAAAAGAATACTGTGAACATCATTCATTCGAGAATAGCAACCTACTGTGTTTTTTCATCTTCAATCTTAATTCACAAATGCTTGTACGAGGGTTGTTCATTAAGAAATGCAACCCATTTTTTTTCTCGGCAAATTTTGGAACATCTCAAACATTCCCGCTTCGTCTCGTATAGTTTCATTGACTTCCGACAGGTGACAGCACTATACGGAGCTGTTAAAATGGTGTCTGTAACAGATGTGCGTTCCAAACAATGGGCAGTGATTGAGTTTCTTTTGGTGGAAAACCAGCGCATCTCAGATATTCGTAGGCACTTGCAGAATGTCTACGGTGATGTGGCAGTGGACATAAGCATGGTGAGCCGTTGGGCAAAGTGTGTGTCATCATTTTGGAACATTTCAAACATTCCCGCTTCATCTCGTATAGTTTCATTGACTTCCGACAGGTGACAGCGCTATACGGAGCTGTTAAAATGGTGTCTGTAACAGATGTGCGTTCCAAACAATGGGCAGTGATTGAGTTTCTTTGGTGGAAAACCAGCGCATCTCAGATATTCGTAGGCACTTGCAGAATGTCTACGGTGATGTGGCAGTGGACATAAGCATGGTGAGCCGTTGGGCAAAGTGTGTGTCATCATCGCCGCAAGGTCTAGCAGTACTGTCTGATCTCGCGCATGCTGGCCGGCTGGGCACCACTGTGACTCCTGCAATGTCGGAGTGTGCGAAGACTCTCATTCGAGACGATCGACGGATCACCAACAAACAACTCAGTGCTCAACTTGACATCTCTGTTGGTAGTGCTGTCACAATTGTTCACCAGTTGGGATATTCAAAGGTTTGTTTCCGCTGGGTCCCTCGATGTCTAACCGAAGAGCATAAAGAACAAAGGAGAACCATCTGTGTGGAACTGCTTGCTCATCATGAGGCTGAGGGTGACAATATCTTGTCAAACATTGGTACAGGTGATGAAACATGGGTTCATCACTTCGAACCCGAAACAAAATGGTAATCAATGGAGTGGTGCCACACCCACTCTCCTACCAAATAATAGTTTAAAGCCATACCCTCAGCTGGTAAAGTCATGGGTACAGTCTTCTGGGACACTGAAGGGGTTATTTTGGTCGATGTCCTTCCCCATGGTCAAACGATCAACTCTTAGGTGTATTGTGCTACTCTTCGAAAATTGAAGAAACGGCTTCAGCATGTTCATAGGCACAGAAATCAGAACAAACTTCTCCTTCTTCATGACAACACAAGACCTCACACAAGTCTTCGCAACCAAGAGGAGCTCACAAAACTTCAGTGGACTGTTCTTCCTCATCCACCCTACAGCCCCGATCTTGCACCGTCGGATTTCCACATGTTTGGCCCAATGAAGGATGCAGTCCGTGGGACGCACTACGCAGATGATGAAGAAGTTATTGATGCAGTACGACATTGTCTCCGGCATCGACCAGTGGATTGGTACCGTACAGGCATACAGGCCCTCATTTCAAGATGGCGTAAAGCCATAGCATTGAATGGAGATTATGTTGAAAAATAGTGTTGTGTAACTAAAAGATTGGGAAATAACATGGTGTAATTGAATCCTGAATAAAACAACCCCTGTTTTAGAAAAAAAATGTGTTGCATTACTTATTGGTCGACCCTCTTATATTACACCAAAGTTCTTTAATCGAATCAACGCTTCTACCAAATGCCGTAATTTGAGGAAGTTTCATGAGTTTTGACACGTTCTGATAAGTAAAATCCTTCTGAGCCCAAATAAGAGTGAGATCTTCTGTTGAATAAACAACAGTAAAAACAGTATACTTATCTCCAGATTTAGAGTAAACAAACCACCTTCTTTTATAAGTTTCTCCATTTGGCATTACTCTTTGAAAATGTATATTCAAAAAATGATGTCCACGATTTTTTTCTAGAATTTTTTTGTTGCTCGAATAATTATTTCATCCCTGGTTTCAAAGTTAATTAGCGACCATTTTGAAATATCATCATAGTTGTATTCTGAGGAGGAGATGGTGGTGGTATGTCTGGTATACCTCATTCTGTAATATTTTGAACTGCAGACGATGTTCCAGTCATCGTTAAATCTTCTTGTACATGTTGCTCTTTATCATTACAAACCTCGTATGAAGAAATTCTATTAAATAAGTTTTCTTCCATCGCATGTCGAACTAGTTCTGGTGTTGACTTTTGATATGACTTCTAAGTTTCGCTTTGTTTTTTTTTTTTCTGTAACAGATACACTATCGTTTGTAGATATTTATGATATGAACATTAATTTGCAATCATCTAAGGTCTAACATGGTAGAAATAGATAACTAGTATGCACATGCACGTGCATTTAAATGAACTCCAAGACTACAGCTCAAAAGGCAGGAAACAGGTGTGGAAGAATTGGTGTGGCACCGGAGAGTGTTAATTATGGAACGAGTTGTGATTTTCTTTGATTCGAGTAAATAGAGCTTACTCGAGTCACAACTTGAGTTGATTGTATGACAACGTATGATTATACATTAAGCTAAAGCTCTTACGTTTATAAACTCTTCTGGATGATTACTGTGTTAAAGTAACATGTGAACAGCAAGTTGGGTTAATATAGAATTTATTTTTCATTTTTTGTGCAGACGATCTACCACTGCATTTTTGGCGCCCCTCACCCCCCCTCCCTTTCCCCATATGACGGTGCCTGGTGTGGATGCTCCACTCATACCACCCTAGGGCCACCCCTGGATATAGGCGTGCATTACGGAGCATGTCAGCCGTTTGTTTACACTATTAGATGTGTGATAATATAATACAAATCTTGTGCAATTTGTATTATTTGACCATTTCAAAAATTTGACCTGATTTTGTACTAATAAAAATAATTCTCTATAAGTTGGTATTTCCTTACCATAGCTTGAAAGGAACATCGAACTTACATACTGCACATTGATATAAAATGAAGTCACTAAGATCAACGTTACCGGGTTGTTTCAAAGCGGAAACTGTGGCTAAATATTTTTCAATAAATGTATCTCAGCTATTTGGATTATTGTTATAAGCCTTTATATCCAAGATGATATTTAAGTTATGAGTACCAAATAGCTGCTTATATTGACACTGATGAACTATCTTATATTATGTTTTTGTATCACCATTTTATATAGTATCAGCCATTACCTTCAGTGCATTGTCCATAAGATTACCTACCAGGTATTACACACGCTACGAGTTAGTCAACTGGTCATTATTACAGATATTAGACTTGCAAAGTTCATAAAACATGGGCCACCTTTCCTTACTACCATCAAAACTAGGTATATTTATCGGGGGGGGGGGCAAACATATTCAATCAGCTGTGGTGATGAGTTATCGTGGAAGCACTAATTTTTTCTGAATGCTTATAATACATGTATACAAATCCTCAAAGGCGTCTAATGGGGCATATACAGCTTTAGACTCAGTGTTCATTCATTAATCTGATGCAACAATTCCATCAAATTTGGATTGTACAAGTAGATCATCTTTAGTTTCAGAGCTCATCATAAAATCTTCATTCGTCCGAGAAACAAACTAAGAGTTATTCAAAACTGTCTTTTAAAATTTATTAACCCTCTTGAAGATCATCTCTCTCTCTTTGAGGTCAATAAGGCTAGATTTTGTTTGAATTCTATAGGACCAGCACTAGTCCCAATGAATCTTGAAGTGAAGTTATTGAAATGCAGGGTAACAAGTTTATACAAAAAAGGAGACATACCAATCTATTGTGTCAGCGGCAGGTAGGCCAATTCCTTTCCTTAGGGGCCTATGGTTTGATGTGGAATCAGAACCACGGAACCTCATGGCGTAGCTCATATAATCAAATAAAACTCCTAAAAATTCCTCCTCACCAGGGGGTTTGAACCTGAACCAGAGCGAGAAACTTTCAGAAGTAAGCACCTTAACCACTGAGCTACCAGACTGCCTTATTTTGAAGTATATGTGTGCTAAGTACTATCAAAATCAAATAAAAACTGTGGGTTTGTATGAACAACATTGACAGAAATTAAGTTGAAGGGGGAAAGAAGAAGAACATTTAGGTTTCTGTAAAGGAAACATAAACAGCATTTTTCTATTTGTTTTAAAGTATGCATCTGCAAAGTTCCATCAAAATCGGATAAAAATGGATTTTTATGAAGAATATTTGAAAAAAAGGAGCAGCAAACAATCATTTCTATATATTAGAGTCAAGTATAATCTATACTTTCACTGCTATCCAAGCTCAACATGCAATACTTATAGCTACAGATGTACTGCTATTACAGCATGTTGGTGACATGAACTCATTAGATTTTACCCATTCAAAAATCACCCAACGTACCTAAAGAAGTTTTTGCTTCAAAATAAAAACTCCCAGTGGAGTCCGGTGTTCAAATCTGGGACTTTTTGTTCCCTAGTTACATGTATTAACCAACTGAGCCACCAGACCACTATCCAAGCGCAAGTCATACTTTATAGCTGCTAACATTAGCATGTTGGTAGCACTATCTCATAAGATTTTACCCATCCAAAAACCACACAACACGCCTAAAGATGTTTTCACTTCAAAAACTAATAATCGGTCCACAACCGAAAGGTTGGTCGAATCTTTCCAAAGGAGACATTCAAATTTATTGTGTCAGAGGCAGGAAGGCAAAATCCTTTCCTCAGAGACCTATAGTTTAAGGTGGAATCATAACCACGGAAGATCTCGTCATAGCTAATATAATCAAATACAACTCCTAAAAATTCCTGCTCACCATGTAATTTGAACCCACTACTAGATAGAGAAACTTTTGGAAGTAAGTGTCTTAACCGCTGAGCTATCAGACCACCTTGTTTTGAAGTATACTTGCACTAACTGCTATCAAAATTGGATTAAAAACTGTGTATGAACAACGTTTGCAGAAATTAAGGTGAGTGGGAAATAAGGAAAGGGTTTAGATTTTTGTAAATCAAACGTAAACAGTATATATCTATTTGTATTAAAGTATATGTATGCAAAGTTCCATTAAAATCGGATAAAAACTGTGAGTTTTTATTTCTAGTGATTAATGCATTTTATGAATCACAAAAAATTACATCATTTACAGTGATTAATCCTATTTATTATGCTATAATAGTAATATTAAATTATTTTTGCTCAAAATATTAACTAAATGCCAAAAAATTGATTATATTATTAATTCATTTAATTTATTGTAGCCTAGTCCCATCTTAATATTGTTTATGTTGGGCACTACAGGCAGTCTCTGTAGGATCCAGTTTCTCCCTAACCAGCTGGGTACCTGGATAACGAATTTCTAGTAGCAGGCAAACAAAAACCAATTCTTCCTACTTCGCTGTAAATGGAAACGTGCGGCCGCATCTTGTTACCATTGTGGGCAGCATCCTCTGGCGTAAGTCGTTATGTGCAATTACATATGGCTGAACGAGATGTTATTTCATCGCCGGTTGTCAATGTAGTTACTTGATGCGTCACCCTCGCATAATTCAATACATGTATTTACACTTGGCTGAACAAGATAATGTTTCACTGCTGGCTTTGAAGACAATTATTTATGGTCCCTTAGATCCATCCATCTCGTTAATCGATACTTTCATCTACCAGTATCCAATTTCGTCATTGCTGTCAAGCCAATCATTTATCGCTTGGCTAGTCAACTTGTACCCTATATAAGGCACCCGTCCTCCCATTTTCACCATCAGTCCTCTCACAGCACTGGGAAGATATGCATCGTAGTTACCTCACACGCAAGATGTCTCTGCAAAATATTGTCCTTAACGATGGAGGTAAGTTAAAGTATTTATGTAATTGCCTCTGTCTTAAATTATACTCGTTACTTTGTTTTTTGTGTGCCTTGGGGAGTATAGTTTGCAACTAGAAATTCTATTTTAGTAGTTGTTAATGATTAGTGGTAGAGATTTTTAAAAATATTATTACTTTTCACAGGTCTTGAACTCCCAAGTGACTTGGACATTGAAACTAACGACCTTCCCAACACTGGTGAGATTTTTTAAAAAAAATGCATACTAAGTTCTTTTATTCATTTCTTTTTTAATTGTATCTTTTCTTTGTTCCCAGATATTAGCAACTGGGAAAAGTATTTATTGACAGTGAGTTGTTATACTTTTTTAAAACTTTTAATTTGTTTCTTTGTAAGCATTTGTACTAATATATACTGTCTTTTGTATTTCAGTCAAGCCAGGCGAGTGAAGCACGGCTCCAGAATTACTGAGTCTCAAATGGCCAAATATTACCAATAGTCAGATTTAAGTTTTTATTATTTGATGAGAAGTTTATTTTATTCTTGTGACTATAACATTTTTTATTCTATTTCAGATACAACGTAGTGGAGTGTCCGGCCCTATCCAAGTCTGGTAGGATCATGGAGCATGCCTTCCTATAGTTTTGTACCCACACCACATCAATGGGTTATTCCACATGCTTCAGAAAATCTACCACCAACGCACTGGAATGGTGAGTACATAATTTAACATAACGACATTTTTTTATTATTATTTGAAAAAGAATATGTTTAATATGTTTTCTTATTTCAGATTCAATGCAGTGGTGTATCTGGCCCTTTCCAAGTGTGGCAGGATCATGGAGTATGCCTTCGTCTAGTTTCGTACCAACACCACATCAGTGTGTTATTCCACCATCTTCAAGAAATCTGTCACAGCCACCAATGCACTGGAATGTTGAGTATAGAATTTACAGTAGCACAACAATTTTTATTGTTTGAAAAAGTATTTATTTTATATATTTATATTTCAGGTTCAATGCAGTGTAGTATCCAGTCTTCTCCAAGCCTATCATGGTCATGGAGCATGCCTTTGTCTAGTTTCGTACCCACACAACATCAGTGGGTTTTTCCATCATCTCAAGCAACTCTGCCACAGCCACCGATGCACCTGAGTGGTTAGTACAGTATTTGCCTGTATTTCTTGTTTCCAATATTTTGTTTTTGTTTTAGGTTCCGGTCTACAGGGATTGTCCACAAACAGGAACGATCCTGCCACCATCAGGAATGAGCCTGGTGATACCTGCAGCACCTAAACAGCTTCTCACCACAGCCATGACCACCTTGGTGGGACCAAGCCAGCTGTCTACCATTGCGGGACCAAGCCAACAGAGCACCGCATCTACTTGGCGAATCGTCACAGCGCCCATCATCATGGGACCAAGCCGGCAGACTGCTGTACCTCGCCGGCAGACCACTACATCTTCTTGGCGACCTGTCACAGTAGGCAGTACTCAGCCGACCCCTCCTCATCATCAAATAACCAAGCAGGAACAACTACTCATAAATGGGTGGGTTGGCAGACTTGTCCTTAGTCCTTGAAGAGATATTTTTTTTTATATATAACTGCTTTACGTCTCTTTTTAACATCGAAGTCTTTAGAGACGGGAAAGGATGGGGGGCAAGGAATGGGAAGGAATTCGGCCATGGCCTTTTGAAGGAAGCATCCTGGCATTTGCCTGGAGTGATTTGGGGAAACCATGGAAAACCCAAATCTGGATGCCCGGATGGGGATTCGAACCGCCATCCTCCCAAATGCGAGGCGAGAACGCTAACTGTTACACCGCCCTGCTCGGTTCCTTGAAGAGAGGCAAAGTGCATTTAAGAGAAGACTATATTCCAGCACTAATCAAAATTTGTGTAATTTTTTATAATCAGACCACCCGGGCCATCAAGGTTCAGGTTGTGATAATTACCATATTCAAAATTCAGAACTTAAATATTGAAAACGATTGAATGTGCTGTTTTTTTTTATATAAAAAAAAAATGATGCATGAGATCATGAGGATCACTTCACTGTCGGATTGGTATGAAAAATATGTGAAGTTGGAGATTATTGTAAAATTAAGTGAGTTTCAAGAGTTGGACAGTGGCAAAACTCTCAATAGAATAGTATCCCTCGGCTTTACTGTTTCTAAATTTGAACCTTTCTAGTGGGAGTCTTCCTATATAGCTCTGTCACTTGATATCTGCAGAAAGCAGGTTGTTGCAAACACAAACATGAGCTGTACTTTCTATAGACACTTCGTACTTCTCAAGTAAAGGTGTCCAAAAAAAAATGTGACACAAGTTTATAACTACAGGAAGGCATAAAACTCTCAGATATTTCCAAATTCGAGAGGCAAAATCCAGATTATCCAGTATATGTTTTCTGTCTGGATAAAATTAAAGGTAGGAATAGATGTGTTGGTCCCCTCCATCATACATTAGACAAACGCTGTAAATATATAAACATGTTGATGATTACTGGTGGTAGTGGGAAATTCCATTACTGTTGGGTTCAAGACTTCTCGCAGCTAGTTAGTTCTTCATTAAGGAGCTATCATACTACAGTACATATTTGTGACAGATGTCTGCAACATTTTGAGTGCAAAAATCTCCTGGACTACCCTGAGGTCGATTGCACAAGGGTAATTCCAGTAAGAGTTTATCTACCCAGTGATGACAATAAAACCTTAAAGTTTAAGGATTTTGTGTACCAGCAGCGTGTACCCGTCGTTACACAGATTTTGAAAGTTTATTGCTACCTTATGATTCGTGCAGTCCTCTACCCAATGCCTCTCACTAAACAGATCAGACCCCTTTTGCTGCCACTTACCAGGTCATTTGTCTGGACGTACCTAGTCTGTCGGGTTTCAATTCCTTTTGGGGGAAAACCCCGTGAAATGGCGAGCGCGTTAACAACCTATGCTAGTGTAACCTAAATAACCTGAGTTACTGCTTGGGTGTGATGGTGGATTAGCCTAACTTGGGTTAATGTGAATTTAAACTTACATATCCTACCCTCATTACATGATGTTAACGCTGCACAAGCACCCTGTTTTATGACTGCAACACTGCACTCGATTTTTATCCTAGCCTAACATAATGTAATTACCTTTATTTCAGCTAAGGTGTATTTGACTAGCCTAACCTCTACTTACTCTAACCTAACGTATTCTAACCTAATATGACACACAATTTAACATCCTACAGTAACCAGGGTTTAATGTAAACTATGATGGATCGTATACAATACAATACATTCATTTTCCACTGATACCAGTATAAGAGACTGGCTCTGTTAGAAGTGGAAAGTTGTCAATTTAAAGATAAACAATTACATAACAAAATAATACATACACCAGAAGATATACAGTGATAGCATATATGGTACATTAATTAAGTCAACTACATTTATACAAAATATTGGCAGTTTATTTTTTCGATACCCTAGAAATAAATTCTTTGACATAACAGAAGGAGTTTTCAATTAAAAATTCTTTCAATTTTTTCCTAAATTTATTCTTATCATCTACTAGACATTTAATATGTGTTGGAAGCTTATTGAAGATATGTATCCCTGTATATCCGAACCCTTTTTGAACAAATAATAACTTGTAATCCTTGTGAAGATCATTTGTACTTCTAGTGCCATAATTGTGTATTTTACTGTTTGTTTCAAACAGAGTATAATTTGTGACTACAAAGGACAGTAATGTGTATATATACTCAGCCACCTATGTTAAAATCCCTAACTTCTCGAACAGTTCTCTACATGAAGTTCCATTGCTAACCCCACACATTTTGTGGATACCCTAGAAATAAATTCTTCGATATAGCAGGAGTTTTCATTAAAACTTCTTTCAGTTTTTTCCTAAATTTATTCTTATCATCTACTAGACATTTAATATGTGTTGGAAGCTTATTGAAGATATATATCCCTGTATATCCGAACCCTATTTGAACAAATGAAAACTTGTAATCCTTGTGAAGATCATTTGTACTTCTAGTGCCATAATTGTGTATTTTACTGTTTGTTTCAAACAAAGTATAATTTGTGACTACAAAGGACAGTAATGTGTATATATACTCAGCCTCCTATGTTAAAATCCCTAACTTCTTGAACAGCTCTCTACATGAAGTTCCATTGCTAACCCCACACATTTTGTGGATACCCTAGAAATAAATTCTTCGACATAGCAGAAGGAGTTTTCATTAAAAATTCTTTCAATTTTTTCCTAAATTTATTCTTATCATCTGCTAGACATTTAATATGTGTTGGAAGCTTATTGAAGATATGTATCCCTGTATATCCGAACCCTTTTTGAACAAATGAAAACTTGTAATCCTTGTGAAGATCATTTGTACTTCTAGTGCCATAATTGTGTATTTTACTGTTTGTTTCAAACAAAGTATAATTTGTGACCACAAAGGACAGTAATGTGTATATATACTCAGCCACCTATGTTAAAATCCCTAACTTCTTGAACAGTTCTCTACATGAAGTTCCATTGCTAACCCCACACATAATTCTAATTACTTGCTTTTGGACTTTGTCTCTATGAGCATAATTGCCTCGAATATTATTCCATGTGACATTAATGAGTGAAAATGGCAAAATAAACTAGCTGCCTCATACGGAGATCACCTTTAGCTGAAATTGTGCAAATTGCAGATGTGGCTGTACTCAGTCACTTTAGTAAGTCAGAAACATGTACCTTCCAATTCCAATTATGATAAATATGCAAACCTAGAAATTTCATGCACTCTACCTCATGAATGGACTGGTCTGAAAATTTTATGTCCATATCTGGTGTTAATCTGTGTGATATACTGAATTACATGTATTGAGTTTTATCAATGTTTAAAGACAAGCCATTAGCTGTAAATCATTTGTTAATAAGGTCAAAGACATAATTTGAAATATATTCTGTAGATAAATCTGGAGTATTTTTAATTCCTATGTTTGTGTAATCTGCAAATCGGCAAAATTTTGAGTTTATATATATATATATATATATATATATATATATATATATAAATTAAAAACAAAAGTGGCCCCAATATAGAACCCTGAAGTACTCCACATCTGATTAATTCCCACTGAGAAAACAGTGAACCACGTAAGGCAGCCTTAAAATTCTCTATTGACACTTTCTGTTTTCTATTCAGAATGTAAGAACCAAGCCATTTATTAACAATGCCATCTATACCATAATACTTTAATTTCTGTATCACAATTTTATGATCTATACAGTCAAATGCTTTAGATAAGTCACAAAAAGTTCCCATAGGAATTAATTTATCATTTATTCCTTCTAAAATATTCTCAGTGAATGCAAATATAGGTTGTTCTGTTGAATGAACCTTTTGAAAACCAAATTGTGATTTAGTTTATTATTATTTTTAAGGTGTTCATATACTCTATTGTACATTGCTTTCTCAAAAACTTTGGAGAAGGCTGTTAGTAATGAAATAGGGTGGTAATTAGATATGGCTGACTTATCTCCCTTTTTATAGAGTGGTTTAACTACAGCACACTTAAGCCTTTAAGGAAAGGTACCCTCAAGTAAAGATATATTAAACAGATAACTTAGTATATTACCTAATTCTGTGGAGCACAGTTTAATTAATATGCTGGAAATCCCATCATAACCACTTGAGTGTTTGCTCTTAAGAGACCTAATAATTTTTCATATTTCTTCTGGAGTAGCTAAATTTATATAATTTTGGTGGTTTTTTACATGTTTTAATGATATATTGCCAATTTTCATAAGATATTCATGCTTCTTACTGAAACTGTGCATTTTTTCACATAATTATGCTTCTCTCTTGCTCCTGGTTCTATTTCTGCGCGTGTATTTTTTTGGCTATATCTATGACTGCATGTTTCTGGTGTCTGTGTGTGTTCTCCATCTTCTTTAAATGCAGACTGCCTTCCGTGTCAATGCTAGCTTATGTGTTGGTACATGTTCTGTCTTTATTTCAATTACACTGAGCTCTGTGATGTATACATATATAGATGTCATCCTATGCACATTCTCTGACAGGTCTATCGTGATGGTAACATTAAGTGTGTGTTGGTAGGCTCTGCGTGTTTTTCTGGAGGCTGCCCCATAAGCCCAAACAGTTAATTCATACAAGATATGTCTTTCAGAAAACATTGTTAAGACTACCAAACCAGCAAAAATTCAATGTTAGAGACCATGTGAGAATTAGTAGATTTAAAGAAAGATTTGAGAAAGGCTACTTACCTAACTAGTCAACGGAAGTGTTTACCACCAGTAAAGTGAAATTAACAAATCCTGTAACTTATTTACTTAAAGAATATCAAGGTAAAGATATTACAGGAGAATTTTACCAGCAAGAATTACCACCGACAAAACTTACAACTATATTTTAGTTGAACAAGTGATAAAGAGAAGGAAAAATATGATCTCGGTGAAATGGCTGGGTTCTGATAAATCACGTAACACATGGATTCATAAAAAGGATTTATTTAAAATTTAAAGCAGTATGTAATTTTTCATTAAATTAAAACTTATATATCTAACAATTGTGTATTATTTTTTCTGTATCCTATTTACATTTTATTTACAGCAGCCATTTGTACAACAGTAATCATATTCAGCTATTTCACAATGTTCTTTTCTGTACACTTAATCCATTGACTCTGAATATAAACCAAATGCATGTATCAACTTACACCAGAGGACGCCCACGATGGTGACAAGATCCAGCCACACCTTTCCAGTTACAGCAAGGGAGGGAGAACTGGTGTTTGTTTGCCTGCTGCTAGAAATTGGTTTTCCAGGTAAACCAGCTCGCTAGGGAGAAACTGGTTTCTACAGAGACTGCCCAACATATACAATGTTTAGATGTAAGCAGGCTACAATAAATTAAATGTATTAAAAATAGAATCGATTCTTTGGCATTTAGTAAATAGGTTGAGAAAAATAATTTAATATTACTATTATAGCATAACAAATCAGATTAATTAATAAAAATGATATTATTATTATTTTTTAAATAAATATTTAGAACTAAAATAAATTAATCTTATTATCTTCTTCTTCTTCTTTGTGTCGATGACAGCATCAAATATGAGGTAGTTTTTCTGTCAATGTGGTGGCAGCATCTAATCTTACTGTCATAGCATAGTAAATGCAATTAATTACTAGAAATGATATAATTTTTTGCATTTAATAAAACACATTAATAATAAAAACTAATGTGGTGTAATTTAACATCAGTGAAAAATAGGTTATAAGAACATGTGTTGCTCATATTGATTATAGACTTCATTGAAGCCAGTTCTGTTTGTGGTTATAGGGGTATCGATTACAAACTGGTTGGCTGCGTGGGGTATCAGTTACAAGGAGGGGAGGATGAAGGAGGGAAGGGGGTGTCAATTATGATGTGCAATGAAGTGTTAAGCTAGTTGAGGTTACAGGGGTGATCGATTATAGTTTTTGGTCCAGGGTGCGAGAATTTCTATATCTACTCTTCCCACATGGAGCCTAATCAAAGCATTTTATTTGACTGATGCATGACCCCACTACAGCCCTGTTGCCGATACTGAATTGCGCAGATAAATTAGCGGGCAATATCTGATAAGCATGGAAAACCACTTACCTGCGGCAGTTCAGAGCACGGCTATTTTGCACTAGCCAGCACGGTCAAGCAGCATTGCTGATCCTCAGGAGAGAGTTTTCCAATGTCCCAGGAAAAGACTGCACTAGGCGATGATCACTTGAAACAGACAAAAAGTGTTGTTATTCACAAAGGAAACTAAATTACCTGATGTAATCACATTTGGTTCATTTTAGCAACCTTTAGAAGATTGCTGAACTCACTGCTTGGCTCCTTGGAACATCAAGCTGCTCTAAGTACTTCCTAAAAGTAACTGTGATAAATTAATAGTGTACTGCGCTACCGCAATAGGACTTTTAGTGTCCCATATGACTAAGTGTAACCTGATTGAAAACATGACTTTTTCATGACTCAGTGAGCTAATGAGAGCATAACGGTCATGGCAGAGAGGGAACTGCTACTAAGTGAGTTCAGTGAGACTGAGCATTCCTTGTGGTACTAAGCTCCTGATGGGCACCTCAGCCCAGGCCAGAGATGAAGTTCACTGTGCCATCTTCTTTATCAACTCGCCAAGTTAGGCAGAAAATCACACCATCATGAGCCCGGCACAAGCCTATCACTGTGATCCTGCTGCCAGCACCCTCAGGCAGCGGCAAGTGTGAAAAATGGCTCAACTACATATTTTATATCTCTTTCACTAAATTCTCACTAAAGAATTTTGTTGAGAAACTTGAAAGTAAGGAAGACATAGATTTTTCACCGACATAGCCTATGCACTGTATAGTAAAATGGTCAAAGACTATGACCATGTCAGCAGATGTGGGTGAAACACAAATGTTATCTGTATTTTACCCTTTGAAACATTTGAAGAATTTTTGTTGAGTTTGAAGTGAGTAACAAGTATTAATTGAAGTATTAAATGCGATCCTCTCATTGTAGTATAAAAATAGTAAAAGGATCAAATCTCAGTCTCTTGGTCATATCTGGTTGAAATACAAATAAGACCTATATTTGAGCCTAAGGTTTCACTCTGTAAAATTTGAAGAATTTCTGTTTAATTTTAAGAGAATGCATAAATGTAGATTTGTGCAAACATATAGATTGTTTCACAATGAAGACATCAGTTATTTGAAGGTTAGGAATTAACAGTATTCTGAAAATCGGAGGTAGTGAAGAAAATCAATCTTTGTGCATTGATTTTAAGTTTTGATTAAGGTATTTAGCACTTTGTTGAAACATCATTTTCTGATCACTTTACTGTACATCAATTTCAAAATTATTATTGTTGTATATTTAATTTGTGTATGATTATCAGTACCAGAGTTCATTAGTAGACTGATTCCATCATTAGAAACTTCTTCAGTTATTGCTGTCTTAATGTGACAAGACTGTTTTAATTTATAGTATTGACTGCACGTTTTAATTATAATTTATAAACTGCACTGAACAAGTGTTCCTCAGCTAACATGATATTTCTACATGTGACAGGCAAGTGTATTCTCATTATAAATAAGAATTAGGTTTTTTTTGAAACTATATTTCTTAAATAATTTTTTGTTTCAATATTTTTGTGTTTATTTTTTTTTTAAATGCTTTTATATAAAGCTCAGTGTTTTTGGTTGAAATTGATGACTATATGTAGGAGATTTATCTACCTAGAGATAATGAAAGTAAACTGTCCTTTTTTGTATATTTCAAATTATATCTGTTGTTTCGCACAGGTTTACATTTTTACGTGTAAACAATTGGTAAATATATACAAGTAACTTACACATGAAATTTAAAAAATCCGTATTGTCTGGATTGAACTCAGCTTTTTCCGACTGCCAGCTCAACCTTGCTACCATAAGACTGCCAAATGTGTTGCAGAAGGGCGAATATTGTTGAAATATAAGAAAAGACTGAAAATCATATTTTCTGCTAGTTCTTACACACTGTTAGCCAATAGACCCTATATATAACTATAAAAATTACTAATTTTTTTAGTATCTGTAGTGGTGTGGGCGAGGGATTTAGCTCTCAGGACCATGGGAAAACCTGTCAAAAAGGGTCATTAACCAATCTCTAATTACCTACTTTAGGTTATTATACATTTTGACCCTCCATGTCACGCAATATGCCGTCCCTAACCCATATTACATAAAAGGATACCACCTCTCATATAATGTTAATTAACTTCTGACACGTGTCATCCTTAAACTAAGTTATACTGGCTGTATATCAAGGACGCTGCCTAAAACATTATGCTAATTAGCTACAGGCAGGCACCACCTCATAACACTTTCTGTAACCTATTTTTCATTTAGGTTTTGTTACAACCACCCCACACAAATTATTCTGTTCAGGTGTTCTCAAAGGATACGACCTTTACTATTATGCTAATTAGCTTTGGTGCATGCCAGCCTCCTCGATCATTGTCTCAAAAATGCCTCCTCTAGTGTTATGCTAATTTGGTTTTGCCACATGCCATTCCTTTCCTGAAGGTCATTACAGGTATTCTCTAACATTATGCTAAACAGACATGGTCCCGTATTTGTTTCAACCCGCATCCCACTTGCCGAACAGACTGTAGACAGACACTGACAACTGCTCTTGCCTATGTTAATATAAGATGCATATTATATATTCTGACTCTTAATAACAAATTTTTATATATGTACTCCCTTGTCGCACAAAATGTACAGTGTATATAATTAAATATCTTGCACGAATTTCACTGTAAGTAGTATATATGATTGTTTGCAGAAATAATAGTTTTCGGAATGTATCTGCAGAAAATAAAGATTTATGTGCTATGTATATTGTGCAATGCATATTTATTTTATATGCAACTCAAGGAATAGGAAAAGTGAGTATACTTGTTTTGCATAAATAATATTAAAAGCTAGAAGATTGTTAGACATATACTTTTATGAATTAAGAAATAAAATATATATTTACAGTATAAGTAAATCCTTTACATGTATCCATGTGTTCTGAGATTTATTAAAAGCCAGCCACTTAATCAAGTTCATATTTTTCATTCCCTTTATCTCTGATTCAAACAAATGTACTTATAAATTTTGTTAGTTATAATTCTTACTGGTAAAATGCACCTTCAATATCATTGACTTGATAATCTTTGAATAAATAAGTTACAGGTTATGTTCACTTTTATGATGGTAAACACTTCTGTTGACAAATTTGGCAGATAGCATTTCTTAAACTGTTCTTTAAATCTACTACCATGAGCACCAACTTTGAATTCTGCTGCAGTTGCTTTTGAAAGTAACTAGTTATCTTTAATGCCACACTGTTTCATCTTGATGGAGCTATACCTAGTTATTCTAATTGGACAGAACTAATGAAGTAATTTAAGCCAACGATGTGAACCACGCCTACTTAATTCCTGCCACACTTCATTCTTGATAGCTCTGTTGAATTGTTTAACCGTTGATAATGTAAGATAAGTATATGTATTAATACCAATGTTAGTCACAAATGTCTTAAGCTTTGAATTGTAAAATTCTTTTCCGTTCTCAGTCTGTAAATGCTTTGGTACTCAATCACAGGTTGTTACAGATACTCTTCATAGCGTCGACAACCTCACTGCCTGAGCAAATTTTAATATCTATCAATTAGCATCAGTATATACTTGTTACTACTGTTTTAACTAAAGTACAGCATCATTTCATGCGAGAGACCTTCACATGTGCAGTTATTACGCCTTCGAAAGCCAATTCTGTGAAAGAATAAGAAATACTGCCAGTGCCCCTAGAAACTAATTGCAATCGCAATTAGGCTAATTCTCACAGAAGACATACAAGAGTCAAACATGAGTATTAAAACAAATAGCCATCTTCAGGGCTTAGGGAACACCCTCTGGGTGTGCCATTTTAACGTAGATGGATTATCCATAGAGAAAAGCGAAGTCCTGTCCAAACTGATGTTCAGTCACCATGTGGACTTTCTGGCAATTTAAGAGACCCACACGCGCGACTTCATAGACCTTAAATGCATAGACCTTAAATGCAGGGCCCACATACCTGGGTGTTATATAGTAGATAGTATCAATCACCAGCAATATGGTATTGCAACATGTTTCAGAAACAATATAATGGATGTATCCACAGTGGCCAAACAAGACAATGTACAGATCTTAGTTGTGGAGGCATGTGGCGAGCGTAAAGCTAATATCTATAAGCCACCCAATATCTTTTGGTCTGCCTGCCCACTGTCTAATTTGCAGCACTCCGCGTTGTATGTGGGGGATTTTAATTCCCACAGCCCTACCTGGGGTTACATGGAAGAAGACAAGAATGTTAGATGGTTGTGTGAATGGATTGAGCTTAATAACTTGGACCTCCACTTTGACGCCAGGAGTGAGAAGACATTCAAGTCAGCCAGATGGGTATCAGAGTCTAATCCTGATGTGTTTTTTATGACAAAAACTCCCAATGCTGATGATGGTCTGAGCATTCAGCGAATTGTCCTTAACGACTTTCCACACAGTCAGCAAAGGCCAGTGGCCGTTTCATTTGGTATCCATATAAAAGTCATAAGATCTGCCCCATCCTCTTGCTGGAACTTTAAGAAAGTAAATTGGGAAGAGTTTACTAGGACATTGGATAGACTCCTAGAAAATGTTCCAAGTGCTGTAACATCTTTCAAGAAATTTCTGAAAGCTGTGGAAACAGCAGCAAAGCATAACATACCTAGGGGCTACAGATCTGACTATATCCCTGGTTGGGACCACGAGTGCACCCATTTACTCAAGGAGTTCGAAAGAAGTGGAGACCACGCCTTAGCGACAAGGTTGCTGGAGTCTCTTAACCAACGTTGAAAACAACTCTGGCAGGAAACAACTGAGAAGTTAGACTTAACACACTCAAGCAGAAAGGCTTGGTCGTTAATCCGCAAACTGGAAGTCGACTACAACCAGAGAGGTATGAAAGGGGGAACGTCCTGTAATGTCATAGCCAGTCACCTGCTAAAAACCTCTAAGGTGCCAGGTAATAGAGATACAATTCGATCTGTGAAAAGTGAACTTCATGAAGTCAAGAAGCTCATTAAACCAAATGCAGAATATTCAAACCCCTTCACTTTGTTTGGATTGGATGCTGTATTGAAGTATACTAGACTCCGCAAAGCCGCTGGACATGATGGCCTGTACCCAGAATTCCTCATTAATACAGGCCCTATCACAAGAAAATGGTTGCTTACACTTTTAAACAAAATATTACAGACATTGGAGTTGCCTCCTGCCTATAAAAAAGCTAAGGTGATAGCCATTGTAAAACAGGGTAAAGAAGGAACTGCACCAGAACACTATAGGCCAATTTCTCTCCTCAGCACAGCATATAAGATGCTTGAAAGAATGGTGCTGGCTCAGATTCACAACGCCATTAATAAAGTCATTTCCCCAGAGCAGGCCAAAGTGTAGCTGTGCTGAACAGGTTCTGACTCTTGTGACCCACACTGAGACTGGATTTCAAAATGAAACTTAAAACTGGAGCTGTGTTCGTCGACTTATTAGCAGTTTATGACACTGTATGGGGTGAGGGTTTCCTTCTCAAATTCCTAAATGCTGTACCGTGCAAAAAAAAAAAATAGCTGAACTCCTGAACTACATAATGAGTAATCACAAAATCCAGGTCCACTGCAGGGCCCAAAAGAGTGGCTGGCGTGTTCTCAACAATGAACTGCCACAGGGTTCAGTGCTGGTGCCTGTGCTTTATAATGTATTATTGCGGACATACCTCAACTAAATTGCAGGAAATTTCAGTATGCTGATGACCTGGCAATTACTTTCCAGGATAGAAACTTCCAGATTTGTGAAGATAGACTCTCTGAGAGTCTTAACCAGGTCTACACATTCTTCTCTAAGTGGAGACTAAAACCAAATCTGACAAAGACAGTCTTGTTGCTTCCACCTATCAAGCCAGCTCGCCTATGTCAGAATTAGACCAACCTTCGGACCCCTTGGAAGAGTAGAACACCCCAAATATCTGGGAGTTACCTTGGATCGAGCCCTCACTTTTCATCAGCATTTATCTAACACTGCAGAGAAAGTTAAGACCCGTGTGAACCTTGTAAAGAAACTGGCTGGAACCTCATGGGGTGCAGCCGCTCAAGTTCTTCGAGGTGCAGTCCTTGGTTTGGCATTCTCCCCAGCAGAATACTGTTGCTCTACATGGCTTGGTTGTGTCATACTGCCAAAGTTGACACCCAGCTTAACGCAGCTATGAGAACAGTGAGTGGTGTCATTAGGTGTACCCCAAGATCCTGGCTGCCTGTACTTTCCAACATTCCTCCACCACATCTGAGGAGAAAAATGATATTGCTTAGAGAATTGGAAGAAGTGGAGGAAAACTACAGATTCCTCTGCATGATCTGCTTCACCTTTATCGCACATGTTTAAAATCGAGGAGACCTGCCTACATGGAAGCAGCCATTCTCAGACATAACAACTTTAACTTTTATGAAGAGTGGAGAAAGGAGTGGGGAGCCAACAGCCCACACAATTGTGAGCTTATAAAAGATCCGACAACCTGTGTTACAGGGTTTGATTTGCCTAGGTGTCTTTGGTGTTGATTGAACAGATTTCGCACAGGTCACAGAGTGTGCAGTGCAACATTGCATAAATGGGGTCTCCGTGAAGATGCATTGTGTTACTGTGGTGGTATACATTGTGATGGACTGTCCAGCAAGAAGATTATCTGGAGGCCTTCTCACATTGCATCAAGCTGGACCAGCTGCCAGAAGATGGCTTGAATCAATAGATATAGTTATTTGATTGCACATGTCTTTTGTTGTACTTGGCATACGATAATAATAATAATAATTTCCAAAATATCAGATTGCCATACATCATCCTTTTATTAATGCGTGGTCTTCACAGGAAATTCCGTCTCGGAGGTCTATAAAGTTATGATACAGTTTGTTCAATATTACAGAGAAATGGCTCTTTCATTAAATTCTTCAATCACTGATAAACTTTTCTTGGAGTTGACACTGTAAGTAACTTAAATCTTTAAATGTGATCATTCCAATCATCCCTATACACGTATTCCTTCATGAAGAGAAGTCCAGAACCCAACTGGCCATTAATTTTAGTGATTATGTTTTTATACTTCATAATGTGAGCAGGTTTCAAACTTTTCTGGAAGGTCTGAAATTAACTCTGCAAGCACTGTACTGTAATAATTCAAAATAGTTTTCAAGTCTTTGAGAGTGTATATTTTCATTTTTTAACAAAACAGTTTTATTAGGCCTTGTGTTCTTTCAAACTCAATGCCGTTGTGTACAAAAAAATCTTCATCAACAATCAGAGGTGAATTTCGAATTATTAGTGAATCATTCTTCTTTCGGACGACCAAGCATGGTGGGTGAGCAGTTAACACTTTGGCCTCGAATTCGGGAGGACGGCGGTTTGAATCCCCATCCGGGCATCCAGATTCGGACTTTCCATGGTCCCCAAATCACTCCAGGTGAATACCGGGATGCTTCCTTCAAAAGGCCATGGCTGAATTCGTTCCCATTCCTTGTCCCCTGTCCCATCCCACCTCTAATGACCTAGATGTCGACTAGACATAAAGCCATAGTGGGGGAAAAAAATATATACTCTTTTGGTTCCTTACACTAAATCATAATCTCACTCTCTTTGAGTTAGTAACAAGGTAACATTGATCATTCTCAATCACTATCATGGCGATTGTCTTCTTGGTTGCAAGTGGTTTCAAGATGAAAGGTTATTTGTTTTTCATATAGGTTGTTTAGCATGTAATACAATCACACAATATTATTGTTACACTTTGTATCTATCTATCCTCGTCGGCACACATAATAAACCAGCAGTTAGATGGCAGACACATAATTACAATGGAATAACTTGGAGCATTACTGGTGTAACGTTCAGTAGAATATGCACACTATTGTACATGCAGTCACCAGTCAATATGATACATTTTTTTACGTGAAAGTATAGGAGAAGAATCAATGGATCCAGAAGATTATCTTAAAGAAAGCCTACTACAATATAGAAAATTTTGACACTATGAGAACTAAAACAAAACAAAAAAAACTTGAAAAACTTTTTAAAGGTATATGTGCTACTAAAAAATTGTTTTAATTGTCCAGTTGTGCTTAAAAAAAATGAATCAAATTACAATGTTTTGATGTATACTGTTATATACATTTCACACTGGTAGTAGCGGAAACATTGTATCTAGGTTTATGGTGCTCACAATTTTTTTATCGCTGTACACTAGATATCAGCCATTACTATTAAATTTTTATGTCCTAACAATCCAGTGATATGATTTTACGGCACTTGAGTTACATAAATATTATTATTGTATTGATCAATTAGTTTTTGAATCATATACCACTATATTCGTTAAAATGTCCGCCAACCCTATATAGTATCTTGAAGCTTAGTGGTACCAATTCTTCTAGATGGACAAGGTGCCAGTCAGCACTGGCTCTTCATCCAGAAGGTTCCACAGTGTTGATTCCTCAGCGAAGACACGGCCAGAAATATCAGTATTGTGGTTAAAACATATAGTTATTCACTCAAGGCACTTTTTGGCAAGAGATATTGCACTCGTTAAGTGATACGCTCGTCTGGGAGCAGTAGGGGTTATTGCTGGATGAATAGAATATTACATCCAATACTTGAATCAGCATACTGTATTCTTCTGATGATACAGGGTGTTTAAAAAAGAATATACGTATTTCGAATGCATATATTTATTAAACTGTAAGACATACGAATATGAAACTTTACACACATATTTATGAACCTCTTAAGTTCAGATTACAGATGTTCAATATGTCCTCCATCAGCCACACGAACAATATCACATTGATACTCAAATTCCTCCCATACTCGGGCAAGCATGTCCTTCGTCACTGATGTCACGGCAGTACGGATCCGGTTCCTCAAGTCCTCGAGGTTCTGTGGGAGTGGTGGTACATAAACGTTGTCTTTAATGAAACCCCATAAGAAGAAGTCACAGGGTGTCAAATCTGGTGACCGTGCAGCCCAGCTGATGCATGCTAAATCGCCAGCTCCTTGACGACCAATCCAATGGTTCGGTAGAGTTTCATTCAGATATTCACGCACTTGGCGACTCCAGTGAGGGGGTGCCCCGTCTTGTTGAAAAATGAAGTTGTCTTCGTGCAGCCTCGGAAACAAGCAGTTTTGTAACATAGCGAGATACTGCTGACCGTTAACCGTGTTTCCATCAAAGAAGAATGGGCCATAAACAGATGATCGGGATATCGCACAAAACACATTGACTTTAGGCGAATCTCGTACATGTTCAATGACTGCATGTGGGTTCTGTAGACCCCAAATTCGAACATTGTGTTTGTTTACCTGACCACTAACATGGAAAGTCACTTCATCACTGAAAACGATGTGTTTTGTGAAAGTGTTAGCATTGTCAATAGCATCATTAATCTTGTTACAAAATGCCACACGTTTCCGTTTGTCATCAGGACGCAGAGCTTGTAACAACTGTAACTTGTACGGCTTCATAACCAACCGACGTCTCAAAACACGCCAAATTGTTGTTGTAGGTAGTTGTAACTCCCGACTGGCACGACGAGTTGATTTTGAAGGACTACATTGGAAAGCAGTTTGAATTCGTGCAACATGTGCCTCAGAAACACGAGGGCGGCCAGTAGTCTTTCCTTTACATACACATCCGGTATCTACAAACTGTCGATACCTTCTACGAATGTTCCACCCATTCGGAGGATGAATTTGGTACCTCAACCTGAAAAGTCTTTGCACTGTAATCACGTAATTGCACTTCGCAAACTCGATAACAGAAAATGATTTCTGCTGTGGAGTAGCCATTTTAAACATATGACGGTTACCAAGAATAACACAAGACGACTGACATCTAGCGGCTATTAAATAAACTAGACTATGTATTCGTTTTTCCAATAGCCGAGCCGGGGCGCAGCGATCGATAGTTTGGACAAAAGAATACTTTGTAATATGTATATTCTTTTTGAAACACCCTGTATTGTGATTTTATTCTAACTTTTTCAAGCATCACTACAGGAGCAAAATCTTCTTTCGTCAGCAGTTCGATAGTCAAACATTGGGCATCACCATATTCAGCTGGTAGACTGATATAAAGCACAACACTTGATTGCCAAATCTGTGCAGATTGAAACCTGTCGCATAGGAATGTCATATTATATTTCAAATGGGGGCAAGGAGGGGAAAGGCAATCATCAATCAACATGTCAGCAGTGCATGCTGCACCTGAGCAGGAGCCCCTAGATGGGAGTAGAGGTGTTCTTTTTAACAAAGGTCCATTGTAAGTTGAGTTTTTCTGTAAGCAGAGTTACTTTATCAAATTCTATAAGCCAGTGATGGCAATTGACTGTAGAAATGACAAGTTGACCAAGGTGAACCCAAGCAGAAAAGGGAACTGTTTAAGTGACTAAAAAGTTAGGTGGTGCCGGAAAACTGATGGTAATCAAACCAGCTAAAGAAACAACTCAACAATACATTACCATCTGTCTACAAATCTTCTTCCACCCTAGCTGAGGGTTTCTGAGACTCTTGTTTGGCTCAAATATCCGCTGAGTCTGTATTGAGTAGCCAGAAGTTTGTTTGAATATGGTGATGTTGTGAGAGACCCACATTTTGGGTATGAAGGAGTTGGAGAGGGTGCAGAGAAGGACTGCTAGATTTGACTCTGGAAATTACTGCAGAACACACTCAGTAACTGATATTATTGAGCTGGAATGGTATTCATTGGAGGAGCGTGAATAGAGTAATGGGAGTATGGAAGTGAAAAGATGACCATGACTACAAGCTGGCACTCAATCCAAGGCTTAAGTGTGTGGGATGATGTTGTTTCTTAGGTAAGGGGCTCAGGGATTGGGATAAATTACCAAGAGAGTTGATGAATAACCAAAAACACTGAAAGAATTTAAAGTTTAAATTTGCAGAGGGCAAACGTTGGCAGATTCATGAAAAGGGAAAATGGGTGTGCAGGGAAATTTCCACCCAAGTTCGCACTCCATTGCAATAAAAAGAGTCAAAATGAGTACTGAGTAGGGATTTTTACTTAAATCTCACCACCTAGTGATGATGCCCTGAGCCAATGGTATCATGGATCAGTGTTGTGATATAATAATGAGAGCTGTACGGTACATTATTTTAAGCCAAGACCATTCTGACATGCTGCATATCTGGCCACCTACTGGTTCCCACAGTGAATTTCCAAGCCATCATTAGTATCTAGACTCAACTCAGCACCATGATGGGTAGTTGTCACATGTTTGTCTGGCAATTGACCGAATGAAACTATGCCTGCCATACTCGCTTGTGACTAAATTAGCAAACAAATTAAAAACTGTAATATCTCTTAATCATCCACAATATGAAGTACTATTTTTGGAAAATAACTTTAGGCTGGGAAATGTACTTCAACTAGAAATGAAAAAATGGCTTTCCAATTCATTAGAAAAACCTGAATGAATAACTTTAATACATAAATATTTGAAAAAATTTCTGAAGTTGCTGAAAGGCTTATGCAAATAATAATTCTCAAAACTCATTTCTTCGTTTTAAACAACTTAACATGATACTGCTCTTATAATTATTCCATTACATGTTACTGAATAAAACTGTTAGAATAAGTTCAATTTTTCATACTGTACTGATCTAGAAACTATTTGAATGGCAAATCTGAATCATTTGGGTAAATCAGTAAAGTTATAGCTTCAGTCTAAGTTTTGATTGACCAGCAAACTTTAAAAATTAACTTAATCTTACTGGAAATAACTGATTCAAAAACTAATGCATGATTCTGTTACTATCACTGTTAAGTCCTGAGATTTGTATTTATTCATGCAGGTATGTGTTACTGATCGAAATATGAGTGAAGAATCATGGAAGATGCAACAGCCCCAGCAAAAATTGACTCCAGACAGTCGTCCATCAGTTTTAGCAGCATCAGAGACTGATGAAGAAGATGAAGTTCCATCCAGAGGTTACTTGAAAAGACAAGCACAAATAATTGTGGATGCTAAGTCTCGCCGCAAGCAATTTAATTTTAATCGAGGCAGGAAATGAAGATTTAACTTCAGATTTTTTGCAGGAACTGCAGAAATATAATTTGTGAAACATAGTTATATTCTAGATATAGCAAATACTCATTTCTTAATAAATGAAGCTAAAAATGAAATTGATTGAATGTGTTTTGTAATAGAATATTTTAACCTGTTTATATCAAATTGATAGGTACAAAATTTCAATACATGGAACTGAAATAGCTTGTACAAAACACAAATATGACTGTCATTAGTACAAAGAGGAATTAATTATTCTGGGACACATCTGTTTAATAAACTTCCTAAAAGTATAAAACAGTTTCTAGATAATAAAGATATACCTATTTATTGAAAAACTGAGAGATTATCTTATTGGCAACTCCTTCTACCCCACTCAAGGAAAACAATTAATTGCATCTAATATGACTTCAGCAAAATTCATTTGCAAAAATTAATGTTTATTATTAATTCATTTTATTTTTTGTCTTTATAAAATGTAATATTTTTTCACTATTATTATTATTGATATTGTATGTGTATTATTAACCATGACATGTTTCACATCTCAGAGCTCCTTCCTCAGCAGGGATCTATGGAATAAGATTAATAAATAAATAAAAATATGACAGAGGACTGAGTGACAGTTAAACTTTTGTTTGATATGCTTACATTTGTTTTTTGTTTAAAATCTAAGAGATTTTAGGTCATCTTAAAGTTATATAAATATTATTTAGAAAAGATTCATCATAATGAAGAATACATAAACATTCATAATACTTTTACAAGGTTATTATAAGATTTGCTTCTATAACAATAAAGATAAAGACATCAAACAATATGCAGAAATTGAATAATTGTTAACTCTGTAACCATAAAAACAATCACAACAGTGAACAAGGAATAAAGTATGAGTAGTAATACATTAAATGAAAGACAGCACAGCATAGAATGCAATCTTAACATTTATTTCCAAATGAAGAATCAGTTTTTAACCATTCACCTTCTGTAGCTGTTTCTCTTATGTAATATAATTTTTTAGGAGCATTGCATTTATTTCCATTATATTTTTAATACCACCGTGTTTCTTTTGTCTGTACAGTTAATATTTTTAGTTCATTTTTTATAATACGTAAAACTTTTTTGAAGAAAATAAAAAAATAGTAAGATTTATGTTTTGGTAGATTTTTGAACATGATAATGTTAACAGACTATTACCAACAAGGAGATTCTTTCACTGTGCTAGTTAATATCTTCTTTATGTTACCCCATGCATTCAAATATGAAGATTTTCTTCACATCAATAAAAAACTATAGTAGTTGTCTGACACCAACTCTGTTGCAATTAAAAATGCACTAATTATCTCGTTTGATATATTGCACGTGATTCCAGCCTTCCCTGGGTATCCCTCCCACCGTTGCTAACCTAATACACACTTTTGTGGATATTAATTACTGCTGTTTGTCTAGCAACCCATTTTTCCAGACATCTATCTATAGATTCTCTCCCTCCCCATCTACTATACGATATTCACACACATTTAGCTATGGATTTATGCAGACGTGTGGTGGTGCACCATCTAGAAACCACTATAATCACCAGAGTCATCTAGTCCATCCCATATACTCGTACATCTGGCCACAAGTTCTGGCTGCTGGGCAATGGGGTCATTTCTGCACCCCACCTAACCTAACACATATCTACATCTGTCAGCAATTAACCTAACTCAGACCTTACTTTTTGTGGCCGCCAATCCCTTTTTCCCCTGCCATATGTCAAAGTTTCTTTATTATTTACTAATAAAGGATGCACAGTCATGCCTTTCACTGCCTTCCAAACATGACATCTGCCAGTGCTCCACAGGACCAACTTAGGATGTAATTCGATATATAAATACAGATAGTGTGGTGGCTTAGCTATACAATTTTCAAGCATGATAAGCACATATACACTTATCGATGAAGTCACAAACATTTGTTGTCCACATCGTTTAGCCCTCTAGCTGCTGTATATAAAGAAATGACATTCTGTACCTTTATGTATATTAAGCCACTTAGAGGATTTATTTTTGCCGGATAAATTTCCATAATATTTGACGGAGATTGCTAATATGAAAGTTTTGCAAAATCTTATGAGTGTTCCTCAAGTCAATCAGCCTTACTGTAAATAAGGATGCATTCCTTAAATATACAACAAAATCTGCTGGACACGTGGTTAGGGCTCGGTAGGACGCAGATTCGATCCACTGTCCATCCATCATGGTACTCATTATCTAAACCTTCATGTGAACTCACGCATGTGTTATTCCTGGGTAGAGGCCAATGTTCAATTGTTAGTGGGAAGGTGATTGGCCAGTGGCCAGAAGTCAAGGTCAAAATGTCACAGGACAGATCAGGTTTACTTCGCTATGTTACTGGACATGACCCAGAAGTGTTACATGCTTGAAAATATGATGCTGGACTGTAAGAACGAAGACTTTCCCGGCTGTTCTGTTTATCGTATTTCTCTCTCTCTTTGGTTGCGCACACTAATGCTGGATGGTAGGATTTAGCAGATTTATTGAAAATGTTTGAAGCAACAAATTCTGCTGACGCGGTCGCCAATCAACAAACTTTACCGTGTCAAAGGGAATCACACAAAGGGGAATAACAAAATTAACTTTTGACTTAACAACTGAAAGTTTAATTCATGTTCAAAATCCCACCCACACCAGTCGCGATCACAAAGATCATCAGACTTCTATAAACGGCTCACACCAACAATTTTATACAAATCTCACACGCATTTAACTATTACACATAATTATATCCACGAACATTTCAATATTAAAAGGGCGGGTCGAAACACTCGCACGTGTGTGACGCGTCCAGTCAGCACCGCCGCTCCTGGAAAACTGTTGGTTGCTGGCTTCCATATGCCACATGTCGGTTTCGCGGGCATTCTTAACCGACTTCCGGAAGCCGGCATGCGTCTGGGGTCTTCCTCGGTAATTCCACGGACCAGCGGGAAATTTAACATCCACGCGGCGGTATTTCGAATAGCACAGGCAGTTCTCTGTCTCCCGGTCCATCAGCTTTGGGAACAGCTCCTGTCATATGGCTGTGCTACAGGCCCCTCAAGTTTAACATAAGATTTTAAATATATAGGCAAAATGACAATGATGATCTCCTCCAAAGGACTATTACTTCAAAAAATTAATTACAAACTTCACATTCACTCACGAATAAATTGAAACCTCGGGTTCCTACCCAAAATACCAAACATAATATCGCTTAAATGGTGCGAGGCTACAGTACATATTTCAAAACACATCCGTATTAAAATGCACATAGAAAATAAGTTATAAGTAAAAAGAAAAAAAAAACAACATCAAAATAGCTTCGCAAGCAGACAGGTTAACACATCAAGATTATATCAAAGAAATCACCAATATATCATTAAAACTGAATAGCATCTTGAGGATTGCGATGATCCTTCAAGACCATAGGTTTAACTGTCCTTGTTAAATGTCTATTGTCACTTTTACTAAACTATTACTTCCTCTCTGTGAAAATTCTGTAAACTGAATATTACCATATTTAGAGAGAAAGAACAAAGATACAATGGTAGATCGCTAATGCTAAATCACAAAACACACAATACAAAATCATTAATATTCATCAGTCCCCTCTGCTTCCAAATAAACTTAACACAAATTGTACTCCAGTTTTTAAATATATAGGAGGAGTAAATGTGGTATCATGGAATGTCATGTTACAACCAATATTTATGGGGTCCTTCATCACCAGCAATGGAGCAGATAATAATAATGATTAAATACCATTTCTTGAGGCACATCCAGAACAATTAATACACATGACTGATGCCTTCTTGAAGTCTTGGACGATGTTCCAGGTACATTCTATGTGGATCGTTGACTCTCGTGGATAACATACCACCTCTTACTCATTAAGCCCTGCTTGAAGTCGGCAACACAGTAACACACATGGTTTATTACTCTGCTTTTACTAACTCAATTAGAAGGAAAACTTATATTGGACCACCACTATATGTTACATTAACTGCCTTGAAAGGCTTTAGTGCCACCACATTATAATTTCCCTTTACCATTTTTAGTGTGAGCCAAAGTATAGCAGTTCCCCTTGGTTCGGTAACTGATGTCATAAGGTCCATCAATACTTTTTAATTTCATTGTCTATAGATGATGATTTAAAATGCATCTTTAACAGAACTAAGTCACCTATCCCGTATACTGTAGGTTTGAGGTTCCTGTCATGGGCCTCCTTTCTTCTTAAGGCACACTTCTTCAACTCTTCCAAAGCTATCTTAAACTTATCAGATAATCACTATCGCTCGTCAGAAAGTGTAGCAGCTCATAAACAATACGGGGAGGTTTCCTCTTAAACCTGATTTCGTATAGTGTTAGTGAAGTTGAAGCAATGGGAATAGTATTGATAACTCCTTCAATTTCACTTAATTCGTAAGCCCACTTCTTATTGTTGTCCTCACAGTACGTCCTGAACCATCTACCAAGCTCTCTCATGACTCGCTCTATTGCATTCCCTTGCGGGTGGTAGAAAAACTTCTTAACTGTTTCCATACTTAACTCTTTGAAGCATTCAGTCCAGGCTTTACTTGCAAACAGGGGCCCATTATCAGTCAAAACTTTGTCAGGTTTTCATACATGTGGTATATAACCATGAACAAACTTTGAACAGATTACTTTGGCTGTGGCCCTCTTGAGTGGGTACAAATTTATATATTTTTAGAAGATGTCCATGACCACACAAATTTGAGTTACTCCCCCATAGGGCCTAGACAGTGGTCCGAAGATATCTAAAGCGACTAGTTCATGTGGTTTATCAGAGATAACACTCTACATCTCCCCAGCCCTCCTGGCATTATCTGCTTTAGTTTTCTGGCATAACTCACAACGAGAAACTATCTGCTGTATCCACCGAGACATATTAGGGAAATACAAAGTTTCCTTCATGATCATATTATTAGATTGTTCTTGGCTTTATATTACATGTATTAAATGACTAGTCCACGATCAAGTTTCAAATTTTAATTTGTTTTATTGCTAGTGACTTCGGACTTCAAAATACAGTTCACATATAAACACAACACTCCAACGATTACAGTCGACACTTCTTCCAAAGGCAATACTACCAAAACTGTTTGTTTAAACCATGGAGGAAGGAAATATATGGAGGAGAAGTGACGTTAAATCTGTGAAGCAGGCTCTAAACTCTCGCGCATGCGCAATGGCGGCAGCGGCGATATTGCGATTCCAAATAAATGCGATGTTCACATTGTGTTAGATGCTGTGATTATTTCATTTTGTAATGTGTATAAATGTTTTATAATGCCATCTTGTGTTGCATACGGTTGTACAAATAGGCAAGAGAGGAAAGAACCTGGAATATCATTTTATAAGTAAGTTGCATTTGAATTATTGTCCTTTAAGTGTGTAGTAGGTATTACAAAGTTTGGTGCCTGTCTATAAATATTTGGTAATAGCTCTCAATAGGATGATTTTGTTCTCAAATTTTTGTTGGTGTAGTGTAGAAAATCAGCATATCTTGCTATTTTGTACATAATAGACTAGCATTACTTTTTAACGAGTGTTGAAAATGAGATTTAACGGTGTGTGTTTTACATCGCGATTCAGTGAATTTATATTGCACTTTCTTTCGTCACGTTGCAGTTTATACTGTATGATGAAATTAAATGTGTTAAATTATGCTATGCAATCTAGGAATCTTGACGAAGCAAACGATGTTGTTACTGCAAATACAGTTGCGATTCAAATACGCGTGTGTGGGTATGTCTACATAGTTTTCATTCTATATCGGCAATTTAATGGAGATTGTGGTTAGGTCTAAATGCAGTCTGTACCAGAATGGTTTTGTTGTTCCACGAGGGACAAAGAATTTATCTATTACTGTTAGTAATTTCATGAGAACCAAGTTAGTGACAAAACGTATGTCGCGATGGAAACTACTTCCAGCCATTTCCAATTAAGCTTACGATGTATGTTAATAAGATAACTATTTTTATTCTGGTCTAGGCTGCATTTCAACCTAACCACAAGTGGTAGTAAAAAAACTGAAATTTCCATTCTGCATGTAATTCATTGTAGCTTTGGCAGAATTAATTTTTGGTCCAGGCTGCATATCAACCCAATCGCAGTATATCCCGAAAACTAAACAAGATATCGAAAAATTTTATTCTTTATTTTCGATTTGTCTCGTCGTGTTACATAAGAATCGATTATTAAATTTGACTTTTGCGAAATATTTCTTCTACATTTCAACTCAAGACACCTCACTTTTGATACAGTATATCTCGAGAACTAGGTGAGATATCGAAAATTTTTATTCTTTATTTTTCATTTGCCTCGTCTTTTTAAATAAGAATCCATCATCAAATTTGACTTTGACCAATTTTTTCTTCTGAATTTCAACCAAAACCATTTCACATTTGGTACAGAATATCTCGAAAACTAAGCAGGATATCAAAAAATTTTATTCTTCATTTTTTATTTGTCTCATCGAGTTACATAATAATCCATCACCAGATTGCGGCGTCACGTTTATCCTAGAGTCCCCTTGAGGTTTTTGTACATATTCCCCGTGTCTGTATGGAAGCGACCATAACCCCCCACTCCCCCTCCGCCCGGCTTCACTTCAATGCGTGGTGGTCTCTTGCGTCGTCTCCATATATTTCCTTCCATGGATGTTGCTCCATGTTTCCTTCCTCCATGGTTCAAAACTGTCCTTGGCCGACGTAAACTGAGTCTTTAAAACTCTGTCGAAAACTGTCTCTTAGTCTCTGCTGATCGCATTATACAAGTTGTATCGAAAGTTCTAGAACACTACAAAGGCTTCCGACAGATATTTCTCTAACATTAACAATACTTAAGCAATTCAAAATATATTAAAGACAGTTAGACTTAATACATAATTAATTACAATCATTACAAAAAGCTTAGAAATGAAAACTAAAAATACTGAAACATAAAATTATCCACATAAATCATCTTTAACTGTAGTAAATCGTCCTTTATACATCGTAGCTCACCTTAATACCTACAATTACAAACATTTAGGTAATTCTCTTGCATAGTTCTGTTCTTAAACACATTAAATGGTATTTATATAATTTCATTTCACAAAACAAAGTCCATTTACACTGATTTTAAATTACAAGACAAATAT
The DNA here is from genome assembly GCA_031002005.1 of Vandiemenella viatica. Lineage (NCBI taxonomy): Eukaryota > Metazoa > Arthropoda > Insecta > Orthoptera > Morabidae > Vandiemenella > Vandiemenella viatica. Next base: position 176,933,653 of record CM061921.1, on the reverse strand, counting down.
CCAAAAATCATATTCAGTCAAACTCTAGCTTGCTACAAATGCTTTATAAAATACAATTCCCGTTAAAGTTTAGGTTTGAGAGCTGTTACAATATGACACTTGTTTATACCATAATGGGCGTAACTAAGATGATGATGCTTAATAAAATGGTCCACATAGTTTTCTGGCACCCATACTTTCCACTCAGAACTAGCTTCATGGTTTCTTTTAAATAAAATTCCACTCACCAGCATGTAGTGTTTGCGTAACTTTGACTGTGGGTCACTGTCAATTAACTCTTCTAATAACCCCCTTATATTGGGGTCCTTTTCTTGCTCCTCTTTCATGAACTTCAGGGAATGTTTAACCTCCTTTTCTTCGTCCACTCCGTTATTGTAAAATATTCGAGCTTCTTTACCTATCGACACTGATGACTCGCTTTTTTCTAAATCTAACGGTAACACTGACAAGGCATCTGCTACACGGTTTTCCTTCCCCGCGCTATGTTTAATCTCAAAGTCATATTCCTGGAGAAGTAAGTTCCATCTTGCCAACCTGCCATGGACTAATTTACACTTCTTCAAAAAATGACAGTGCCTTAAGGTCGGTATGCACTATGACCTTCCTGCCCTTCCTGCCCAAAAGGAGGTACCAAAACTTTTGGAATGTCTAAACAATAGCCAGAGCTTCCTTCTGAGTAACACAATAATAGCGTTCCGACTGGTTTAGAATCCGGCTACCAAAAGCGAGAGGTTTCTTTATTATTTCATCTCCCTCAGCTATTTTTTGGAAAATCTCCACACCCAGGCCATATTCTGAGCTATCCGTGGTAATACAGATAGGTAGGTTCCAATCCGGGGAGCACTTAGACGTACTTTCTGCAATAAACTACATTTCACTTATTGAAAATCTTCACAATGCTCAGTCCAGTCCCAAAATGAGGGCTGTTCAGTATTTGCCCTCTGATAAATTTACGACAGTAATTACAAAGTCCAAGGAAACTCAACAGTTGTTCCTTGTTTTGTGGTCTTGGGTAATTCTTGATAGCATTAAGCTTTTCCTCATTGAGAGTTATTCCTGATGGGGTGATAGTATGAACCAAAAATTCAATTTTACTTCTCTGAAAAACATACTTCTTCACTTTAATAGTCATCCCCCCTCTCTTTAAAGCTGTTAATAATTCTTTTAATGTACGCCGATGTTGCTCGATGGTTAAACTTGCAATTAATGTATCATCGACGTTCACATGTACTTGGCTCAATAATTCCTTACAAAGGACTTGATCCAATGCACGGATGAAATTCGCGACTGCATTATTCAGGCTGAAATGCAAAACTCGGATCTGGTAACTCCGGCCTTGGTACTAGAATGCAGTATGTTTCCTGAATGTTTCTGCGATTGGAATTTGCCAATAAGATGCAGTTAAAACCAAAGAAGTTAAAAATTTCTTATTTTGAAAGCTTTGTAATATATCATCTACTGGGGTGGTTGTCCTTTTCAGTGACGAGAACTTTATTTAAAGTGCGAGCGTCTAGGACTAACCTGACAGATTGGTCCGTTTTTGTAACTGTAACTAGTGGTTGTTATACGGACTCTTCGAACTTTCTATGATTTTCCATTGCAACATCCTGTTTATCTAATCGTCGACTTGTTTTCTCTTTGAAACTGGGATGACATAAGGTTTCACAAAGAAATGGGTCGCACAAGTAACAGTAAAATTGCACTCATAACACTTTAGAATTCCAGGCCAGTCAGAAAATACTTCTTTAAAACTCATCTGTCATACTTAGTAGTTTTGCACGGTGTTCACTACTAACGCTGTCCACTATTCTTAAATCATTCTTCCTCTCCTCTCTGCTTCGTTGCTTTGACATTACACAAAACTGTATAAACTTTTGAAAGAATTGTAGCTCTTTCCCACTGGCTACTGCATTTCCCCACGACAGTACATTAACTGAGCCCACTTCCTACTCCTTCCAAAATTACTTCATAGTAATTCTTCCCTTGTTACCATTTACTTGAAACTTCATTAATCCTTGTTCAAAATACAAAATGGTTTTAAAAGCACATAACCAATCTATACCAAAAATACAATCGATTGTAAGCCCTGGCACCACAAATACAATAAACTCAAAGAAATAGTCTTCCAACTTTACTTCTGACATCTATGTTTTCACTGATTTGCTCTTGCCCCCTGTGGCAGTGATAACTGAAATCCCATTTACTGGTAAGGAAACCACTTTATATTTTCTTTCGCTTGCAACTTCCAGTAAACTATATAAAAAAAAAAATCAAAAAAAAAAATCTGAGATGCACAAAATTTCGGCACCTGAAACTAACAATAATTCAGTATTTTTTCCACGACATGTCACTAACATTATGGGAGCCTGGACCAACTGCTCTTCATTCTGGAACTCTTCCTCTGCTAAATCTTCACTCGGGTTGTTGTGGAAAACACTTCTAAGCTGGCCGCTATGTTTTGATTATATCGACCCTATTAACTCATCTGCCTCCATCGGGCCAAAAACTTAGGCAGTTTTTTGTACCACTACTATTAGTTTGTTGGCTTGTACCAGGATCATTTGTAACATCATTACTACTTACTACCGGTGATGGGCTAAAGTATCTTTGAGGACTTCCCCTTCTTCCAATCCTTCGAACATTGTTTTCAATATTTCTATGTGTTTGAGAATTCCACCCATTCTGTTTGTGTAGTATTGATTTCTTCCTCTTTGCTGATCTTATGTCATTTGCCTTTCATGACGGAATTCCCGTTGGTCTTGAAACTGGTACCTGCTCTTTGAATCTTTCTCTGGTGCACTGCGTTTGATATCGGTACACAAACTCACTCGCTGCATCAATCGTTCTAACATCATGTATGACCAAAGCTTTTGGGTCTCCCCTGGCATGCTGTGAGCAACATCCAACACAATTTTCGTTTAAGTTGGCGGGTTATTTAGATAGTGACATTTGGAAGTTTCATTTAAAAGGAAATCTTTTAGTGATCCCCTCCCAGGTTGATATTTCCTTCCTTCCTTAACCTCCTTCCTTAGCCTAGTGTTGCCTTTCCTCTGACCAGAAATTATTTAGAAAATTTGCTTTGAATTCTGAGTTTACAAATCTGAAGTTGCCTTTCTCCCCAAATTCGAGCACTATCCCTTAAATTTTGATATACACTGTTCATTTTTTCAGTCATCATAAACACTGAAAATTCTGTAAAATTAACTGGATGGATACCTCTTTTGTCACTAAAGTTCTCAATATCTATTTTTTCAGGTATAGCCAGGGATATTGGGTTTGGTACACCAACTACATTTTGCATTTGGGATTTCTGTAGTTGGCACTCCTGGTAATTCTTCCACAAATTTGGTAACTTGACTCGCGAAGTTGGGAATTTTATTTATCTCCTCACTTAAATTCCTCACTCGCTTATCCAGTGTTTCACAGCTTATAGCAACTTCATCTACAACAGGTCCCAATTTAATATACTTTTCACTAACTTCATCTACTCTTCCTTCAACTCCTTCAATTCTTATACTCAATTGAGTATTTTCCTGTTTGATATTTGTTATATTGTTTTCATGACTAACAATTCTTTGCCTGACCTTTACTTCAAGACATTCAATTTGTTTTTGTCTCTCCTGCCTAACAACTTGGAATGATTTTTTACTCTTTTCTATCTTGCTGCAGACTCCATCAAGTTTCTCCGTCACCCCTTTCAATTCATCCCGTAAGTTACTCTCTAAGTTTAACTCCAGATCTGCTAGTCCACTACTGAACCTTTTATTTATCTCTTCCCTAATCCTTTCACAATTTTCTTTATATTCCTCCATCTTTGTATCAAGGTTGGTTATCTTATTTCCTAGTTCAACTTTGACTCCATTTGTTAAATCTGCCATAGTTTTGCGTGTTTCTTATGCATGACTTTTAAATTTATTTTGGATATCAGTTGATTGTATTTCAAACTTAATTTGAATATCAGTTGATAAATTTTATATCATTGTGAAAATCTTAACTATCAGGTTGGGATTATCCTTCTCAGGATCTGCTGGACCTTCAAATGCTTCAAATATTGATGCATTTGTGGTGAGTCAGGAATTAGTGACGAACTTCTATTGATTGGTGAAAGTATTTCGGGGCTTAACGATAATAACTGGCATGCGTCTGGGGTCTTCCTCGGCAATTCCACCGACTGGCGGGAAATTTAACATCCACGCTGCGGTATTTCGAATAGCACAGCCTGTTCTCGATCTCCCAGTCCATCGGATTTGGGAGCAGCCCCTGTCATATGGCTATACTACACACTGTCCATTGGGTGTGCCTTGCACCCGCCAGAAGTAGTTTTTCTTAAAAATGTTCACACAACTTATTAACTTGCTTCTAGTCTTCCGACTCTCCATTTTGACAGTTGTGTAATTCTCCAGGCCCTACTAGTTTGATGCAAGAGCTCCCATATGTCTGCTTCGTAGTAAATGTCATCTCGTAAAGAATGAAGAAAATTTCTGACTGCTTCTATGGCGACTTTCTTAATTCATTGTCAGGTTTTTTTTTTCATTTTGCACATATTTTTAAAAAAAATCACTTACTTATTTTTAGAATTAGAAGTAGATGTATTCGGAAATCTTTTAGAACAGTGCTTCCCAATTAGTGGTGCTTGTACCTACCTGCATGGGTAGGTAAGTTTGATTCAAGGGATACGCACGGTAATCTCTTAACTAAGGTAATCACTAAGATAATCTTAAAAAATTACGCAAATGTCAGTATTGCAGAAATGTATTTTAAGACAATCAAACTGTTTGTGATTTTGTGTGAATTATATTACTGTAATGATGTGGTTGTGTGAAACATAAGAGTTAAGTCACATTGATCGTCCTAGCTGCTACTTATTTACCTTTGCAAATGGTAAGATTTTTATTTGTCTTATTAATTATGAATATAGATCAAATGTTAAATTTTAATTGCACAACACGCTCTGTATCAAAAACCAAAACACACAGTTATGACAATGCAATAATATGGCAACAGAGTCCTGGTGCTGCAGTTTATAAAAGTTTGTGAAGCCAAGTAATTTTTTTTTTTTAATCTGATTTTAAACAGTATAAAATGATTTTGATTTGTAAAAAGCTGAATAAAATATTCCAATTTCTTTAGTTTTATGTGCATTCGCAATGTCTGATCTATTCTGTATTCTGAGCTTATTAATTTCAAAAATTCAAAAATTGAGCTAATAAGTACTTCTCTTTCAGATGGCTGATAGGATGTGAAAAGGCTGATGACGATGTGTCAAGCAATACTGAACAATCATCTGCTTATGATGAATCACCCTTTAACAGATCTCAGACAAGGAAGTGTCTCTCAAAAACATTAAACATGATTACAATTATATTCAATTTGGTTTTACACGCTCTGGAGACACTGATTCTCATTTGCCACTGTGAAAAATTTGTGCGGAAACTATCAAATCATTCGTTAGAACCAACCTTCCATCGTCGCCATTTGGAAACTACATTTGCTAATTTTACAGATCAGTCTGCATCCTTCATTCAATATACATTAAATGATCTCAAACAAAGGCAAAAATCTATAGAGTCGGTATCCCTGAGCACCATTGTCTACGTGCTGCAAGCCTCTTTCAAAGTTAGTTGTTTAATGGCCAAGGAAGCAAAACCACACAATATTGTGCCATACTGCCAGCAGCAAAAGGGACAGTGAAATGATGTTCTGAGAATGAATGGCATGAGAATTTGATGTTATTACTATGTCAAATTACACAGTCTTTCGTCATATTACAGACATGTCGCATTATACGAAAACCCAGTAAATTCAATGCATTTTATAAAGCAATACAACCACATCAATCTAATTTGGATTGACTTTTAGTATATGTTCGATACCTATTTTGATTCCAAAGAGGTCCATAGGAGTTTCTACTTTGTTGTGCGCTTCCAGTTTGCACCACTGGGGAGGATATTTTTCATATGGTCAAATTTCTTGTCGAAAGAAAAAAAAAAAGATAGACTACCCAGAAACGTGCGCATTTTTTCCATTAAACTTAAATTGTGGTTTTAATTTTCGTTAGGATTATTATAATAACTCTTTTAGATATTTGTTGATTTTTTGCGACGTTTGATATTGGATTAAAATTTAATAACTCTCGAAAAAATTTCATTTTTTATTTATCATACGGGGGTATGGACTCGAGAAAAACTAATTGGAAACCATTGGCTTAGAAGGTTTCTTTCACCGTTAATTAAAGGAGCTTCTGATGAATTTATTACACGCGAAATATTAAACGCACAGCAATGATTGTTTCATCGGTGGTAGAGAAAGTCTCAAATTTTGTTCTGCTTTGCCTGCCATCCAATACTTATGTTTTCCTCCAACAGGTGACAGTGTTTGCAATTAACCGGATAACAGACAGGCGAAAGCATTTTTCACTCTCGAATTTTGTCGGGCATGGTCCATTTCCTTCGTCTAACGTCACTTTCAGATAAGAAATGGGAGCGAGCCACCCTCCGACATTCCATTCGCGGATGACATTCAGGGTGCTTGTTGGCTGGTGAGAGTAACTGAATTTCTGTGTGAGAGGTGATGTTAGTAAGAGAAGAGTTTGAGGACATTGAGTGGTAGTTCCTTGTGAACTGTATCATCGAGAACTCTGCAGCAACATTGACTGGAACGTGTGCTATTGACGATATGGTGGACTCGGATTTGGATTGTGTTACGGACTGGTAGCAGAGCATATTAGACGTTGATGACCCAGCACTGTTTACGTGCTACATAGGAAACGAATGATGTCACTGTTAGTGGATCTTGGGAATACCTTGGAGTGATAACAAGAGATCCTACTAGCAACATTAACATGGAGAAATTAATATTCGCTGCTTCGGAGAGTATGGAGGTTTCAGCTACTGACATATGTCCGTTGTGCAGCAATGAACTAATTAAAGAACATGATCAGTTCGACATGGAATATTCGACTAACCATGACATTTCCACATTACAAGAACATGCAATGCCACAAGAATGATCAGATATGATGAAGAGCCATTTGCACTAAGTGTGAACAAACTTTTAAACCTGTCATCGAAGGAAAACGACGAGCAGCTGAAAAATAAAAACAAAAAAACAAAAAAATGGCAAAGAACAGATGTGGTAAATCAAGTAAAACTCACCAACCATTTCTCAACATGGGCAGTGGACCAGAGCGAAAAAGAAGACAGTGAACAGAACATGAACAACAATTGTGTAGAGTCACGAGGGGCGATGGAGCAACAAAAGGTATATTTACCACTGATAGTCAGCTATCAAACAGGAAACATATTTAAATTGAATGAAGAAATGAAGAAACAAATTACAGGTCACCTAAAAGTAATATACAGAGGAGACAGCATTAAGTATCACATGGACAATATGGATGACTATTTTAAAATCAAAAACTTTCTGCATAAAAAAAGGATACTCCCACACCAAACACCAGATAATGTACCAATAAAAATTGTAATAAAGGGTTTAACACCAAACAGGGAAATGAGAGAGATTGTTGAAATCTTATCTATCAATTTAAGACTAGAGATAAAATATCAAATAAACAAATACCTCTGGCAATATACTGTATAAGCATTACGCCTACTAAAAAGGCACAAGAAATATATTAACAGGGAGAAATCATCTACACAAGGATTCATGTGGAGAGGTACAAGGACAATCAAGGGCCATCACAATGCAGACGATGTCAGAATGTCGCGGTAGCTGATTTTTGTATAGATTTTAGTATAGGGTTTAGCGGTAATGAAGGCGGAGTGCTTCCAAGCCAACGCAGTAGTGTGCAAATTAAACCGCTCATATACGACACCAGGCTCAAGGCCGCTGATCTTGCGGTCCGTACTGTGGGAAACTCAGCCAACACGGCTAGTACACGAGGCTTACACACTATGAGCACGTGAACCACACGCGTGTTCATAGTGACAAACAGCCAATGAGAGGAAGGCTTTCCCCACCTTCCGGAATCGAGGGCGCCTTTTTGCGCGCACGATTCGCGCAGTCCGGGATGTGAAATTTCGTGGGGCAGACCTGTTACCATCCAATTAGGCCGTTTTAGGCATTTTTCCTATCATTCTCCCTCTGCTGGCTTGGAATGCATACTGCATTAATCGGATCCTATGGTCCATTATTCCAATATCGGGAAACACCGATTTCATGTACCAGCAACTTGTAACTATACCACACGGCCGCTTTCACAATAAATCAAGTAGCCACAACTCTTCGTATCATTTCAAGGAGCCCCTACATCCTGATTTTATGCAAATTAAGTCTCTGTGCATGTACTTTTTCCTAGCCAGGAGCTTACAGATGCCGACTGGAAACCCGAAGTACCTCAGCCGACAGTAAGTAGACGCTAGGACGGACCCACAGTGGGTAAGTTCGGCTCTCGCTCGGCCAACACGCGACAAGAAGAGTGGACATAACGCGAACTACTGTACCCTTCCAAGCAGATGTGTGAAATGTTTTGGGCAACACGAATCCAAAAACTTCCTGATAGCACAAGAAACGAAAGCCAAATGTGCCAATAAAACTTTACCCCTATCTATAGAGGACAAGACAACATTAGAAAATCTCAACAACAAAAAATTAACTATGCCAACACAGCTAAACAGACAACTGGAACTAACAGAACTTGAGGAAACAAATCGCAGAAATAAAACCAAACTATTGATCTCAGCAATACGTTTTCACCCGAAAACATAAGCAGAAAACTGGACATAATAAAAACTACGCGGACAAAAATTGAAATTACACATCTGGGAGATATTAAGAGTGCTGCTACAATGCGTATTCCCATTATTTCATTAATGGCAAATAGAACCAGATACCAAAATGAGACATAAATAGAGCAATATGGAATAAAAGCGGGGTAATTCAGGAAAAAAACGGACTTTGGATATAATCTTAATAACAGAAATGCACTTAAAATCACATCAGAGCGTCAAATTAAGAAATATGACTACCTATAGAAACGACAGGATAGGAGAAAGAGGTGGAGGAACATCGGTACTGGTAAAATAAACCACACCCCAACTGAATTTAACGATCAGAAAATATTGAAGCCATAGGAATCAAAACTCAAACAACGGTTTAATAACAATAGTGGCCAGCATATCTGGGCCAAATCAAGATCTATTGTGTGAAGATATAGAGAAAATCACGATGGTTGGCCCAAAAATACTGGTGGAAAGCGTTCTAAATAACAAACATCCAGTATGGAATTCAAGAATTGCAAACCCTAATAGCAATCAATTACTTTAGGTAGCAGGAGAACTAAATTTAAATGTCATTGGCCCGGAGATACCAACCCACATACCGTCAAATCCTAAACATCAACCATATGTCATTGACATTATAATAACGAAGAACAATCCGCGTATATTACAACTATAGTAGCCGGCACGAAAATAGACCTGCGATGGTCAATGCGTCTCCATACAATGTTGCAAATTCTCAGAAAAATCATCTTTCAGTAACATGTGCTGAAAAATTCTAAAAAAATAATGCGGAATTTGTGGTACAAGGTGATGTGATTTCTAACTCGAAATATTTACATGACTATTTTTTTAAAAAAATAAAAACTAGTTCCCATGAACTATACGAATGAAAATGCTTTCTTCACTTCTACCAACCGAAAAAGCTAAACCAATGATAAAAAGTAGCTGAAAAAAATTATGCGGCTTCCCGAAAGTTAACAGATTAGCACAGAAAATTTTATATTCATTATATATCGAAGAATGTTATTTAAAAAAATTAAAAGTTATACCAATCTCTTTTTTGTCCATTTTGTGTAATGTAAAAATTAGTCGCTGACTAACTTCCGTTCTGTTTGTTCACGTAATAACTTCCAGTGAGAAAGTTTGTGAGAAAATATTGAAATTAATTTTAGAAAAAACAACAGCAGCTTTAAACGAATCCTTCTGGTTTGTTTTATAATTTATCTGCATGAATGTTATCGTTTTGCGCTCGCGTCCAACACTGGCCTACAGCTTCCGTCAATTACGACGAGCGAGATACTGGTAGTTACCATACCTTCTCCAAATATTCAAATTCAGGGTCGTATAACAATTATTTATCACCTTAATAAATATAAAGGTAACGCAATGTCTGCTTTTAGTAAAATTACTAAAGAAATGATTGAAAAACTTACAAACTGGCTTATTTTCAGAGCTGTGAGCCATTATCCTCTCCGTAACTTATTCTTCTTCGGATTCATTGGACTGAAGATCACTGTCGCTACTTTCTCCCAGCTGTATCACGAACTCATCCATTTCTGCATCTCTCGCACACTGTTTAACATAATCAGTTTCTTGTAATCTTTCCGAATGTCTTACACAATTTGCCCAATCTTCTTGAGTAACGCTGTCTAAGGCTTCGTGTGTAAGTCGTTCGACATGGGCAAGTTTGAAGGTCGTGTTCTTCTTAGTGACATCCCATTTTACTTGTGCCCAGATGAGTTCGATTGGATTATACTGACAATGATAGGGTGGCAGGTGAACTATTTGATGTCCCATTTCATTTGCCAATTGATCCAATTCGAATACCTTCTTGGCATTTCGAATTTGTTCTTTACATAAAAGCTCATCCCTAGTTTCATCCGGAAAAAATTCAACACTATTCTTACGTAGCCATTCAATAATATCTCCCCTACGCCAGTTTGAAGATGGTGGTTTGTCTGATTGAATGGAATGATAACTGGCATTGTCCATGACGATAATGCACCCTTCTTCCAGCGAGCGACACATATCACAAAACCACCTCTTAAAAACATCACCATTCATTTCTGTATGGTAATCCGATACAGACGAACTTTTTCCGCCACGAAACACAAGTTTGGCTCCTGGTATGAAACCTTTATGTGCAGAACCAGCATGTACTATAACAAGTCGACTTCCTCGGCCAGTAGGAACTTTAAGACCTCTGTTACCTCTCGAATGATGCCAAATATATTTTTTTGTATAATTTTGGTTAATGTAAGTCTCGTCCAAATAAACAATTTGCCTAGCGTCCTTTGTACGCAATGAGTTCATTGTTCGCAAAAACTTTGCTCTTGAAGCCGCAATATCACTGCGTTCCTATAAAAATTTTCGTTCATCGTTGAATTTCTTAAATTTAAAACCAAGTCTTTTCAGAAGACGAAGAACGAAGCTTTCTGAGCCTGAAAAGCTGATTTTATGGGCGAGATCAGACCGTATTTTCATAGCCGTTGGGTATTCTCCTCTGTCGTAGTACTTTAAAACAGTCCTGCGAACTACTTCTTTATTAAAATCATCCAGTTCAGTGCATTTGTGTTCCCGCCTTTCTTGGTGATTCAAAAACAGGGCTCAAATCTTCGGTTTCTGCCGAACTTAAAATACCGACGATACGTTGTACCGACTTCTTCGAAATACCACAAGCCTCCTCTGTCAATGCTTGTACCTGAGCAAAGTTAATGTTTCTCCTGGCTTCTTCGTTGTGGGAAAGGCGCTGAAATACTTGAAAACATTTGCCACGACAACTTTACTTTGGTTTCTGTTATCTGGACGACCTGCACGAGCACCGATTTTACTTCTTTTCGGTAACGCACTACATGTAAAATTCTGTTCTACATCATAAAGAAAAAATAATAACCTTTAGAGTAGCGAAACAAACCGACCGCAGCAAAAACAATGAACCGACTGGCAGTGGAAGAACATTTGACAACAAAACTGGCTCAACTGATGGTGAAGGGGGTAGTGCGGGCAGGGGATGGAGGCAAGACTGTGTGACCTTGAATGGACTAATTTGGTGAAGCGGACTATAGTCACTGTAAACGAATTATCATCAGATCAAAACCCGGTGATAGTCAAGACAAATAACTAGATGATCAAAACACCACTCCAAAAATAACAAAACAGGTAGACTGGATTATGCTTAGAAAAGAAGTAAACAATTACATCAAAACCACTTACAGAATGGAAAGCCAAGAACAAAATGATGTTACTATAAACCATCTCTTTGTGGTGCATTCCAATCCCTAATGGTACGAGGGAAAAAAGAATTCATATAAGAATCATTGCGGCACCTTATTTCTCTAATCTTATCTATCCTGTCAGTCCGGCTCAAATAGGTTGGTGGACGAAGTATTTCACTACACTCGTGAGTGAAAGTGGGAGTACGCATGTTTACCAATAAGTTTAAACGAATCGTGCGTCGTCTATCTACCAGAGACTCCCAGCCTAGTCTACTAATCAGTTCTGTGACGCTTTCATAAGGACTGTAGCAAGCGGTCACGAATCGAGCGGCTCTTCTCTGTACTTTCTCTATACTTTCGTTCAAACCCCTTACGAAACGGATCCCAAATGGCACAACAATAGTCCAAATGTGGACGCACAAGAGATTTTTACGCTATCTCCTATGTTTGTTCATTACAATTTTTCAATATTCGACCTATGAATCGCAGCCTAGAATTAGCTATACCTACCAACGAATTAATGTGTAAGTCAAATTTCATGTTCCTTTGTACTGTTACTCCCAAACATTTCATAGAATCGACCATATCAATAACTGAATTGTTTAACTCGTATTTCTGAACAATTGGATTCTTTTTGTTAGTTATGCTCATTGTCTTGCACTTTTTACAATTTAGCGTAAGTTGCCACTCAGCGCACCATGCCAAAATAATATCCAGATCACGCTGAATTTCTAAGCAATCGGCCAAATTCCTTACTTCCCTATAAATAACCGCATCATCAGCAAACAATCTAAAAATGCTGTTCTCGTTGTCTTCAAGATCGTTTATAAAAATTAAGAAAAGAAGTGGTACTATTTACACTTCCTGGTGGTACACCCGATGTAACATCTAGATTAGAAGAACTTTCTCCTTCAACGACGACATACTGCGACCGACCAGTTAGAAAATCCTTTATCCATTCACAAAGCTGATCCGATATACCGTATGCTCGTAGCTTCGCTAAAAGGCGGTTGTGTGGCACAGAGTGAAAGGCTTTCTGAAAATCTAAAAATATGGCATCTACTTGTGAACCTGCATCAATAACTTTCATTACGTCGTGTGAAAATAGGGCCAGCTGTGTTTCACATGATCTTTTCTTCCGAAATCCGTGTTGATTTGTTGGAAGCAAATTATTATCGTCTAGAAATTTCATAATGTTCGAGCATATAATATGCTCCATAACTCTACTACAAACAGATGTTATAGATATTGGACGATAGTTTCCAGGATCACTTCGATCACCTTTCTTGAAAATCGGAGTTACTTACGCGATTTTACAGTCTGAAGGTACTTTTCGCTCTTCTAATGATTTACTGAATATATCAGACAGAAATGGGCCGATTTCCGCCGCATATTCTGAAAATATTCTTACTGGAATTCCATCTGGGCCCGGTGCTTTCCCCCACTTCAGGAGCTCTAATTGCTTTATGATACCTGCAGTATCTATCCGTAATGATTCCATCACCAACTCGTCACGGCGTGGGAAAACGGGAACACTATCCTTATTTTCATCAGTAAATGAATTTTTGAATACAGTATTCAGTACGTTAGCTTTACCGCGGCTTTCATTAACCACTGAACTTTCACGAATTAGTGCTGGTATATTGCTATTGGTACAATTCACTTTTCGTACATACGACCAGAATTTCTTTGGGTTTTCTGTGAGACTCTTAAAGAGAGAGTTGGAATGAAAATCGTTGAAGGCCTCACGCATTACATTCTTAATACGTCCTCTTAACTCAGCTAAGGTTTCTAAATCACTGCGACACCCCTTCCTTCTTAAGCGTGCGTGTATCCTCCTTAGTTTTTTGAGTAATCTTTTGACTTCGCATGTGTACCACGGTGGATCATCCTCCCCATTTATTATCCGCTTCGGTATATGTATATCCATACCTTCCTGACTATTCGTTTAAATCGATGCCACATCTCTTCAACGGTGTCATTTTTTGACTTGAAGTTATGGTAATTATTCCTCTGGTAGGTTCTAAACACTCCTTAGAGGCCTTACTGAATTTGTATACAATCCGCCGTTTTCTCCTTTTTCGCTTAGTCATTAGTCTGTGGTCGTTGAAATTTCGGTGAATAATTCTGGCCTGTTGGTAACCAGCAGATCTAAAATATTTTCGCTACCGTTATGACACCGCGTAGGTTCATTAACTAGCTGCTCGAGATGATTATTTGAGAACAATTCGAGAATTACTTCAGAAGCTGCCTTATCCCTGCTACCTGTAATGTGAACGTAACTACGCCAGTCAATATAAGGCAGATTGAAGTCGCCTCCTAGAATTATAGCATGATCCTGAAAACGGCTAGCTATACTGTTTACATTATTTCTTAACTCCTCGGCGATAGCTATGTCGGAATCGGGTGGACGGTAGAAGGCGCCTATGATGAGTTTTGACCCAGCAACTTTGAGTTTAATCCATATGATTTCACAGATCGTATCGACTTCTATTTCATTACATGGGAGAGATTTACTCACAGCTATAAATACCCCACCTCCATGAGAATGTAATCTGTCTTTACGAAAAACATTCATGCTATTTTTAAAAATTTCAGCGGAACTTATTTCCGGTTTTAGCCAACTTTCTGTACCGATAACGATATCCGCCTCTGTGCTACAAATAATGCTATCAAGTTCCGGTTGTTTGTTACAAACGCTTCTACAGTTAATTACGAGAACTTTTAACTGTCGAGATTCTTTTACGCTCCTCCTACATTCCGGTGTTACATCTGATTGGGTTGCCCGTAACTGTATTTCGTGTTTCGGGTCTTCCTCCCTTAGCCTAAAAAACCACCCAGTGCATTCCACACAGCCCCTGCCACCCGTGTAGCCGATTCACGTGTGTAGTGCACACCTGACCTATTAAGGGGAACCCTACATGACTCGACCCTATGGCGAAGATCGAGAAATTTGCAGCCAATATTATCACAGAAACGTCGTAGTCTCTGGTTCAGCCCCTCCATACGGCTCTGAACCAGAGGTCCACAATCAACTCTGTCTACAATGCTACAGATGGTTAGCTGTGCCGATATCTTGTGGCCACTGGCCACAGAGTTCACCCTTTCAGCCAGCCGCCGGAAGGAAGAGAGGATAACCTCCGACCCAAGGCGACAAGCATCATTGGTGCCGACATGAGCCACAATCTGTAGTTGGCTACACCCCGTCCCTTCTATGGCATCCGGGATGGCATGTTCCACATCTCGGATCAGGCCACCCGGAATACACACTGAATGGACATTGGATTTCTTCCCCGAGGAATCCGCCATTTCCCTAAGGGGCTCTAATAACCGCCTAACATTAGAGCTCCCAACTACCAAAATCCCCTTCTGTGATTGCTCAGACCTGGCGGGCTGGGGGGCCGTCAACTCGCAGGATGACAATTGTGGGAATGTGTCAGCCTCCGACAATACATCATACCGGTTGGACAGTCGAACAAGTTCAGCGTCTTGGCCTTTAAGCCTGCTCGACTGCCCCCGTGTGCGACTTCTAAGTCTAGATGCCACACGCCAGTCACCAATAGGCGACCGAGGCACAGCCTCCAACTCTTCAGCCTGGGTTGCAGGTACGACGGTCGATATGGGAGAATCTGCTATAGGCATTGCTACATCAGTTTCCCCAATATTACATCTGCTGCAACCATTAACGGCAGCTGTGTAACTTTCGCTACCACAGCTGCAAGCTGTGCGCGGAGATCAGCCACCTTAGCTCGCGTCTGCACACAGCAATCACGGTCCCTAGCCATTCTGCTTTTGAAAAACGCGAAAAAGAAAAAAAGTTCAGAAAATCGAAATAACCTGTACTTTGTACAAAATATAAACACTCAGAGATTGCACTAACTAAAAAGATCAAACATAAAACAAAAATACGCTACTGTCCTCAACGACTGCTTAAGTCTGACTAACCTCTACTTTCCACAAAAGTAAACACTCACAGATTACTCTAACTAAATCTACACATCACTAAAGTTCAAATACAAAACGAAAATACGTTACTGTCCTCACCGAATGCTAAACAATGTTTACAGAATCTAAACACTCAGAGATTACACTAATCAAATCCCCACACCACTACAGATAAAATATAACAACAAAATAAGCTACTTCACTCGGCGACTGTTCAAACGCTACTAACTAGTACTGTCTACAAAATGTAAACACTCAGAGATTACACTAATCAAATCCCAACACCACTACAGGTAAAATATAAAAACAAAATAAGCTACTTCACTCGGCGACTGTTCAATCTAGAGATGGGTCACAAATAACTAAGCGGCTATAAATAACCGTTATTTTAAAAACGCCGTTTAGAAAGTAGCGGCCAAAACGATAACTGGAGTTATTCAAATAACGGTCAGCACTTCCCTCTCTGACAGCGCTGTAAATGTTCGTCGACCGCCCGCTACGAGTGCATCAGTCACCGCTTATTGCCTCTCTCACCGTTATTAATTGCAATAAATACCACTAGATGACACTACCATCGCAAAATAATAGTTATTAACTACGATAGCGATCACTAGAGGACACCACCTATGTAAACCGCTTTTTTCAACCTCTAACCGTTATTAACTGCGATAGCGCCCAACAGATGTCGCTACTGCTGACGACGTTAAATACTACTTTGCAGGTGTTATTTGCGATAGGGTCCAAAATTTATCATCTCTCTACGACTTAGTGACCATTAAACTGGTTTTCAGCATCCATCCTTCCATCAAAAACCACTTGATTATGTTTTTTGTTACAGCTGTCTACATGTGTTATATCGTCTTTGCCAGTTGAAGGCGTTATTAACTTCGATAGCGATCACTAGAGGACACCACCTATGTAAACAGCTTTTTAAAACCTTTAACCGTTATTAACTGCGATAGCTACCAACAGATGGAGAAACCATCGAAAAGCGCTAGTATTTCCACAAGTCAATTAGTTTAAAACAGCAAATCATATTTACATTTCAAATTACTTTTATGTACGTCTGAACAACATATTTAAAATGCAGCTGGTCTGTTATTGGGACACATTTACAACATATGTAAAGTATGCTATACATATAACTATAGCCACACAAAACTTAATGCGAATTAATAGCCAGACTGAAAAATTGTTTACTTTCAGCAAAGTTAATCTTCTGTATTTGTTGCATATATTCATAAAAACTCATTAGTTTCAAACAGAAAAATATATTAACACGTAATCAAAACTGACCACTTCGCATTTTTTTTTTTTTTTTTTTTTATCGTACGTCCATAAATCACGTTATACACAAACCGCTAAAGCTGGTCGTGTTAAAATTCTATATTAATTTATCAAGGCATCACTGCGACTTATTAAACAAATACATAAACTCAAGTCGAAGGCGTATATAAAGTCTCTGACAGTTACTATGGCAGCCGCTTATTAGGAAGCCGCTTATTTGAAAGCCGCTATTCGTGACGTATCGTTAAACGCTAAATAACGCTAATAAGCGGCTTTTCGTGACGTCAGGGCCGCTATATTCGTCACATCCGGTTATTAAACGTTTCCGGCTTTTTCAACAAGAGAAGAGCGTTTCTGAGCAGAGATTTTAGTAGCGTCACCACAGATATTACTTCAGAACAAAATAACTATACGTTATTTCTAACGGTTAAAAAAAGCGGTTAGATAAAAGAAGCAATAACTGAATAACGTATTACTGGAAAAAAGCTGTTTTGCCCATCTCTAGTTCAATCGCTACTAACTAGTACTGTCTACAGAAAGTAAACACTCAGAGATTATACTAATCAAATCCCCACACCACTACAGATAAAATATAACAACAAAATAAGCTACTTCACTCGGCGACAGTTCAAACGCAACTAACTAGTACTGTCTATAAAATGTAAACACTCAGAGATTACACTAACCAAAGCTATTCATCAAGCAAATCATAAAGCATCAATATCGACAGTAAACCCACCACCCAACTATAAAGCAGACCATCCAGATAAGCTGGAAACACTAAAAAACTGAAGAACTTCCATTACACAAAAAAAAGTTAGACATACAGAGACCTGCAAGACAGAAGACTGACAAACCATTATAGAAGGAAACTATAGAAAAGGCTAAAAGATCTAAATATTGAGCATTTGGAAGAAAAAATGGCTTATCTCACACCAAACATCGACACATTTGGGGACTTATAAGAGCATTAAAAAATCCTAAGATATTGGCAACTGCTGAAGAAGGTTTTATCTTCGAACCAAGAGGCAAAGCAGAGATCCTGGTCAACTACTTAGAACAAGATGCAACTCTCAAAAAACAGCAAACGGATGAAGAAAAGGAAGAAGAAGAAGAAATCAATGAATCTGTTTCCAAATTCCTGAAAGAAGACATAGGAGAATACACTGACTTGGCTACTCTGACTGAAATAAGAAACATCAGAAAATTCAGTAACAACAAAGCTCTAGGAGTGGACAAAGTAACAAACTATTAATTGAAGCGCTTGTCTGGTAAGGGTATGGTATTGAATAAAACTTTCTCGGGTAGCTAGCCGAGTTAGTACATCGTTTGACCACGACGTTTCGGCGGTCACAAACTCTGCCGCCATTGTCAAGTGACTGCTGCCGGTAGGTTATTGAGGTGCTTATATATCACGCGAAGTCCGCGCTACGTCATCCTTTTTCCGGTCGGCCAATGGCTAGTGACGGGTAACGTTGGCCACTAGCGGGAAGCGTTCCTATTGGCGGAAGCCATTAGCTGCTGGTGGGTTCCGCTGATTGCTGGCGCGCAAGAGAGGTGCGTGTTTCCCAGGAGTCCTGCTGCACTCTCATTTTCTGGATTGCTGGGCTCCAGGCTTTACTTAACTGAAATCCAGTATCTCTGTTAACGAGGTCCTTCGAGATACAAATTTCGATAGCTTCTGAGAAAACACTGTCCCAATAACCTCTCGTACGTGCAAGAATTCTTGTTGCTTTGAAATTGAAGCCATGTCCCGTGTCAATACTGTGTTCAGCAATCGCTGACTTGTCGATCAGCCCAGGCGGACGTTGCGCGCATGTTCGGCGCACCTTTGGTTAATACATCGTGTTGTTTGTCCGATGTAAGCCTTTCCGCATTCGCAAGGAATGCGATATACGCCAGGTGTTCGTAAGGCTATATCGTCCTTGGGTGACCGCAGTATATTCCTAATTTTGGCTGTTGGTCGGAAAATGGTTTTAATGCCACATTTACTTAAAATTCTGCCAATCTTAGCGGTAGTCGTTCCGACATAAGGAAGGAAGGCGAAGCGGCTCGGGTCTTCCTGCTGTCGTATTTTCCTCCTTGCTGCTCGTGTGAAAACCGAGTTTATTAACGCCTCGTTGAAACCGTTCTTGCGGAAAGTTTCCCGTAAATGACACATTTCCGCCTGCAAACTATCCTTGTCACATAGAGTTCGCGCCCTGTGCACCAAGGTTCCAGTACTGATCTGCGTTGGGCCGGGTGGTGACAATGGCGGCAGAGGTTGTGACCGCCGAAACGTCGTGGTCAAACGATGTACTAACTCGGCTAGCTACCCGAGAAAGTTTTATTCATTTACAACGCCGAGAAAATCTCCAGTCTTCCACAGGGAATGGTATTATTAACAAAAATAGTGAATAGCTGCCCGAAAAAAGCCTACTTCCCTGTAGACTGGAAAAAAAGCAAAAATAATACCAATTCCCAAAGCAGGGAAAACTCATTCTTGCCGGCTAATAATAGATCAATCAGATTGTTCAACTCAACAGCAAAAATGCTGGAAAAAGTAGAGTTAACAAGAATACAGAGGAAAATGCCTGAACAAAACACCATTCCAACCTCGCATGTCAGCAACAGTAAAACCATGTTGAATATATAAGCAAAAAGTTCGATATTAACAATTCCGCAGCAGCAGCTTTTATTGATGTGGCACAAAAATCTGATATGTAAACCAATTACACAAACTACAGTTGACAGAGTCACCATTCACTTGATAAAAAACTTTTTGGAACAAAGTAGTTTCTATGTAGAAATGCAAAGTGTGCAATCTACAATACACCATATGAGAATAGCACTCCCACAGGGTTCGCTATTAGCACCCACATTTTGTAGTATATTTGTGAACGGTATTCCAGCCATAAAAAATGTCTGTCTTGCCCAATTCGCTGAAGACACTACTTTTTATACCACAGGAGCAAAACATACAGGTATGGAGAACATTACCAGAATGCAAAACCAATTACTGAAAATAGAGAACTGGTGTAAAAGAAACAATAAACTGCGACAAATTGACAATAATATATTTCACACACACAAAAAAAAAACGAACTAAACCATCACTTGACTATATTCGGAAAATAGATACCGTGGAAGAACCATTACAAGTACCTAGGAGTCACCATAGGAAAAACACATTTTGTCAACATATAGCAGAAGAATAGCAAAACACCCTAGGTGTTATCAAGAATCCATTTCCTATACTGATCAGCCAATCAATGAATCCATAAACAATGCTCCATCTGTAAAAATCAACAATACTACCAGCAATAACATATGGCTGTCAAATTTGGGGAACAACGTCAAAACAAACTTATCGTATTTACAAATAGTACAATACAGATGCCTCCACATAATCGTAAATGCCTGACAGAAGGACGAGAATCGCGGAAATGCACGATGTAGCACAAATAGAAACGATAGACCAAGTTGTAAAAAAACTAGCTGAATTCTTTCGTCAAAGACTAGATAAATTACACCACACAGAAGGTAGATTACAAAACATCGGAACAATAATCACAAAACTGAGGCAACTGGTACAAAGAGCCACTATCAGCCACTCCAACCTGAAATTAACAGCACATCAAAGGGGTTTTATAAAGACCTCCCAGGAGGCCAACATTTTCCCCTTAATGTGAAATAGAGATAATACAACAAATGAACTACCAACACCCAGGACGCCAAAGGTGTCGGTGCCAGGAACACAAAAACACCAGCAAAAATAAATAGGCCTAAATAAATAAAAGGAAGTAACGTTCGAACCTGGTGTTCAGGATGTCGTATGTTCGTTGCACAGTACTGTTATGCAGTTTTCGAATTATCGTGTTTCCCAAAAACCACTGGAGTCAAATGTCAGCTTGGTTACTTTAAATAGTCAAGGCCGATTTCCTACCGCTTTTGCCCTATAATAGTAACTGCTAGCTCTCCCAGTAAGTTTTTTCTAGCAATAAATCGCAGATACAAGACATTAAAATATAATAATGGTATCAAGAACTTATACAGGTTTTCTAAAAGCACGTAAACCAAAATGTTATGGAAATATGTGCAGCTTGAATTACGCTGAAGTCCCAAAGTCATGGGATACCTCCTAATATCATATAGGATCCCTTTTGTCTGGAAAGGTGAAGCAACCCAACATGGCATTGGCTCATAAATTCGTCGGAAGTTCCCTGAAAAATATTCAGCCAGGCTTCCTCTAAAGTCGATCATACTTGAGGAAGTGTTACTGCTGCAGTTCCTTTTGAGTGGATTCATGTCTGGTGATTCAGGTGGCCGTATGTTTCACTGGCATTGTCAAGAATGCTCCTCAAACCAATTATGAACAATTTTGCCTCAGTTCCATTTCCTATTTTCGTCCTGGAAAAGTCCATCATTACTGCAAATAGTGTTCAAGCAGCTGAATATAACCATTTGCAGTCAATGGCCGGTTCAGATAGACCAGTGGTTCCAATACACTGCACATAAACACAGCACATACCAGGATGGAGCCAATGGAACTGGAACTAATATAACAGTGCAACATATTTCCAGTGATCAAATGATATGTTCATGAGCCTGTATTAGGTGCTGCATCCTCTGGCATTTTGCTAGAGGAGTAGCCCTGATCGGTCTTCTGCTGCCATATCCCATCAACACAAAATTTCACTGCACTGTCAGAAACAACATCTTTGTCGTACATACCACATTTAGAGGTGCTGTTCCTTGAGGCAGTGTTGCCTTTCTGTCAATACTGATACCTAGTAGCAGATGTCACTGGTCTCGGTCATTAAGTAGACATGAATTACATATTGACGGCGCACTCTAGGCACTTTGGATGGAGAAATGTTGAATTCATCAACAATTGTACGCATGTACGACAATTACCATTCTGCATACAAAAACTGGTAACTGGGGTGTGTTGCGGAAATTACCACATCAGAGAATAATTTCACACTAATCAACAGAGTACAAACGGAATCCCACATTTATACATTTTTTCTGTGGCGTTAGTTCTATCTGAATATTTGTATTTTCCTATCTTATAACTTTTGTCACTTCAGTATATTTTTTATGTGGAAATACACATACTGTGTGTATTAAGCCAAGTCTTGTTGCGAGTGCAGAAAAAATATGTGGAAGAACAAGCATGAGAGTTAAAGAGAAAAGGACTTCATGGCGGAATGACAGAGTGAAAGAGGCAATAGCCAAAAAAAATAAACCCAAAAAAGTTCTAGATATGGCCAAGTCATATAGAAGAAACAACAATGACCAAGTAGCTCATAGCAGATTGGAACAGATTGTAAAAGAATATAGAAGCAGCAAATTGGAGGTTAAGAGAATTGTATAGGAAGAAAAGGAGAAAAGCTGGGAAGATTTTACGTCTAAACTGGAAGAAGATAGTAAAGGGAATATGAAAATGGTATTTGGAATTGTAAAACACAAAAGATCGGATAAGGAAACAATTACAGCAATAGAGACAGTGGCTGGAAATATAGTTCGCAATATAACAAGTATCAGGGAAGCCATGAAACAATATTTTGACAAGCTACTAAATGAACCCAATGGAATACATCTACATCTATACTCTGCAATTCACAAAATTGTGGGTGGCAGATGATGAAGAAACAAGTCAGGGGAGGATAGTTGAAGACACTCCAATAACTTGGTCAGAAGTCGAGCGAGCTCTCCATAAAATGAAATGTGCAAGTCAGCAAGAGCCGACGAAGTTACAGCCGACATGATTAAAGCTGCCGGTCCACCAGGGATACAATGGCTGTATAGAGTCATCAAAGCAATATGGAACGATAGTCAAAAACCAGAAGACTGGACAAAGGGGGTGATAATTCCTATCTTCAAGAAAGGTAAAAGAAGAGAAAGTGAAAACTACAGAGGTATTACCCTCCTATCCCACGGCCTCAAAATTATGGAAAAGATAGTTGAAGCCAGAGTACGAACAATATTAGAGCCCATCTTAGAAGAGGAACAACATGGGTTGGAAGAAGCACAATAGATCTAATATTAGCCTTGAGAATTCTGGTACAAAAATATTGGGAAAGGAGAAAAACTAAATTATTGTGTTTATGGACTCGAAAAGGAATACGATAATGTTCCTAGATCAACTATCTGGAAAAGTCTAAGAAAACTTAAAATACCAGAGTACCTCATTAGAAAGATCCAGATATTGTATAATAACTGCAAGAGCTGTGTCAATGTTAGGGATGGTAACTCTGAATGGTTCAGTACAACCAAAGGATACAACAAGGCAGTGCCGTTTCACCTCTTCTGTTCATAGCGGTGATGGATAACATCTTAAAGGAACTAAAGAGAGCAGATGTACAGGCATTGGTGTTTGCGGATGATGTGGCAAAATGTGATGAAACCGAAGAAGGAATACAAAACAAACTGAAAATGTGGAATAATAAGTTTGAAGAATATAGAATGAAATTGAAAAAAAAAAAAAAACATAGCACTAAAATTAAGCCGAAAGAATACAGAGTGTCATACAAAATTACAAGACCACCAAGTTGAAGTTGTTGACCAGTTCAGCTACCTAGGGAGCATAATTGCTAGTAACGGTAGAATTGAGATAGAAATAATGAATAGGGTAACCAAAGGAGCCAACTTCTACAGTACCACGCGGGGCTTACTATGGGACATGAAAGTCCGCAAAGGAACAAAAATTGTCTTGTACAAATCATATCTCATTCCTATTCTCACATATGCTTTGGAAACATGCACACTAACATCAAAAGACCTTAGCAAGATCCAAGCCTGTTAAATGAAGTTTCTTAGAACGGCCCTCCAGAAAACTGTTCTTAACCATATAAGAAATGATGAGATTAATCGAACCTAGAGTTAAGGGAATCCATGGAAGAGAGACTTAGGTTATCAAGACTTAAGTGGTTTTGGGCATGTCAAGAGAATGGATAGTACAAGACTACCAAAAACTTATTTGTAAAAACAAAATAGTGGGCAAAAGACCAGTGGGAAGACGAAGAAGAAGACGGACAGACCAACTGATGGAGGATATAGAGAGAAGAGGCTGGAACTGGGAACATATTATAAACAGAGAAACTTTTCGGGATAGGAGAAAGTGGAAGACGATCGTCTATAACAACCAAGACAGAAGAAGGCTCGTTAACCACACCCGGGAAACTGGAGATGGTCCCCAACGATAATGATGATGACACATACTGTTAATAAGAACACGCTTTATCCACCTTGTAGTCCAGGAATTTTATATCTGCCACACATTTCCTCTGTCACCAGTTTCTAAAATTCTATATAATAGATATGACCATATTTTAATCCTGTTGCTTCCTTCAGTTACTTTTGAAATGCCTTTCTTCCTCACCGGCATACAAACAAGTCTATACTCACTTGGAATTTTAATACTATTTCGTTTCTAGTTGACAATCAAGCCCCCACCTGTCAAGTCCATCACACTCTCTGTTCTTGAATATGAATAGGCTTTCATACTCTTATTCCGATAAGCCATCGAGACTATTAATATTTCGTTTCTTTCCTCCCAGAATTATTACCTGCAGTAATACAGTGAATTCTGCTTTACCATCATTACCACGCAATGTAGACTGGTAGATTATTGGTTAAAGTAACCGCCATGAGAATTCGGAGTTCTGTGTCTAGATGAGAGATTTACTTGCACTTAATCTAATCTCAACCTGTAAAGATTATTTTTCATTTCTAGTACGCTAGAACGCTTCACATTAAACTGTAGGTCCAGTCTATTGTGAATTAAGGATTTACAATGCCAGGTCAGTTGCAAGAGTTTGGATTGAGGGAATTTGCAAGCTAGCCAGATAGATGAACTATTTTGTAGGTCCAATTTGCAGAAAGTACTTAGCAACCAGGCCATATGACGCAATTAGGGTGGCCTCTGATAGGGCGGAGCATCTCCTTAAATCATAGGGGGGGGGGGGGAGTTGAACAAAACCCAAGTTTTGGGATCAATCAAGGTCGGTTTCAGAAATATCTACGATGCAGTAGCTTGGAGACGTTGGAAGGGGCAGCCGATACATCATCCACAATCGTCCATTACGCCAGCAGCCTCTGGTGGATAGCGCATAGCTTAGCTACAGTAAAATAACAGATGTGGAAAAACTTATCTATTTGCAGAAAGCTGATTGGGGAAGGTTCAACCATTATTGGAATGTTACGTCGTTAGTGTCGGTTTCTATGCATTAATCGCAAGCCCAAGGCTGACATCTTTAAATGGGAAATAGCCATATTCATGGGGAATGATTATGTTATACAAGCAATGAATAAATGTATACATATGTATATAACCATCTAGTGCTGTTATTAAGGTATACTACCTCTCACGTTGATAAGTAGGGTTCCCACCCACGTGAGAATCTCCACTGAGGTGTGGCAGAAAGTGAAAATAGAGAAAAAAAAATAAGCAGTCCACCACCCTAGGATAGAAATAATGGTGGAATGAACTTCAGCTTGAAATTCTGTTACCAGAAAAGTGGAATGGTTTCGTTATGACAAAGTTCATTGCGGCTTTACATCTATGTAGGCTACTTTTCACACCTATTAAGCTGAAGGATATTCCTTGATAAATGCAAATTGTAATCATGTAACACATCTTCATGAATCACACCAAAGACTGGAGAAAACAAAAGGAATGGCCTCTTTGTGGAAGTCCTAGGTTGTACTGAAAATTTAAGGATGAGATGATTTAATTTAAATGCGGTAGCAATTTCCCTACCCACTCACTTTTCCCTTTTCTGTACCTGCCTACTTTTACCCTCTATTAATTTCAACTTTAAATACTTCCATCAATTTTGGTTAATTATTCTATATTTTTCTCGGTAATTTATTCAAATCCCTGACATACTTACATAAGAAGAATTTTTCCACTTTCTTATGCATGACATTTAGTGCCAACTTGTTGTCATGGTCATCTTTTCCCTTCCATGAATATCACCTAATTCTTCCACCATTATCTTTCTATGCCTGATCATCAATATACGCCTTGTACAAACCCATGACTCTCTTCCCCCTCCTCCTGTCTTACAATGAATTCCATCTCAGATCCTTTATTATATCAGTTACTGATCGTGTTCGGTGGTAATTTCCAAAGAGCAAACCTAGCAGCCCTTATTGCAGCCCTCCAACTCCTGTATTTTATACACAAAATGTGGGTTCCATAGAACACCTCCATATACAAGCAAAGGTTTGACCAAAGTTTTGTAACCAAATTCCCTTACTTCTCTGGTGCATCACCTCATCACTCTCTCCAACAAGTTGTGGATTTTATAAACATTTCCTACTACCTGTTTATATGTCCTACACAGTTGAGTTTGTTATTAAATGTTATGCCAAGCCTTCAACAAGCAATTCCTTCCCCACCTTATAATCACAACCAATATTTTGTTATTTATCTGTATACCTAATCAGCTGACACTTTTTTACATTAATCTTCATCCCATGCTGACCTATCTAGGCAGATATCCTGTCCAGATAATCCTGCAGTATTTCACAGTATTCTACAATTTAAATCGTATTATTTAACTTTAGTGTAGTTTCTGCCTTCGTCGTCGTCCCTCACACCGTCCACCTACCAGGGCACCACCACTGGGTTGTGGTCCGATGTGAGTTATAGTACTGACAGCAATTGGCCTTGCAGGAATGTATTTCGTTACAATGACGTCGAGGACTCCAGTCTGCGTCCCTCTGCCACTGGGAAAAAGGTTGGCTTCTCAAGGGACCGCACCGCCAGCCCCGTCCGCTGTATTTCGCTTTGCACCAATCGCTCGCTAGGGTTCGTGTTCGGCAGTGACAGTCTATGACATAGACTGTCCCAAACGCTAAGCACATAGACTCTATGTGCTTAGCGTTTGGGTCACCGCCCAGGATTATTCGGATTATTCTCCCTGTGATGTTGCTGATCGCCGCCACATTCTGCAGCGGAGAGCGTGGTTATTGGAGGGTGATAGGCTGCTATTAGGGTGATTTCACCAACTGTTCTTGAGACGACGTCTGCTTCTACCTGCTTCTATACTAGTGAAGTTTGGCAGCGGTGTGGTGCCTTGGTGATTTTCTCACATATACTGGTACTCCTCCTCCAGCTGTTGGCCTATCCCTGCAGTAAGGCGATTACTTTGGCACAGTGATTCTGATTCCCGCTTTTATGAGCGGTTCGTTCACTAGACAAACGTCGATTCCGTCGTCTTGAATGAAGTTTAGCAATTATATTTTCTGTTTGTGCAGCCCACTAGCGTTCCACGCAAAGATACTGAGGCCGTTGAGTGGTCTAACAGCCATCTTCGTTTTGTTGACCTGCGGTGGATTGCGCTGTGGGTGACTGCAACGCTGCCAGTAAGACTGTTTGAAGCTGGGCAGTAATGGCGCCAAGCCTTTGAAATACTTCTGCAAGCTTGCTGATCTATGATCACATGTCCGGAGGTACAGTGTCGGGTTCAGCGGTCAGTGTGTTGGCGTGTGCACTTGCTCTGGTTGATTCCTTTCTGAACTCCTTCCACTAGGATCTTCTTGGTGGTGGAGCGGGATCATCTTGGCTTCGTTTCATATTCCTCGTCGTGTGTCGTCCAGTCTGCCTCTTATTCGCCTCCTGGTATTTGGTGCATCGTCTACAGGATGCTAAATGTGGACCTAGGCAGTTTGCTCATATAGGCTGATATACCCCTTTGATGAAGGAGCATTCCTTAGAGGTATGACCCCCGCCGCATTTTATGCATTTAACCGGTGATCACCAAGGCCGGCTGATGTGACCGAACGCTTGGCAGTGAAAGTACTGTTCTGGTCCTCTGTCTGCCTTCTTCTTTTCGACCTGGTACAGCTCCAACGCAGTCCGTAACATTGACACACCCAGTTGCTGGATCGCGCCTTGCAATACTGCCACGCGTTGATTGGACGGCCCAGCAACTGCCAGCAGATGGGATCTACCTTTCGCCAGGTTTCTGCTCTACATGGCAGTTCCGAGTTGACCTTCGTAGCGTGACGAAGTGCGATGCGGAATACGTTAGCCACACGTTCACGTCAGGCGGGCCGAGTGCAACAGCGCGGCAGTGGTGCTGATGCGGCCATCCTTACCGGACTTGGATACAAGTGGAACTACACAGACGACGACCAGGCAGTTTCCACAGGACTTGAGGATGGACCCGACGAAATTGTAAGGATAACTCTCACGACGAATCAACCTGCCCACAGACCAGTAAATCCCCGCGCATCGAAGAGAAGAACCTCACCGATCTGAGCGGGGAAAATAAAGCAACCAAGGAACGAACAACGCGCAAGTGGTATGAAAGTGAGCGTGCCAGTACAGCAACTTTCCAGTGGTTCTGCCAACAAAGAGAAGAAAGCCGCAACATTCTCATTACAGACGCCTTAAGCACCACCGCAGACAAAGTTTAAAAAACAAACGCTGCCGTAAACGGAAGAAACCGACGCAAAACGCAGCAACCAGACGCGGAAGGGTTTATAGCACCCCGCCACACAGCAAAGCCGCCACCTGCACTGGACCCGGAGCTGGTGATGGAAAACAAGAATCCATTACAACCCCTGCAGACTGAGGAAACAGCGACGCCGCCAGCTAAGAGATTTACCAATATACCACCTATAGTGGTCGAACATGAAGAAAACTTTAAGACGCTAAAAGATCAAGTGGAAGCCGTCACCAAGAACACCTTCGCAGCCAAGTCTGCAGGAGGGGACAAAATCAAATTTACTTTTAACACGGTGGCCGACTACTCTGTAGTCACCGAAATGCTGCAGCAACAGATACCCCATACTACACATTTCCAACTGGGGCCCTACCCCTGTTGAAAGTGGTATTCAGTGGAATACTCAGAACACTACCAGTCAGCGATCTGAAGGAGGAGCTAAAGGGAATAGGAATTAATATCCAAACAGTAGCTCAACTACGGATGCCGGGCAGCAACATGACAATGCCATTGTTCCTCGCCGTCCTGCCGGAAACACCAGAAAATAGAGATATCTGCAAGGTAGAGACAATATGTCACCTCAAAGTGACGCCACATAAAAACTCCGCTCATCACCTGGACCGCCGCAATGCTACAATCGCCAACTCTATGAGCACATGGCAAAAAGTGTAAAATGCTACCGGTTTGCGTCAAGTGCGCTGGCAAACATGATTCCAAACAATGTATTGTGCAGACAGGACGTGACATGGCGAAATGCTCCAACTGCGGGGGAAACCACGTCGCAAGCTATAAAGGATCCCAGGCGTACAAGAAAGCCCGCGATCGACAAAGTGAACTGCCCGCGGAATAAAACAAAGCTTTCCTACGCCGGAAGAAACCGCAAGGTGAAATCAACAGGAGATTCCGCCAACGGTCGACCAGCAAGAAGAAGAAGCCAAGGATATTAACAAGAAAGAAGACCCTCGTCAGATTCAGAAAAAGCATAACCCCGAACATGAGAAGAACAGTAAGAAACACCCAACAAGTGGTGTTTATGGGCGCACATACGCAGACACAAGTGCAAACCAGGCCGCCAACCACACCAATACACCAAAGGCAAAAGGAAAAGCAACCAGCTTACAGATCGAGCAGAAACGGCCACCAGGCAACCTGCCCCTTCCAACCAACCAAGTCAACAAGGAGCAGCTGATAGTCTGGTACACGGTCTCATCGATAAATTGTCAGGAATGATGAAAATCATGGTGAAAAAATGCCTACCATCATCGATATGCTAAATCGCTTGCCAACGAAGTGCAGCAGTTACGCCATCTCTAGCTACAACCACCAGCACTGTCCAAGAACATACCGGATAGAGCTGCTCATATTCATGGGATCACGTTTTGTCTGTGGAACGCAAATGGTATCTATAACCAGTCAACCGAGTTCAGACAATTCAAACACGTACAAGGAGTTGACATCTGCTTGGTGTCGGAAACTCATCTGAAACCAGGCATCCGAGTAGCAATACCAAATTACCACTGCTACCGCTACGACCAGCCCAAAGCAGGTGGCGGTGTAGCTACATATATTAAACGGGGAATCTCACACAACCAAGTGCCTCTCCCGCAAATGAACCAACTTGAAGTGGTAGGAGTCGTAGTGGCCAGCGCCAATGGAAAGATAACTGTAGTTTCAGTCTATCGTCCACCACGGGCGAAGCTGCATGAAGAAGAAATCAACAACCTGTCCAGCATAAGGGGCAGGCCGGTCATAGGCGGCGCCCTGAACTGTAGGCTAAACACAATGATTGGAACATCCAGGTGTGTAATAGTTCAGGATGACAGCTAAGGAGACTGGTGGAAAGGCTAAATATAAACGTAACTGCACCTGAAGAGCCTACCCACAACCCGTCGAATGGAAGATGTCCCGATGTCTTAGACATTTGCATCAGTATAGACATCACGGGACACTTAGAAGTTAGCACCATTAACCGCCTGTCGTCAGATCACTGTCCTCCACTCTTCGCGATAACGGTAGGACCATGGCAACTTGAGCAACAAATGGTCCCGGATTAAAAGCACGCCAACTGAGGCAGATCATCGCCGGCGCCTGCGAAATAAGACATCATGCAAATGTGGAGGAGAGCCTGATGTTCTTTGAAACAACCGTGAAGGAAGCAGCGGGAGTTGTCATTCCTTCAAAACAAACCAACAACCATGCAATGCAACAGCTTCCACCTCAGCTTCTGGCCATGATCCGGAACAAGAACCGAGTCATGAAAGAATGGAAGCTAACGAGGAATCGAAATACCAAAAATCTGCTTAATAGACTTCAAAGGGAATTGAAGTCTGCCCTCACAGATGTTTCAAATAAGGAATGGGAGGCCAGAATTTCAATGATTCGGCCCAGTGACGACTCCCTGTGGTCACAGACAAGGAGACTTCCAAAGCGGAAGCAAAGACTTCCTCCACTCCACGGAGAAAGGGGGTTTACAACTCTGAGAAGCATTTATCCCTCTCAGATAGGGACGTAGACAAAGAGCAAGTAACGGAAATTAGGCGCAGACTTAGAACCTACATGGAGGCAGCCGCCATCGACGATGCACAGCACATCCCAGAAGTTGACGTTTCAGAATTAAAAAATTGCATTAAGAGACTCCATCCAAAAAACGCACCTGGAATAGACGGAATAAATAAACCCTCATAAAGCATCTACCACCGGAAGCTCTTTCATATTTGGCTGAAGTATTTAACATTATTCTCAGAACGAGGACCTTCCCAAAATGCTGGAAGCAGGCAATATTCGTAGGGATACATAAGTCTAGCAAAGACCCTGTATTCCTCAAATACTACCGGCCTATTAGCCTGCTCCCATCGGTCAGTAAAGTATTCGAAAAAATACTGCTTACAAGGCTGGAGAAGATCATCGATAAAGGGAACCTTATCCCAATCCAACAGATGGGGTTCCGCCAGGAGCACTCTACCACCCACTAACTACTACGAGTGGTCGAGGAGGCGACTAAGCCTTTAAATCACCGGAACTACTGCGGACTAGAGCTTCTCGACTTTGCTCAGACCTTCGATTCCGTATGGCACTCCGGGCTGCTATGCAAACTATTTGAGCTGGGATTCTCCGGCCCATACGTTCAGTTACTGAAATCGTACTTGCAGGGAAGATCGTTCGGGGTGAGAGTAGGGACATCTCTCTCCTCGAGAAGAAAAATAAACCCCGGAGTGCCGTAAGGATCGGTTCTGGGACCGGTGTTATACTCATTGTATACATCAGAAACCCTGGAAGTGGCAGGTGTCAAAACAGTTCAGTACGCCGACGACACGGTAGTTTTCTCCAGCAGCAACAACCACTGGATAAGATTGAGGCCTGAGCAAGATGATTGCGTATAGCTATCAACCCCAAAAAGACACAGGCCATCATGCTCACACAGCGACGAGGAAGGAGAAACGCTATTCACCCGCAAGTGACGCTCCAGGGACAGTCCATTACATGGATAAATACGGCACGATATCTCGGTGTGACGTTAGACGCCAAACTAACTTGACACGCGCACATACAAGAAGTAAAGAGAAAAGCCAGTGCAAGACTGCAACTGTTAAAAATAGATGGCAATCTGGCTCCAGCAACTGGAGTTAAAATTTACTGCAGCTTAATTAGACAATTTATTGAATAGGCATGCCCGGTGTGGGGATATACTTCAAGGACACATATCCATAAACTCCAAGTCATACAAAACAGAGCCCTCAAAGGATCTGCCATCAAAATTCTCAACTGATGATCTCCATAAAGCAACGGGTCTTCAAACAATCCAGCAAAGGTTTCAAGAACGCGCCACCACCTTCTACAGGTCTGCTCACAAAAACAACAACATACTCACCAGTAACCTAGGTATTTATACAACTGAAATTGCTTTCCATAAACGCCCACTCTCACTGATCCAAAAATTGGCCGCCAAGGCGACGCACCAATACAAACGAAGTGAAGTATTATAAACCACGAGAAGGAAACGTCGAGAGACAAGAACCTGATGATGAGAGCGAATTCTGCTGCCAACGCCGAAGATACCTGTCACTCTTGTTAGTAACATCTGCCCCTATAATTACAGTTGGAGGTTTACTTTACCGTTAGTTAATTTTTGCATTTGTTGCAATGTAGTCTTCACGGGTGTACCGCCAGATTGTGTTGTGGAAACACGATATTTCGACGGCTAGCTCCGCCGTCTTCTTCAGGTGTGGAGACATCTGCACTGATCGGCTGACCCACAGATACTGAGATGGTTCGGGTTCCGCTCTTCCTTATATACATGTCCGCGTCCGGCGGCTGCGTGGCCTCGGCCATTGCTTACTATGAGCCAGCCAACTGGCGGCTGGCTGCCAGTAGGCGTGACTATGGTTCTTGTTCCGGCCCGAGCTAATATGGAGCCCTCCACGGCAGCAGCTGGACGGAAGTACAACGTTTCCATTTGTTGTTGCTTAACAGGTTGATATGATTAATAATTTGTGGTCTTGAATAATTTATTTAGTTAATAAGGGATTTTGGCATGTTGTAACGTAAGTATGTTACGTCATATTTACCTACATTGCGTATAATTTCATTACATGATGTTCAAGTCTTTTTATAGAAGTCTTGAGCTACCGCTTTAATACTGTCCAACACTTTTGGCACATTAGTAAGGATGTGGATGCCTTCGGTGGGAAATCAATGTGGTAAGTGCAGCGCTCGTTTGATTTCTCTGTTTTGTAGGGTTTGTAACTTTTCCCTGTACGTTCTTGCCGCATACCCCCATGTGGGGCAAGCGTAATCCATTATGGGACTCTGGCCTCTCATTCGGGAGGACGCGGGTTCGAATTCCCGTCCGGGCATCCAGATTTTGGTTTTCCATGGATTCCCCAAATCACTCCAGGCGATTTCCGGGATGCTTCCTTAAAAAAAGGTCATGGCAGAATTCCTTTCCGTTCCTTGTCCCCAGTCCCATCCCATCTCTAATGAACATCGCCATCAACGAGGCGTAAAGCAATAAGGAAAAAATATATAAAAATATAAAAAAAAATAAAAAACACCAACGCTTTATAAATTTGTATCCCACAACGTGCTGGTAGTGTTGGATTTTTATTTAAGATGGGATATAATGCACTGAGTCTTTTTTCAACTTTTGTCTTACAATCTTTTACGTGTTGTCCCCAAGTGAGTCCTTGATCTAAGGTAACTCCTAGGTAACGGACGGTTATCATCTGAGGGATGCGATTGTTAAACAAGCCTACACTGGATGGTCTTGGAGTGCCTCTTTATGGAATATTATTGCCTGTGACTTGTGAGCATTTATCTTCACACGCCACTTCTTAGCCCATTTTTCAAGTTGTTCTAACGCTGATTGGAGTCGCCTTATTATCAACTAGAGACTCCAAGACGACGTAAAGTACGCCGCATCATCAGTATATAATGCCGAAAAACAAAGTGTGGCCTGGGAATGTCACTGGTGAAGATTAAGTACAGAATCGGGCCCAGAACCGAACCTTGTGGTACCCAAGAGCGAACTCTTCTTCTTGTAGACTGTGATTTCTCTACTCTTACTGTGAATGACCTGTGTCTTAGGTAGCTAGGTATTAGTTCGATGTACCATTTAGGGATACCTGTTGTCTTCAATTTTAGAAGCAGACTCTCATGGCAGTTGTATCAAATGCTTTTGCAACATCTAATAAGACCATCCCACAATACCTACGGTGGTTGAATGCATCAGTTGCCGCTTCTACGACCCTAACTAGCTGGTGAGTGTTTGAGTGCCCGATGCGGAATCCAAATTGTTCAGCTGGAAAGATATTCAAGCGTTGAATACGAACCATAAGTAGTCTTAGCAGAAGTTTCACGACTATTTTAGAAACTGCTAGCAGAAGAGACACTGGCCTATAATTGGCGGGAATGTTGGGTTCTTCTCTGGTTTGGGGAGTGCCACTGTTTCCGTTTCTTTCCAGGCTGACGGAAATCTCTGGTGTCTGATGATGGAGTTAAATATCTGGGCTAACCGCTGGACTGCTGCCCCTGGAAGTTGTCTGAGAATGATATTGTTGATTTTGTCATATAATGGTGTTTTGTTTTGATATAGCCTTTTGAGAGCGTTTGTGATTTCATTTTCGTCGATCTCTTCGATTTCCTCTGTTTCTTCTAGATATTGTCGCAACTCTCTTTTGCTATGTGATCATCATCGCAGGGTACCGCTACCGGGCTGAAGTTATCCTCATAGACATCAGTGAGGGCTTTAGCTTTGTCCTCCGCTGTAAATGCAAGGCCTGTTTGCCCGTGCAGTACTGGGACATGTGACCTTCTCTTGGTAAACCTTTTGGTATGATTCAAGGCAGTACCGTCTTCAATTCTCAGCTGTGCTGCTAGGTAGTCCCATTGCTCTATGCGATGAGCTTCGAGCTTGGCTTTTACTCTCTGCTCAAGGGTGTTCAAAAGCGTCATTGCGGTCACTGGTCCTCAGCCGGTCTTCCTAACCTGGTTCTTCTCCCTGATGAGAGCCTGCAGCTCTGGTGGAAGTTGCCTACCTCGTCATTTCTTCTTCTGCGGGGATGCATTCTCTGCCGCTGCGAACGTTGCCTAAGTCCATTTTGCAACTTGTAACCTCCAAACATTTAAAATTCATCCAATTGAAGTCGAGCAAATCCCATTAATTAATTTGCTCGAAACTCTGTATATCTTACAACGACGTGGCCCTAAATATGTCGTCTTTTGATCCACGTACACAGAGTAGAGGTCACCCTTTTTTAAAATATTTAAAGATATTCAATGGTAATAAAATAGCTCATCAAATTGTCGCTAATTCTACAGAAGTTACAACTCCAAGTCGTTAGCGAATATTCTCAGCTATTTTTAATAAAAATAAATTCAAAGCTCGCAGACAAAACAAAACACAATAATTGTACATAACTTCTCGAACTGCTAATATATTCATATAATTCTACTGCGATACTAAGTCTAAAACCTACAGTTTTTTACACACACACACACCGTCCTTCTTCTTTTTCTTTCAGAATCTCTCACATCAGACCAAAGATTTTCTATCTCATTCTTTTCAAAGATATACTACTCACTGACAATGTTTGTTAATCTGTGGATTCCTCGAGCTTAGAAATTATATCATGTACATCATTATAATCAATATTTAAATGATAATTAATTACACTTAACAAAATAATATTTAAATGATAATTAATTTCATAATTGGGGTGGTAGCATATGTCATAAACTGCTTCATTGAGATAATCTGCGCCATTATCAATTTGGTCGGTCTTGGATAGTTGCAGTTCTTCAAGAAATTTATTCCAATCTGTTCGTCGGTACTCCTTAGCGTTTTCATTTTCCCTTGCAGCGTCTAAATCCCAGTCAGCTATGACGGGAGTGTGGTCAGAGGATAGTTTAGCCACTGACTGACGAGTTGAAAATGCTGTAATATTTCTTGTTATGAATCTGTGGCGGGAAATGGGCTCGTTTTTCTGGACCTCACACTGATAGTCCGTGTCGATGCGCTTCCCTTTGCAACATATTGCCGCTAGCATTCGCTATATGGCTGTGCCACTATCGGTGTCTGGCGGATCACCAGCTAGTATGAGTCTTTCTGTGAAATTGCTCAGTGTCACCATATCTTCTGCTGCCAAAGTTTGTCCTGGCGGATGTTATGCCGCAATCATTCTAACTGGACCTCTGTTGTGTTGACTATAATGCTGGGATCTTCCATACCGACAAAGTTCGGCAGCACTGTGGTATGATGATTAATAGATGATTTGATGTAGATGGCAACCCCTCCTTGTGCCGTGGCTCTGTCTCGACGATATACTGAATAGTTTGGGACATTAACACTTACACTTGGCTTCAAGTGTGACTCGCTTACCAAGCAAATATCTATTCCATCGGAAAGAAGGACTTCTTGAAACCGTGTGCATTGTTTGAAAATGCCGTTGGCATTCTAGGTACAGGTTCTTGAACTCTCTAAGGATCTAATTTCCATTTTGTTGCGCTTGTCCTGCGGTGGTTTGCTCCTCTTCAAGAGCCAAAATTATATTTGCTGGCAGTTTCTTTACCAAAGCGGCAAGTCCTTGTACTAGTTCTGACAATTGCAAGTTTTTCATTGTATTGACTGTCAAGATTGTTCTGAATATTCTAGTAGTAGACTCATTTCTAGTACTTTTATTTAAAGTGGACTCTTCTCTTGCGATGTTTTCCTGCTCTATTCCTATTGCTACTGGATCCAAAGATCTTTCTTCATTGGGTGGTAGTGGTATCTTTTCCGAATTTGCTACCAAATGCGAACGTGGAGCAGAGTTTTTAGAGCTAGTTTTATTAATAATTGTACGTCCGGTTTGCCTCTTTGAACTACAGGAAGCAACATGGGGGCCTCGGTAGTTTGCGCAAGTTGTTTGTCCTTCTACTTCCACTAAGGATCAATGTTTTGATGTTTGTTCACCGCTACATCTAACACATACTACTGGTATCCGACAGTGTCTGCTGACATGTCCATAAATCTGGCACCTGAAACACTGGGGAGGTCGACGGTGGATAAGAACCTTCGATCACACAGCCCAAAAGAATGGGCAAATAATGGCGAAGAAGAGGCTGCACATGGATTGGTCGTCTGTAAAAGCGTTAGTACATTACTACCTGGTACGGCTCCATTCCAGTTCTTCCACGCTCTGATTGGGCAGACCATCAACCGCCAGCAGACGAGTTTCAGCTTCGCCATGCTGCTTTTTGCACCATCACACAAAGTTGTGGATCGCGTGGCGTGCGCATCACGGGACGGAAGTGGCGACCTGTTTTGCCACAGCTTACGCCCGCGCGCCGTCAGGAGGCAGCACCACCACCACGCCATATACCCACCGCGCAGACCACTCCGACAATCCTCAACCTGTTAACCATAGAAAAAGCATTCGACCGAGTACGGCCTGCCAGACTCGTCTTTAAATTACAAACCTTCGCCTTACCCATCACCTACATTCGTACAATAGCTTTCTTCCTCATCCAATATACCTCATTCGTAGCCATAAACAACTTCTTTTCCCGTATCTTCTCCCCTACTGCAGGTGCCGCCCCTTCTATATATTTTATACGTATCCGACATACCCATACCCGCTCCACTAATATATATCCTCAAATACACAGATGCCTCCGACTACCTCACCATATATAAATCCCTCCAACAAT
The DNA here is from genome assembly GCA_031002005.1 of Vandiemenella viatica. Classification (NCBI taxonomy): domain Eukaryota; kingdom Metazoa; phylum Arthropoda; class Insecta; order Orthoptera; family Morabidae; genus Vandiemenella; species Vandiemenella viatica. The sequence goes on along the minus strand of CM061921.1, from coordinate 176,895,835 downwards.
CACAAGAAGCCATACAGGCAGAGCCGGACAAATTTATTAAATGGTGTAACCGCTGGAGGCTAATAATAAATCCAAACAAAACCCAAGCCATCATTTTCGGTAAAAGAAGCAGAAGCCTCACCTACTTTAACACCACCATATATAATCATCCCATCCAGCAACAACCCACTGTAAAATACCTACGCATCACCCTCGACAGACATATAACCAGGACACCCCACCTCAAAACTATCACCTCCAAAGCAAACACCAGACTCAACATTCTCAAATTACTCACCGGCACATCCTTGGGACTTCGCAGCAACATCAACACCTACAAACCTTTCCTCAACCCCATACACATCTAAGGTCACGTCTCATCCCTATCCGCTCCCGACCGCCTCTACAATAAACTATAAATAATAGAACGGCACGCACTGCGAATCACCTACACCATCCGACTGCCATCACCACACCCGATTGAAATTCCCCCACATTCTGGCCCACATAGAATCCCTCCATATAAAATTCGCATTAAATAGTTTCCAAAATCAAAATATCATAACCTACAACTTGTAGTGTCTGCTTTGATGGAAAGTTCAATCATACAATTTAAAAAGAAATTATCAATTATGAATATTATAAATGATTGTACATCTTTATCTAGTCATATGACATTATTGGAATTAATAGGGTGACTGAAAAGTAGGTGTACAATTTCTTAAAACTTGAGCTTAGTGAAATTACATAAACATGAAGTTTGTTTTATTAAGATATAAACAATTACACATCGTCGAATGTCCTTAATTTTAGACAGTTAGGAAAAATCTCAGGGTCGATTACTGGGTAGAACAGATTGCATAAGTTTCCGTCACGGACGAAGATTTTACCGTTGCACCGCTGGCGAGGTCAGGCCCAGGCATGAATAGCGCACAGGGGTTTTTTGTTGTCCAGCGCCGGTGACCTAACCTGTCTAGATGCGAGCCCCCCTGCGCAGTCCTGAGTGGTGACACGGTAGTGCAAATTACTTGTGGTCATATCAGGTGAGTATCAGAATTAGAGTGCCCCATCATCTCTTCCTCTGCTCCGAGCAAGACCATGTACGCCTCGCACCGCGATGTGGAGTACGAATCTCGGCAAATCACAGCGCTGCCCACCAAGATCACCACTTCTGATAGGCTCAAAACATCAAACAAAAGGCACCAAAATGTTAATAAATTGTTGGCAGCTTCTCTATTGGCTGGATCACCTCCCACCACTTTCCCAAAGCACCTCTTTACTAAGAAACGGCATTAAGGTCTATTTTCGGTCGCCGGCAACAGTTAACGTTATTTGGCGGATCTTTTCCGAAACGTGCCCAAATAGAAAGCGAGCCTTAGTTATTTATGGTGGGCTATAAATCCACTCAATGTCCAAGACAGTTAGAAAGTTTAGTAACCCACCGGACGTGTAAATTTGGACGCTTTGTTGAGTCACGAATAACTGTCTGTTTGACCCGCCACACCGCCAAAATCTCACACATACTGTGCAAACATTTGGTGCCTAATAACACTATACTTATTATTTATTTACAAACTTAATTACACAACCGAATCACCTCCCCATCTCCTACAAACAAGTAACACCCACACTCCACATCCTTAACATCCTCACCCTGACCCAACACATAGATCGAGCGCCCCCCATACCTGACGAAGAAAAGCGACCAATGATATACTCAACTCTTTAATCGTTTCAATCAACAACTATCTATAAACCTGCATGGGAAAACGAAGATAAAATACTGTAAAAAAACCCAACAAAAACATCACTCTGACTATATAAAAAACATAAGACAAAATATTATATTATTTAATAATATTGTAAACATTTATGTGTGTTCACATCAATTGTAAAACTTCGAATGGAGGGGGCGGCATGCCACCAGGGTGCTCTGCCAGAGCAGCTGGTGCTCCCGGTAAGACGTTGTCCCGTGGTTTAGTCACCGTCACGCAGCGGCAGTAAGTGAACCGTTTGGAGCGGTTCTTCAAGCGGAGGAGACCACTTTTAACCTCCGCGTGAACCGAAAGAGCGCAACCAGAGCGCCCAATCAGATCCGCGTGCTTCCCGAGACTCGTCATGGACATCGTGGGCGTCGCCGAAGCCCACCGTCAACGACGAATTCGCTAGCGACATCAAGAACGCGTAGACGCTAATATACGTCCGCGTTGACAGTGGCTGCGGAACCGAGGACACCCTCAGCGCACACGGTGAGCACAGGTCATCGAGATGGTAGAAGGAATACCCATACTACAAGGACGAAACATGTGATATACAGCTTTAAGAGAGTGTATGCATGGAAGATACCCAGCAGCCACTTCAGATGGATACTCATCGTTCTGGCTCATGCTCAGCTCGCTACACCATTCGTAGAAAAAGGGAAGGATTGGTCCCGCCATGTCCGGCTGCCAAACTATCTTCTCCAAGAGCTTCAGCGAGGACGAATAATTCGAGGAGATCCACCGCACACAATACCGCCGCTCACAAGAAACGCAACAAAGCAAAAAGAGTCATCGACCCCCGCCACTGACCAAGGCTACACTGAACAACGGTCTTCCAGATATAACGACCTGACCGAGAGCCATGACCAAACGGAACTACAGATACCCCGGCCCGAGCAAAATGTCGCCATACAAGGAACACAAGACGCGGGCATACCAGGAAACCAGCACCAAGAAGAGGTCACCACGGACACGATCGGGCCACCACCGATCCAACTGCCTGAGCCACACAGACTTCGAGACGGTTAAGAACTTCGTAACGATACGATCGATTGGTTGCCGCAGAGCGGAATATCTTAAGTAAGAGACAAGATGACGAAAGACTATGGCGATATGTAAGCGCGCGTGGTAATAACGAATATTCTGTGAGCGAGTGAACCGTAAGTTAGCTATAGGAACTTTATTAAGCATGACTACAGGCGTAATTAAAGTGTCGGTGACAGTTTCAGTGCAAAGCGGTAATGAGTAGGAACTGTGAACAGTGAAGTGTGGTGCCGTCACATGCGTGGCCAGTTTGGCAATTATAAATAGTCTTGTTCACTGCTTAATCGAACCTGGCAATCTTCAGATCTACGAGGTCCGATTAAAATTATACATCTGGTGGTTTATACGGTGTTTTGTAGCAGCTTGTGAACTTTTACGTAATAAATAGCTAAGTGTTAACTGTATTCCAGGAAGTATATTTCATTTGTATGCCTGTGGCTACGCTGAGTGACTTAATTTCGGGTAATTTACCCGTGGCTACTGTGTCTAGACCGAATCGGCTATAGATTTAAAGCAACTCAGAACTGAATGTAACTATGTACTCGTGTACTGTCCAGCATCAGTACTAATTAAGTAAACCAATAGGGACAGACATATTTATTTAACCATTTATGCAGTTAGGGCGTTACAACCTCCTCAGAAGCCGCAACATCTAGTTCATCCTGGTACACAAGGCACCACATTGCCCCCCATAGAGGACGATTTACTAGAATCAACACCATCGGAGGATGCACCCCGTAGGAGAGAGGAACCATCAAAGAGAAAAGCCCCCCTTCAACCACGGACCACAAAAGGTACGTTCTTCAGTTGACCGAACCCTCGGTCTCAACCACAATCAACATTGTGTAAGACTAAGTGCCAAAAACTATATATCACAACCGATGTAGCGAGAAAACCTCAGCACCGCTGCTGCAACAAGAACAGACCCCTCCCCCTCCCCCTCCCCACAAAGTGTAAATGAGAGACCATAAACAAGGGCCGGATTAAGACAGCGCTGGGCCCGTAGCAAATGTGAAGATTTGTCCCTTGGGTTTCGCCGTCCGGAAGAATTGTACAGCTAAAAAAAAATCTAACCTGACGGGGAGCGGGGAGGTTACAGGTTACGGCTAATCCGGATCTGGTGTCCTAGGCAGCGGGACACGCAAACAAAGGCCATTGAGGCCGCGACACTTACAAAAAGCTGCTTTTTGTAAGTAATCTACTAGTACTAAGCCAGTCTAGGCGGTGACTTATAGCTTAAACCACCTGAAGCTTTCCGCACCTGATGAAAACAGCGGAGCCAGCTGTCGAAACGTTGTGTTTTTATGACGCTATTCGGCTGATCACCCATGAAGCTTACATTAAAGTCATTTTTACATACCTTAACTAGTATTATCTAGAAACATTAGAGTTTAAAATAGAGATGGGTCACAAATAACTAAACGGCTACAAATAACCGTTATTTTAAAAACGCCGTTTAGCAAGTAACGGCCAAAACGATAACTGGAGTTATTCAAATAACTGTCAGCACCTCCCTCTGACAGCGCTGTAATTGTGTGTCGACAGTCCGCTACGAGTGCATCAGTCACCGCTTATTGCATCTCTCACCGTTATTAATTGTAATAGATACCACTAGATGACACTACCATCGCAAAATAATAGTTATTAACTACGATAGCGACCACTAGAGGACACTACCTATGTAAACCGCTTTTTAATACGTTTGACCGTTATTAATCGCGATAGCGACCAACAGATGTCACTACTACTGACGACGTCAAATACTACTTTGCAGATATTATTTGAGATGGGGTCCAAAATTTATCATATTTCTACAAGTTAATGACCATTAAATGGGTTTTCAGCATCCATCCTTCCATAGTAAACAACGTGATTATGCTTTTTGTTACAGCTGTTTACCCGTGTTATAGCGTTTTTGCCAGTTGAAGGCATTATTAACTTCGATAGCGATCACTAGAGGACACCACTTATGTAAACCGCTTTTTAATACCTTTAAGCGTTATTAACTGCGATATCAACCAACAGATGTCGCTACTACTGACGGCGTTAAATACTACTTTGCAGGTGTTATTTGCGATAGGGTCCAAAATTTATCATCTCTCTACGACTTAGTGACCATTAAACTGGTTTTCAGCATCCATCCTTCCATCGAAAACCACTTGATTATGCTTTTTGTTACAGCTGTGTACCTGTGTTATAGCGTCTTTGCCAGTTGAAGGCGTTATTAACTTCGATAGCGATCACTAGAGGACACCACCTAAGTAAACAGCTTTTTAATACCTTTAACCGTTATTAACTGCGATAGCAACCAACAGATGGAGAAACCATCGAAAAGCGCTAGTATTTCCACAAGTCAATTAGTTTCAAACAGCAAATCATATTTACATTTCAAATTACTTTTATGTACGTCTGAACAACATATTTAAATTGCAGCTAGTCTGTTATTGGGACACATTTACAACATATGTAAACTTAATGCGAATTAATAGCCAGACTGAAAAAATTGTTTACTTTCAGCAAAGTTAATTTTCTGTTCTTTACGAGTACGCAACGCGGAATGCTGTATTTGTTGCATATATTCATAAAAACTCCTACCACAAGTTCTTTAGTTTCAAACAGAAAAATATATTAACACGTAATCAAAACTGCCCACTTCGGATTATTTTTATATATCGTAATTCCCTACATCACTTATACTTCATTTCCTCCTGTTTGATCACGTCATACACTAACCGCTAAAGTTGGCCGTGTTAAAATTCTATATTAATTTACCAAGGCATCACTGCCACTTATTAAACAAATACACAAACAAAAGTCGAAGGCGTATATAATGTCTCTGACATTTACTAGGAAAGCCGCTTATTTGAAAGCCGCTATTGGTGACGTATCGTTAAACGCTAAATAACGCTAATAAGCGGCTTTCGTGACGTCAGGGCTATTTCGCTATTATTTGGGGCCGTGGCCGCTATTTTCGTCACATCCGGTTATTTGACATTTCCGGCTTTTTTCAACAAGAGAAGAGCGTTTCTGAGCAGAGATTTTAGTGGCGTCACCACAGATATTACGCCGAAAAAAAATAACTGTACGCTATTTCTAACTGTTAAAAAAAGCGGTTAGAAAAAAGAAGCAATAACTGAATAACGTATTACTGGAAAAAAGCGTTTTGCCCATCTCTACTTTAAAAGAAGAAGCTGCTAAATAATTTTTGAAAGGAATTGTGTACACTGAAATAGAACTTTTTCTCCCTACAGTCACAGAAAAACTAAGCATCAAATTGTTATTATGGAAAAAGATGAATAAATCCCAAGTAGTCTCATTGATTCAATAAAAAATTACATGTTCTAGACATTTTACTCTACCTGTATGTTCTGGTTGAAACTTTTCTCGTGTGCTTCATACTAACAGTAATAGTCAACTTCTGTAGGCTGAATTGTTTAGAACTCATCTAATAAGAGCACTATTGCCTCTTTTTAAATTCGCCAGCAGCAAGTTTCGAAATATCAGAAAATAAAATATTCAGATCAATAAACACAATGAAAACTGCAAGATGTTTTGGGGAAAGTAATATGGCCGCCAGGAGTGCGCGGGATGATCCAAGAGCTTACTGGAGGCTTCACAGTTTTAGCGGTCTGTAGTCTCCTCTCCTTTTTCCTCCATACCCCAACACTTCCTTATTTATGTAGAAATACAACAGAGACGGACAATTGTTACTGGCCACTCCCCCACCAAAAAAATCCACCCATAAGTTCTTTGCATCTTAATTCCAAGTTTTGAAATGATGCTGGTAGACCATTTATGCACTCACTGACAACACATTCAAAACAAATTGTCTACTGTGGCATATGTTCACATCATTCATTAAAACAAATAGATTTAAAAGTTAATTCCTGTATCATACTTGCTCAGGTTGACTTTTACTACACTGGCGTAAAGAAGAAAATACTGTTGTATGTTTGGCACACACTCTTCAAACGCTCAGTCTTAAATCCGTGTAGTTAGGATACTTAGCATATCGTAATATAAAGTGAAGGTGCGTAAGCCCTTCAACACGTCTGGCATGATGTTTGAGCGATAATTGGAGGCAATTGCGCAATTCAGACAGGTTTTAACGCAGGCTGTTTGTCTGCGGGAAACACTCGTCTTTTGCGACGATTAACTGCACAGTCCCCACCGGTAATCATTTAGTTCGCGCAGTCGTCGTATCTGGTCACCTCAACCTGCTGCCATCATGACTTCCATGGGAAAAAAAAAATAAAATGAAAATATGCGCATGTGGATTTTACTGAAGGCTATAGCAATCTTCCTGAACTTTGGGATGTAGAATGTGCTTCATATCGTGATAGTAAAAAAGCTACTACCTACAAAGTTTTGACAGAAAAACAAATTTCTGGAGACTGACGCGACTGGTAATAGTGACGTGAAGAAAATAAACAACTTTCGATCTGCTGTTCAGAAAGAATTAAAGAAGGTTGACAGTTAAATTTTTTCAATGAGCATACGAATATTTTCAATGAGGGGAGCAACTTTATCCAAGAGCATTTGAAATGCAGTTTCGTCCATTCTTGGGCAATTTCTGAAATCAATTATTTCCCTCCTTATAAATCATTCAGCAAATGGTAACCATTGGGCAGAACGCTTCTTTGCACAAACTAATCTTTCATCTTGTTCTTCTCCTGCTACCAATACAGCTGTAACCTCACAACAAATTCCGGTTTTTCTGTTACCCAACGCCACTCGTCACGACTGCTCTGAATGCCAGAAATGAGAAAATTGACGAACGGAAAACTGAATGTAGCCTACACACCTTCAGATCAGATAACTGATGTATCGATTTTGATTCAGGACATATAACTGCACAGTTTAACTGAAAGAGTGTTTGCCCCTAAGAGTTGGTGACTCACCTTCGTTAGATCGCCTAGAGTGGTTGGGTTGCGTGCCTGCAATCGGTTATGTCTCCTTCACCGCCACCTACATCTGGAAACTACAACCTACCTTTATTCTAGCATCAGACTCCTAAGACTGTGCCACAATATTAACACCAGATCCTTGAACTCAAATATTCCAACCATCTTCTCCCATAGCCCAGAAACTCTTGCCAACGCCTCCTCAATTTCAGCAGCTGGAATGAGGAACAATCTTCCCCTTAAAATAAGAACTCTAAAGAATTCAATACATTTAAAACATTGATAGGAAGCACTACTTGTCCCATAATTAGTTGTCCTGCCTATCCTCCAAGGTTTCATGTATTATGTATGCTATTTTCAGATGCTTATACAGCCTTCACTAGTATTACTTTGTATCACTCACTTCCTTCACTAGTTTATACACCAGTAGTGCTAAGATTTTAGCTATTAACTGAAGTAAAATGTGAGATAAGTGTTTAAACTGAAATTTATTTAAAGTGTAAATTATGTATTATAACCACTTGGCATAACGTAAGAGAGGGCTTGACAGCCCTAATCTTACTGGGCTAAATAAACTTTTAAATAAATAAAGCACAATTAAAAAGCTCATTATGCAAAGTTCTTTGTAGATGATTTTTAGATTTGCTCATTTAATACAAAGATCTTATCTACATTAAAATAATAATAATACACATTCTCAAACGATTACGTTTTTTTAAAGCTATATAATATATGTCCATGAATTTAAAAAATGAGCTAAAATTACATTTTACAGTAAAAAGTATTACAATTATAGTTTTTAATTTAACAAATGTATTCTGACTGGCACCAGAAAGTGTAAGGTTTATTGGGGGTATGATAGTGATCTTGAAAGTTCTCAGCCTTGACCAAATGCAAATAAGGAAACACAAAATTCCTTAAAGAAATAAGTTGCTTATGATATTTGATGCTAGCATATACTACTCAGCATTTGCACCTGTTTCAAAAACAAACCCACTCAACAAATTTGCTTTAATAAGAGGATAGATTTAAAACCAGAATAAATAAATGAAAAAATGTGCTAAATTTGGATATTTTCACACTAAAGAGCAAACATATATACATTGCTACAATCTCTCACACAGGCTTCTTCCCTCAATACACAGTGATTTCAAAAGGATAAGGACAGTAGTCATCACCTTAGCAGGCTGGAGCAAAAAAAATCAGGAAAGTCCTTATCTGTATACAGAACTTTCCATAACTGCATACAGCACATTGTGCCCAAGAATTTTACTTTTGCAGCCACCTGGGCACTAATGATGTGCCATCTAGTATTGATAAACAATGGTTTCTTACTCTAACCCAAGTGTTATATGCTACCATGTGTCTTCTTCTTCCTAATCAAACTTCTGATATGAAATAGTTGTCAAATTAACTAAAATATATTGTGAAAACTGATTATGCAGATACACTACCAGCTATATAAGAGTGACTCGAAAAATTATTCAACCTCATTTTGTGCTGGTACCAACATCACTAGTTCACAATATTTAATGTTTACAAACATGTAACAATATGGAAAATTTTACTAAATAGTAACAATCTGTAAAGATGTAAGCTAGTTTTTTTTTGACAAAAAATTGAACTATTCCTTCCAAGAACTGAATCTCACTGTCCTGCTGACAAACGATTAACACCAAAAATCTAAAAAAATTATTATGAGGAAGCACCATACTGGTGTATTCTTCAGTAGCAATGGCTTCCTTCACCATCTTCATTTTAATTTACTAAGCAGCAATTTTTGTAGCATCATATATATAATGCTGCTTTAAGGCATTGAAACCAAGAAACGATAGGAAAATCCAGACAAGCACTTACCATAGATGATAGGCAGGGGATCAAAGAAAACAAAAAAGGCAAACACATGTAACACAATATTTCAGTATTGAACCTTATCCTTGCAAATAGATGGGACACATAGCAAGTTCAGATGTGACCACACCAACTCCCACTGATAGAATTGATAAACTCAGCGGTATGCATCAGTAAAAATAATCAAAAGAGGGATAAAAGGTGTAAAATTTCTTAGTTTTATCTGAATGTGGCAATACACTTGCCTAAGTGGGGTTTGAGTACAATAAATAAAGTGTAAAATTGAAGCCTTTTATTTTATGTTCTTTTCCATTGTGCAAAACCTGCTTGATTTTGTCATATAAAATTACATTTGTACTTCAAATGGAATAGAAAGAGAAAATAAGACAATACTCCAGAAGAGCACAGCATCATGTCACACTCCTGTACATATATGAAGAGTAATGAAAAGAAACTTTTATTTACAAATTTTCCTCTTTTCTACAAAACGATTCTGAAAAAATGCTCAAATTTATTGCCAAGTTTTGTAATAAATTACATTTTACAAACATCAAACAGCACTGCTATCATTGAGGTAATGAATAATAAAACTGACTTATTTACAACATAGTAATAAAATGTATGTAACAGTTCTGGTTAGAAAATTAAGTAAAAAAATATGTTAACTAAAACAACTGTCAGCATATATATATATATAAAAAAGAACACATTCTCATAAACAGTACCACTGTTTCATATTTAATAATAAGTTAATTATTAGGCATTGCAAACAAAAATCACAGCCCAACAGTTTATTAATTTATTTTGAGTATAAGAAACTTTAATAAACAGTTTGACCAGAGATACTTTCACCCATCCCTTCTGGTAACACGTCAATCTGGTATAAACCCCTCAATAGTCAAAGTCAAGTCAAACACATGCTTTTACATTAGCTTAAACATTCCAGATTATTGCTTCAATTACATAAACTAAAAATGAAGATCACAATGAAATGATCTATAAATACACAAAACAAATACTACTGAATGTGTTCCGCACCATAACTGGATTTATAAGGAATAATGAAAAAAGGATTAGCACCAATCAACATAACTATCCCCTTCCCCACAAACTCTCCCTCACACCTACACATACAAACTTTCTAAAGAACAATTTTTTCCATTAAAAAAAAAATACAAACGAGGATTTCTTGTCCTAAAATGAGCCATTTTAAATAATAAGTAGGAACAGTTAAAGAAAGTTTTAAAAATCATTTTATGACATTTAGCCTGAAGTAAAAGTATACATTAAAGAGCTTCTGGTTATACACCAGTACTGCTGCAAGACCACAATTGTGAACAAAATTGTTTAAGCAAGTCATCCTTGATGGCCACACAAACTGATATAATAATAAATTACGAATAAAGAAGGAAATTATCACCATAGCAGGCAGCGCGATTGTGTGAAAATAATCATTATGGCACAAAAAACTAAGATTTTTATAAAGGGCATTCATCAGTAGACGGAATTTTTTTCATGGCCGTATAAAGCACTCTGGGCTGACAATTTTACTTCTTAAGTAATGCCTCTTTTACTGAAATTGTGCCATCAAATATTGATAAATGATAGCTTCTTACTATGTCCTAAATATTATACAAGCAAATAAACATCTTTTTCTCTGTACTAAACCTTTCGATATGATATTATTAACTGATGAATTAACTAAAATATATGCTGAAAAATTTTGAAAACTGATCATACATATTAATGTGTTTTTACACTATCTGACACATAATAATGTACTTTAACCCCATTTCTGATTAAGAACAGCTGATACCAGTTAATTATGTTGTTAATATTCCAAAAATTCACTGGCAAATGCAACAGCTGTAAATAGATACAATGTACTATTACTATCACAGTTTAAATGAGGTTTAAGAACTACAACATACAGAAAACTGCTGTACCTTAATCACACTGAAATAATGATTTCACTCTTTTTAAAAATTTTGAGTTTATTAGATATGCAACATTTAAGTCAAATTGTTTTAAAAAATATAGTCACAAAAATTCATGAAAAACATCTTTCACAATAGAGTACTGCATCTTTAACATTCAGGTTTGTTAATATTATGCTTTCAACCTAGCTGAAGTCACTGCAATTACACAAAACACAGGTTAAAGTGCCTGAAGTCTTGCCAGACAACAAAGGTTCAGAGAAGGTTCTTTTACTACTCTCCTCTCTGGCAAAAATTAAAATCACTTTGCTTAACAAATGGGGCTTGCTGGCAGTATTGCTAATTCTGAATTATTAATCAACACCATTTCATCGGGTTTTATCACAAAAGTTAAACATTGATAGTATAAAACACAAGCTGCTACTTACTTTACAGCATTTTTTTTAGTAACATAATTCTACCCATCATCTCAAACTGTCTTTAGAAACCTTTAAAATTAAAACATGACAACCTAACTATAAGATATAACAAATTGCCTAATGTGCTCTGGAAAACTACTTGAACATGTATGAAGTTATCAATACGTCAAGGAAAAAGAGATGTTATTAACTTTGTTAGTTGATGATAAATGAGAAACTAGCAATTTAGAAGCTTGTCTCTGTGTAAAATTAAAATATGACATGCAGTTAAGAGTGTCAAAGGTAGTAAATTCTTAAAAAGATAATTAAGTTCAAAATCTGCAGTAAATACAGTTATTAAAGGTTACAGAGTGAAACAATACAAACAAATATCTGTGACAGTGCACTGATTGCAATCTTTAGCACCAAGTATGTTTCCCATCTTTTATTACTGAGTAAAATTAATTTGTATCAAATTGATATAACAGTTTTTTTAAATACCAAACAATTTATCCATCTCAAAATTAACATAACAGTTCATTTTCACCATTTTGTCCCTACAAAACATGTATCATTAGCAAATTTATTTTTTATAAAAGAAGTACGTGATTCATAAAGGTAAATTATTCTAATGTGTAATTTTAAACTCCAGTATACATAAATGTAAAGATTACCCATTTTTTACTGACTCACAGTTAGAAAACTTCAGATGAATGTGGTAGTGATGGAAGAACAAAGAAATATGGAAAGAAAATATTTTTTACAAATTAAATAAACGAAAGAAAATGTTGTCCCTGAAATCAGAACAGGATAGCAGGCCTAATCCTTGAATGGAAAGAAGAAGAAATGTTGGTCAATATTAAAGTTAATGTAAGAGAAGTTCCAGAAGATGAACTTCATACCAAAATATCAATAATCTTTATGCATTTACCCAACACACCAATTATTACCTTACAAATGATTCTAGGTTCTGGTGGTTCGGTAGAATGAACATGCAAGCAACTTTACTTACGTGATGTTATCCTGCTATTCATTTGAGAAAATTACTTTGACATACAAAACAAAAAATAAATATATTAAAACTACTGATGAAAATAGCAATTATCAAAATAAATAAAACGCGAAAAGAATGTAAGGGCAATGGGTACAAAAATAAGACGTGTGTCCATTACAGGGGAATGAGTTTCCAGAGATAATTATTAATTTAATCAGCATTTATGCCAACTGTCCAGAAACAGACAGATTATTAGAATATGGAAGGACTGAGATATAAACATATTGGCCTCCCTTTTCTCATGATGTAACTCCTCTTTACCTGGACGAGACCAAACAACTCCAAAGAGTAATGCCACTAAATACTTCCCTATAGTCACTTTAATAAAAGAGTGAAGAAACATAAAGTGATCTAGGGTACCTTGTAATTCTTTTGATTAGAAATCTCTTATAAATATGGATGTAGTAGAAATGATCAATGGTAAGGGGATGCAGAAGGTACAGGGAAATAGCTGAATTAAATATTCAAGTAGTATCCTAAAGAAACATAATCATATAAAATTAGATTATGCTGACTTTTCCATGGGTGAATTATTATTATTATTTTTGTTTTCTCCATAGTGTGTGCACATGAAGGAATCATCGGCAAGAAAATAAACAAAACCACTCAATCACAGCAAAGAATATTTGAAGTCTGAATAATACAGACCAGTTATGGAATCTAAATTGGAACTTATAGATAACAAACTATATCTTAATATAGTTAAGAACAATGAGGTTAACTGCAAGAATATGTTAAGATTTCTGTTTTAAGGAACAGCAACCAGTGGCAGTTACTGAAATAGGTTTTATAATGAATGAGAAAAGAGCTGTACTGACAGAATTATACTCATAACAACTACATTAGTACAAGCATACTTCATAGGAAGAGGATGAAATAAAGAAAATATGAGGCTTTTTTTAAAAAAAAAAAAGTAATCAAGTAGGTGTCAAGTTACAAAAATGAAATGTTCAAGGGTGACTGAAACAATACAACAGCAGTAAGAAGTGAAAGAGTTATGGAAACAAACACCAATAACAAACACAATGTAAGTGACTAGCTGAAATAACCTCTTACGAAACAAAGTACGCAAATTGCAGGTCTATAGAAAAACAATAGGAAATTTAAAATCAAGAAGAAAAGAGCACAAAAAATAAATTAGTCATAAGTCACAGAACAAATACTGAAATGGATGGACCCAAGGGCAAGAAGACACAAGAAAGATAAGAAATTGAAGATTGAGCCAATGTGACAAAAGGGAAAATAAAACATAATTTTAAGGAAATAAAAAGATGACAAGTTTTGGAGTCTTTTTCAAGGAACAAAGTTCTGAGGGACTTAAACACAAATAAGGGTGTGGTAGTGGTGTATTTAAGCTGGATGCAGAAATAATAAAAGGGGGATACATTTATGGCACCTGTGGACTATAGAGCTGGAAAAACCTGATAACATTAAATATGATAAGGTGTTTAAATTACAACAATAAAATAATCCACCATTACTCTAGTAGTTACTATTAGAGAATTGTGAAATACAAGCAGTAGTTAGGCCGTAATCTTTCACCATTGGTATGAAAATGGTATGTACAGGAATCAGGAGACAAAAGCAAGTCTTCAGGTATAGCAGATATGAAAAAAATTATAGGTATCAAAAGAAGTACGAGAATCTTTTTGCTCAGGCAGTAAGTTTACCAGATTGCCAGATCGAGAATGATTTTGGAGGAGCTTCTACACCAACAAATTTGGATGTTCTTGAGAGGGAGGATTACCTTTCAGTATCAATGACCTGCAAATTAAAAAGAACATTTTAAAATTGTACACAAAGAGAACTTAATGGGTAGCTTTGGCCTGAAAGAAGAAAAATCAAAACATTTAAAATTTGGTGCTAAAGAAATAGGTTGAAAATGAAGTGTACAGATAAAATATGAAACAAACCCAATTTGAAAATAATGGATAAAGAAAGGAGCTTCGTACAAGAATATTTCCTAAATAATTGTGTTAGGTCACATTTTTAAGACGTGGGAAACACTTTAATATGACAGCAGAAGGAGGGTGCTGTAGAAAAAAGACAATTAGAAGCAAGTAACTGAAGACGTATTATACGGAGATGAAAAGATTAGTTCTGAATAGGAATGGATGTAACACTATAACCAACCAGTTGCATAACTAATGGGAAGGGATAGAAATCATTGAGCCTTTATAAACAAATTGTTCATTAACACACAAACAAATCCTATTATTTTATAACTACATCTACATTATCATAAAAGTTCTCATTTTATTCCCAAAAGTGTAAAATTCTTAAGCACTTTATAACATAAATTCATACGACCCACAAGTATATAAGGTGCTCCTTCAAGCAATTTAAGAAAAATGCACTAGCAAGCAAAACAACTAAACTAGCAAAATATTTAGTTCCAAAGTCTGAAAAGGATATTTTAAGGCTATATAACTGCCTAAGCAGCAGGGCCGCATTTAGGCTCTGTGGGCCCCTAGGCTATACATGTGGAGCGGGCCCCCTGTCGGCAGTGGCTGGATTCTTAAATTTCAAAATATTCGAAATTCAACCTAAAAAATTTATGGGCGACTTTTTTTTTTTTTTTTAGCTCTACTACCTGCCCAGGCGAGG
The DNA here is from genome assembly GCA_031002005.1 of Vandiemenella viatica. Lineage (NCBI taxonomy): Eukaryota > Metazoa > Arthropoda > Insecta > Orthoptera > Morabidae > Vandiemenella > Vandiemenella viatica. Next base: position 176,880,301 of record CM061921.1, on the reverse strand, counting down.
GTTGTGGGTGGTGCGGGCCCCCCTTTGTGGTGCGGGCTCCTAGGCTACAGCCTATGTAGCCTATGCTTATATGCGGCCCTGCTAAGCAGTCTAGTATCAAGGTACTATAACAGAAATTTTAGTCTTCTTTAAGAAAGCTGCAATGAAATGCTCTAGACGTTCAGAACTTTCTACTGTGTGAGACTGCAATGCAAAAAATTATTAGCACTGTAACTTTCATTCTCATGTTCAACCTGAGCCGACAATTGGAGACACTATTTAATAAACCATGATTGAGAGTAGAATACAACAATAATAATGTAAAATAAGCAAAAGCTTTGGGCACCATAATGAAACAGGGTACCAAACCTATAGCAGATATCTTAAGGAACTCAAAATCTCTATGGCCATCAATACATGAACACACAAAAATAAAGCTTGATTCTGGATTATTAAAAGTAAATATGCAACTAGCCATATTTGATGTATGAATGCTTCAAAGAGTATAATCACTTAGACAAACCACATCTCAGAGTCAAATTTGATATTAATTCGCTGAAAAGATAACCTTTTGCAGAGTTCTTAAAAAAAAATCATCTGGCAAAGGTGAAAGCATGAAAGATATCAACGTAACAATCAGAATTGTGGTATACTATTGAGGAAGTAGTGAAAAAAGAATGCAGCAGAGATTGCTAAATTCAAAAATACATTAAGGAAAAAGGAAATGGCTTTTAGGCAATATAAATAACAAAGGATAGGCTACGCCGATGGGACCTAAAGAGAATTTGGCAATCCTCCACTATTCCCGTCAGTTTTATGGGGGTCATTAATATTTTATTTCTGACCCTGACAGATTTGATCGCTAGAAAGTTTTTGTTCCCAGATTTATGGGGTTATTAATTTGTATTTCCAATTTGGCAGCACAGGCGTACATGCCCAGAACATTATTTATGGGCTACAGGTGTGCCCAAGCAGCTGGGCAGACCCAAACTGATTTATAAGATAATAATTAGGTGGCATGCTAGCTTCGTGCACCCATCCT
>CM061921.1:176592522-176878280 GCA_031002005.1 Vandiemenella viatica | reverse complement strand
TATGTGATCATCATCGCAGGGTACCGCTACCGGGCTGAAGTTATCCTCATAGACATCAGTGAGGGCTTTAGCTTTGTCCTCCGCTGTAAATGCAAGGCCTGTTTGCCCGTGCAGTACTGGGACATGTGACCTTCTCTTGGTAAACCTTTTGGTATGATTCAAGGCAGTACCGTCTTCAATTCTCAGCTGTGCTGCTAGGTAGTCCCATTGCTCTATGCGATGAGCTTCGAGCTTGGCTTTTACTCTCTGCTCAAGGGTGTTCAAAAGCGTCATTGCGGTCACTGGTCCTCAGCCGGTCTTCCTAACCTGGTTCTTCTCCCTGATGAGAGCCTGCAGCTCTGGTGGAAGTTGCCTACCTCGTCATTTCTTCTTCTGCGGGGATGCATTCTCTGCCGCTGCGAACGTTGCCTAAGTCCATTTTGCAACTTGTAACCTCCAAACATTTAAAATTCATCCAATTGAAGTCGAGCAAATCCCATTAATTAATTTGCTCGAAACTCTGTATATCTTACAACGACGTGGCCCTAAATATGTCGTCTTTTGATCCACGTACACAGAGTAGAGGTCACCCTTTTTTAAAATATTTAAAGATATTCAATGGTAATAAAATAGCTCATCAAATTGTCGCTAATTCTACAGAAGTTACAACTCCAAGTCGTTAGCGAATATTCTCAGCTATTTTTAATAAAAATAAATTCAAAGCTCGCAGACAAAACAAAACACAATAATTGTACATAACTTCTCGAACTGCTAATATATTCATATAATTCTACTGCGATACTAAGTCTAAAACCTACAGTTTTTTACACACACACACCGTCCTTCTTCTTTTTCTTTCAGAATCTCTCACATCAGACCAAAGATTTTTCTATCTCATTCTTTTCAAAGATATACTACTCACTGACAATGTTTGTTAATCTGTGGATTCCTCGAGCTTAGAAATTATATCATGTACATCATTATAATCAATATTTAAATGATAATTAATTACACTTAACAAAATAATATTTAAATGATAATTAATTTCATAATTGGGGTGGTAGCATATGTCATAAACTGCTTCATTGAGATAATCTGCGCCATTATCAATTTGGTCGGTCTTGGATAGTTGCAGTTCTTCAAGAAATTTATTCCAATCTGTTCGTCGGTACTCCTTAGCGTTTTCATTTTCCCTTGCAGCGTCTAAATCCCAGTCAGCTATGACGGGAGTGTGGTCAGAGGATAGTTTAGCCACTGACTGACGAGTTGAAAATGCTGTAATATTTCTTGTTATGAATCTGTGGCGGGAAATGGGCTCGTTTTTCTGGACCTCACACTGATAGTCCGTGTCGATGCGCTTCCCTTTGCAACATATTGCCGCTAGCATTCGCTATATGGCTGTGCCACTATCGGTGTTTGGCGGATCACCAGCTAGTATGAGTCTTTCTGTGAAATTGCTCAGTGTCACCATATCTTCTGCTGCCAAAGTTTGTCCTGGCGGATGTTATGCCGCAATCATTCTAACTGGACCTCTGTTGTGTTGACTATAATGCTGGGATCTTTCATACCGACAAAGTTCGGCAGCACTGTGGTATGATGATTAATAGATATAATGTAGATGGCAACCCCTCCTTGTGCCGTGGCTCTGTCTCGACGATATACTGAATAGTTTGGGACATTAACACTTACACTTGGCTTCAAGTGTGACTCGCTTACCAAGCAAATATCTATTCCATCGGAAAGAAGGACTTCTTGAAACTCCGTGTATTGTTTGAAAATGCCGTTGGCATTCTAGGTACAGGTTCTTGAACTCTCTAAGGATCTAATTTCCATTTTGTTGCGCTTGTCCTGCGGTGGTTTGCTCCTCTTCAAGAGCCAAAATTATATTTGCTGGCAGTTTCTTTACCAAAGCGGCAAGTCCTTGTACTAGTTCTGACAATTGCAAGTTTTTCATTGTATTGACTGTCAAGATTGTTCTGAATATTCTAGTAGTAGACTCATTTCTAGTACTTTTATTTAAAGTGGACTCTTCTCTTGCGATGTTTTCCTCTATCGGCTCTATTCCTATTGCTACTGGATCCAAAGATCTTTCTTCATTGGGTGGTAGTGGTATCTTTTCCGAATTTGCTACCAAATGCGAACGTGGAGCAGAGTTTTTAGAGCTAGTTTTATTAATAATTGTACGTCCGGTTTGCCTCTTTGAACTACAGGAAGCAACATGGGGGCCTCGGTAGTTTGCGCAAGTTGTTTGTCCTTCTACTTCCACTAAGGATCAATGTTTTGATGTTTGTTCACCGCTACATCTAACACATACTACTGGTATCCGACAGTGTCTGCTGACATGTCCATAAATCTGGCACCTGAAACACTGGGGAGGTCGACGGTGGATAAGAACCTTCGATCACACAGCCCAAAAGAATGGGCAAATAATGGCGAAGAAGAGGCTGCACATGGATTGGTCGTCTGTAAAAGCGTTAGTACATTACTACCTGGTACGGCTCCATTCCAGTTCTTCCACGCTCTGATTGGGCAGACCATCAACCGCCAGCAGACGAGTTTCAGCTTCGCCATGCTGCTTTTTGCACCATCACACAAAGTTGTGGATCGCGTGGCGTGCGCATCACGGGACGGAAGTGGCGACCTGTTTTGCCACAGCTTACGCCCGCGCGCCGTCAGGAGGCAGCACCACCACCACGCCATATACCCACCGCGCAGACCACTCCGACAATCCTCAACCTGTTAACCATAGAAAAAGCATTCGACCGAGTACGGCCTGCCAGACTCGTCTTTAAATTACAAACCTTCGCCTTACCCATCACCTACATTCGTACAATAGCTTTCTTCCTCATCCAATATACCTCATTCGTAGCCATAAACAACTTCTTTTCCCGTATCTTCTCCCCTACTGCAGGTGTCGCCCCTTCTATATATTTTATACGTATCCGACATACCCATACCCGCTCCACTAATATATATCCTCAAATACACAGATGCCTCCGACTACCTCACCATATATAAATCCCTCCAACAATCACAAGAAGCCATACAGGCAGAGTCGGACAAATTTATTAAATGGTGTAACCGCTGGAGGCTAATAATAAATCCAAACAAAACCCAAGCCATCATTTTCGGTAAAAGAAGCAGAAGCCTCACCTACTTTAACACCACCATATATAATCATCCCATCCAGCAACAACCCACTGTAAAATACCTACGCATCACCCTCGACAGACATATAACCAGGACACCCCACCTCAAAACTATCACCTCCAAAGCAAACACCAGACTCAACATTCTCAAATTACTCACCGGCACATCCTTGGGACTTCGCAGCAACATCAACACCTACAAACCTTTCCTCAACCCCATACACATCTAAGGTCACGTCTCATCCCTATCCGCTCCCGACCGCCTCTACAATAAACTATAATTAATAGAACGGCACGCACTGCGAATCACCTACAGCATCCGACTGCCATCACCACACCCGATTGAAATTCCCCCACATTCTGGCCCACATAGAATCCCTCCATATAAAATTCGCATTAAATAGTTTCCAAAATCAAAATATCATAACCTACAACTTGTAGTGTCTGCTTTGATGGAAAGTTCAATCATACAATTTAAAAAGAAATTATCAATTATGAATATTATGAATGATTGTACATCTTTATCTAGTCATATGACATATTATTGGAATTAATAGGGTGACTGAAAAGTAGGTGTACAATTTCTTAAAACTTGAGCTTAGTGAAATTACATAAACATGAAGTTTGTTTTATTAAGATATAAACAATTACACATCGTCGAATGTCCTTAATTTTAGACAGTTAGGAAATATCTCAGGGTCGATTACTGGGTAGAACAGATTGCATAAGTTTCCGTCACGGACGAAGATTTTACCGTTGCACCGCTGGCGAGGTCAGGCCCAGGCATGAATAGCGCACAGGGGTTTTTGTTGTCCAGCGCCGGTGACCTAACCTGTCTAGATGCGAGCCCCCCTGCGCAGTCCTGAGTGGTGACACGGTAGTGCAAATTACTTGTGGTCATATCAGGTGAGTATCAGAATTAGAGTGCCCCATCATCTCTTCCTCTGCTCCGAGCAAACCTCAGTACGCCTCGCACCGCGATGTGGAGTACGAATCTCGGCAAATCACAGCGCTGCCCACCAAGATCACCACTTCTGATAGGCTCAAAACATCAAACAAAAGGCACCAAAATGTTAATAAATTGTTGGCAGCTTCTCTATTGGCTGGATCACCTCCCACCACTTTCCCAAAGCACCTCTTTACTAAGAAACGGCATTAAGGTCTATTTTCGGTCGCCGGCAACAGTTAACTTTATTTGGCGGATCTTTTCCGAAACGTGCCCAAATAGAAAGCGAGCATTAGTTATTTATGGTGGGCTATAAATCCACTCAATGTCCAAGACAGTTAGAAAGTTTAGTAACCCACCGGACGTGTAAATTTGGACGCTTTGTTGAGTCACGAATAACTGTCTGTTTGACCCGCCACACCGCCAAAATCTCACACATACTGTGCAAACATTTGGTGCCTAATAACACTATACTTATTATTTATTTACAAACTTAATTACACAACCGAATCACCTCCCCATCCCCTACAAACAAGTAACACCCACACTCCACATCCTTAACATCCTCACCCTGACCCAACACATAGATCGAGCGCCCCCCATACCTGACGAAGAAAAGCGACCAATGATATACTCAACTCTTTAATCGTTTCAATCAACAACTATCTATAAACCTGCATGGGAAAACGAAGATAAAATACTGTAAAAAAACCCAACAAAAACATCACTCTGACTATATAAAAAACATAAGACAAAATATTATATTATTTAATAATATTGTAAACATTTATGTGTGTTCACATCCATTGTAAAACTTCGAATGGAGGGGGCGGCATGCCACCAGGGTGCTCTGCCAGAGCAGCTGGTGCTCCCGGTAAGACGTTGTCCCGTGGTTTAGTCACCGTCACGCAGCGGCAGTAAGTGAACCGTTTGGAGCGGTTCTTCAAGCGGAGGAGACCACTTTTAACCTCCGCGTGAACCGAAAGAGCGCAACCAGAGCGCCCAATCAGATCCGCGTGCTTCCCGAGACTCGTCATGGACATCGTGGGCGTCGCCGAAGCCCACCGTCAACGACGAATTCGCTAGCGACGTCAAGAACGCGTAGACGCTAATATACGTCCGCGTTGACAGCGGCTGCGGAACCGAGGACACCCTCAGCGCACATGGTGAGCACAGGTCATCGAGATGGTAGAAGGAATACCCATACTACAAGGACGAAACATGTGATATACAGCTTTAAGAGAGTGTATGCATGGAAGATACCCAGCAGCCACTTCAGATGGATACTCATCGTTCTGGCTCATGCTCAGCTCGCTACACCATTCGTAGAAAAAGGGAAGGATTGGTCCCGCCATGTCCGGCTGCCAAACTATCTTCTCCAAGAGCTTCAGCGAGGACGAATAATTCGAGGAGATCCACCGCACACAATACCGCCGCTCACAAGAAACGCAACAAAGCAAAAAGAGTCATCGACCCCCGCCACTGACCAAGGCTACACTGAACAACGGTCTTCCAGATATAACGACCTGACCGAGAGCCATGACCAAACGGAACTACAGATACCCCGGCCCGAGCAAAATGTCGCCATACAAGGAACACAAGACGCGGATACAGCAGGAGGACACCACCAAGACGCGGGCATACCAGGAAACCAGCACCAAGAAGAGGTCACCACGGACACGATCGGGCCACCACCGATCCAACTGCCTGAGCCACACAGACTTCGAGACGGTTAAGAACTTCGTAACGATACGATCGATTGGTTGCCGCAGAGCGGAATATCTTAAGTAAGAGACAAGATGACGAAAGACTATGGCGATATGTAAGCGCGCGTGGTAATAACGAATATTCTGTGAGCGAGTGAACCGTAAGTTAGCTATAGGAACTTTATTAAGCATGACTACAGGCGTAATTAAAGTGTCGGTGACAGTTTCAGTGCAAAGCGGTAATGAGTAGGAACTGTGAACAGTGAAGTGTGGTGCCGTCACATGCATGGCCAGTTTGGCAATTATAAATAGTCTTGTTCACTGCTTAATCGAACCTGGCAATCTTCAGATCTACGAGGTCCGATTAAAATTATACATCTGGTGGTTTATACGGTGTTTTGTAGCAGCTTGTGAACTTTTACGTAATAAATAGCTAAGTGTTAACTGTATTCCAGGAAGTATATTTCATTTGTATGCCTGTGGCTACGCTGAGTGACTTAATTTCGGGTAATTTACCCGTGGCTACTGTGTCTAGACCGAATCGGCTATAGATTTAAAGCAACTCAGAACTGAATGTAACTATGTACTCGTGTACTGTCCAGCATCAGTACTAATTAAGTAAACCAATAGGGACAGACATATTTATTTAACCACTAGATGACCCGGTGAACTTCGTTTCACCTACATCATATATGTATAATGTATTGAGATGGCAACACCGATCAAAAACTCTTTATTGTCATGACTGTACAATAGTGTTTCTTTTGTGCACGTCACGGTTTAAGCAGTTGTTCTACTACGGACACATGTCAACCAATAAGGTGCCTACAATTTTTTTTTTTTTTTGTCTAATATAATATGCATTGCCCGTTTTGAAAAAAGTGGATCGAGCGGCAGGACTACCGATGTTCATGTCGTAGTTGTTATAACATTTTGATACGTTGTGACGAATGTAAAACAATAATAATTTTAATTTTGACGGCTATGTTTTAGTAACAACACCACATATACATTTCACATACACCCACACGCACACCCTCACACATATTCAGTATACTATATCTCACACTGTTTTAATTTCGATCGGTCACTAAACGAAATTTGCTAACAATTCAAATGAGTACAAAATTTTTATCTACATTAAATGCAACACAGTTATACACTTAATCAATTTAAAGCTTTCTGATGACCTATATTTTTTGCGGTGTGTAAATATATAAAGATGGTTTTCCGACGCGCTAGCACGCGACGTATAATTGTCCATGCGCGAAACAGGGAAACTCCAAGTTGATTCCGAAAACTTGCAACGACTGACCTTGCGATTTATTTATGGTCATCGCAAAGGCCAGACGCACGGGAAATTGTAGACGCTTAAAATCGAACGGCAAATCCGTTGGAATCATCGGTATACGCGGGATCAAGACATCCTCTCTTTTGTATTTTCCCTTGATGATCTTGGTTTCGATCACGTTATTCATTAGCTTTTTTACAGCCAGTCTCATTCCATTGCAATTCCAGTGAATTTTAAAACTCTGTGGGGTAGTTTACTAAATCATCCTGGTTTGTAACTGTATCAACTGATTTGTAAGAAAATAACTCTCCTGGGTCGCATTGAGATCATTGAAATCTTTGTTTTTGGCCGCCAGTATTGCTCGTTCACTCAGCCAATTATGTTGTTCTATGTCCGTAAAAACACGCTGAATAAGCTCTTCTTTTGAGTCGGTGAAGTGACAGAAATGCGTGGGTAGTGTAATTAATCCGGTCGAGGTGTCAACTTCGACTTTACCATTTGCAATATCTAATAACTGCTTCGAAAACACAAACGCAGTTTGATCTTGTTGCAAAACCACTCACGTGTTAGTTGTTAATTGGAGTGTCTTTACATTCCGCCACAAATTAGTTGATTTTAGGCATGCTTTTAGTTCGTCAGTTGATCGGGGAATAATTGGAAGAGTCTGACGAAAATCACCTGACAACAGAATCATGGCTCCACCAAAAATGTTTTGGTAGTCACGAAGATCTTTTAACGTTCCGTCCAGTGCCTCCAGTGATCTCTTGTGGGCCATCGTACATTCATCCCAAATGATCAATTTGCATATCTGTAGAATATTGGCCGTTGCGCTGTCTTTGGTGATGTTGCAAACTGGTGCTTCGTTGAATTGCATGTTTAATAGTAATTTCAAGGCAGAATGTGCAGTTCGTCCTCCTTCTAACAATGTTGCAGCTATTCCAGATGAAGCCAACGCTAGGGCTACTTAATTTTGCGATCTGATCTTTGGCAACAGCAATGAAATTAGGAACGTTTTCCCAGTCAGTCCGGGAGCATCAAAGAAGTAAATTCCACCAGATCCACTGTTCACAGCTTTAATCAAAGTATCGTACACAATTCGTTGTTGGTCATTCAATTGCGGAACATTTGAACGAACTGTTTCGTTCAATACTTCAGTATCGTACTGTTGTTCTCTTTTTATCTCGTGGTTAAATGCATCGCACATAGGACGATTGGGTGATGTCATGCCCAAACACGACAATACTTTATTTGCCACCAATAAACACATATCTCTTATCATAATTAATGTCTCATTGTAAATTTCTGTAGTATAGGATTCAAAGTTTGACAACGCACATGATGCAACACATCATCAGACATGTAGTCCCTATATTTCATCCACAAATCTTTCAGATTCGAGGCGAAACATGTCGGTATTATAATCGCAAACAACGGGCAAATCTGATGAGGCGATGAGGATATGACGGATTCCTTGAGCGTATTATCCCAATGCGAATCGTTCTCGAGCAATTGTAGTAGTTAACACGACTCATGGTATGTCGCACACAGATGTCCATCAACTGTTCTCAGTTGTTGAAACGATGTCGGAATATGCCCAGTCACCAACAACAATTGAAGATAATAACATTCATCGTTAATTGAATGAACTGTGTAGATGCGTCATAAAGAGCATCTGAGGCAAATACATTTGGGTGTCCTTCAACTGGTGTTCCTTGTTTCCGATGCTGAAACGATTTCGATGATGCGTTCCAAGTGTAATAGCGTGGCATATCAGCATACAGCAAAGTGCGTGCGAAAACATCTGTTTGACAAACTGAGAAGAAACTTGTTAATGTGGTCGATGGTGGACGTGGCGCCCTATCTGCCGCGTTCTCATGATTGAAATACACTCGTTGTCCATTTTCTAGATGAACTGCCAAATGGACTACTGTAGGGTGTCTTTCGTGGATCGCAAATGAAAATATACGCCAAATAGCTTCGTTGATTCTTATATAGCGACCCATCTGTTACTGAGATACTTCATCATTTGCATTTGTTACAGCGAAGATGCCCATGTCGCTACCTTTGTTAACATATTTACAGGGGCGGATTCAGGATTTTAGTTTGGGAGGGGCTTGAGCGGACTTTGGTTTCGGGGAGGGGGCTGGGTTTGAGTGAATTTTGGTTTTGGGGGGGCTTGCCTTCAGGGGGTGGCTTGAGTCGAGCAAAGGTTAATATTTACAGTCTCCTCGGGCGTTGAATCCGTAGAGCTAAAAAGAAGGTCTCCAAAATCACAATGTCGGAGGTGGAACTACATACTTTTTTATGTGTGTGTGTGTGTGGGGGGGGGGGGCTTTGAGCCGCCCTGTGCCCTTCCCCTCCCCCCACCCCCCCGGTTCCGCCCTGCATATTTACATATGTACTTTACCGACTTGACAGAGTTACAATATTACTCATTGATGTGAGCTTCAAAAGCTTTTAACAATAATGGCGAGTACGGCACAATCCAACGATAGTCTACTTCAAAATCTTGTCCTTTTACCTTCAGAACTACCGATCGCCCACCGTTCGTAACTGATCGTCAACGATACAATGGGTAACGGTCATTTCCCGTGATGGTTTCAGCAATCACGTCTCTCGGGTATCGCTTGGAGCACTTGCCGTCGACTATACAGGGTGAGTTGTTGTTAAAAACTCCGCAAGGTCCATGTATCATGTGTTTAGTCACTACTGCATGCAATTTTGGGTCAACTATTTCATCGGGAATCTCAGCTGAAATTATGGAATCAATTTCATCTGGACTTAATTTGTCAACTAACCAAACTAATATGTGCGCATGTGGAAGACCACGCTTTTGTCACTCAACAGAGTACATCCAACAATGGACTTGGCCATACACACGATACTTTAATTTAATTGCAATAAAGCACATGCTCCGGTGGCAATTTCCCTACACAACCATCTTCCCCCTATCCTGCACCCACCTACAAATTTTGTCTTTAAAGTCTTTCAAAGTTTTCGGTAAATTATTCATCATTTCTCTTGGTAACTCATTCCAATCCCTGACACCCTTACCTAAAAAAGAGAATCTTCCTACACCCTTGTGCCTGAAATCGAGTGCTTTATATATAGGCTGTATTTTTCTGTATATTTAATTGTAAACTTAGTCCACAACCCGAAGGTTGGTTGGATCCTCCAGAAGGAGGCATACTAAGCCATTGTGTCACAGGTAGGACGGCCAGTTCCTTCCCTCTGGGACCTACGTGGAATCCGAACCACGGAGCGTCCTGGCATAGCTCATATGATTAAACACAACTCTCAAAATTCCTGCGTCTGCCGGGATTCGTGCTCGGGGCAGTAGCAGCGAACGTTTCGAAAGCAAGCGCTTAGGCACTGAGCTACCAGAACGCTCAATTTAATTGTATAGTTGTGCAATTTTCCAACTAAATCGGACAAAATCTATGGGTTTGTGTACATTATGGGGATGTGAAGGGATTGAGGGGTTCCGTTTTTTGAAAACACATATAGGCAATATTTTTTAATTTGTTTTTAAGTATACGTGTGCAAATTTTGGTGGAAATCGGACAAAATCTGATGGGTTGTTTAAATTATGGGGTGTTATGGGGAGGAGGGGGTGGTTTTTTGGAAATTTTATTTCTTAGGAACCATCTCTGAAACGCTCTAGACAACTCACCAAAGTTTCACCGTAATCGAATGAACGGTTTAGGAGCACATAGAGCATAAACAAAACTCACATTGATTTCTTTATATAAGATTAAATTGTCATTTTTAGTATTTTCCTCACAATTTTTCCATTTTTTCTTACCGTTTAAACCTTCCCTGAACTTCCACAAATAGTTCAAGATCAAAATTAGCCAAATCGGCCCAGCCATTCCCGTGTTTTAGCGAGACTAACGAACAGCAATTCATTTTTATATATAAGATTTATGCAGTTAGGGCGTTACAACCTCCTCAGAAGCCGCAACATCAGTTCATCCTGGTACACAAGGCACCACATTGCCCCCCATAGAGGACGATTTACTAGAATCAACACCATCGGAGGATGCACCCCGTAGGAGAGAGGAACCATCAAAGAGAAAAGCCCCCCTTCAACCACGGACCACAAAAGGTACGTTCTTCAGTTGACCGAACCCTCGGTCTCAACCACAATCAACATTGTGTAAGACTAAGTGCCAAAAACTATATATCACAACCGATGTAGCGAGAAAACCTCAGCACCGCTGCTGCAACAAGAACAGACCCCTCCCCCTCCCCACAAAGTGTAAATGAGAGACCATAAACAAGGGCCGGATTAAGACAGCGCTGGGCCCGTAGCAAATGTGAAGATTTGTCCCTTGGGTTTCGCCGTCCGGAAGAATTGTACAGCTAAAAAAAAATCTAACCTGACGGGGAGCGGGGAGGTTACAGGTTACGGCTAATCCGGATCTGGTGTCCTAGGCAGCGGGACACGCAAACAAAGGCCATTGAGGCCGCGACACTTACAAAAAGCTGCTTTTTGTAAGTAATCTACTAGTACTAAGCCAGTCTAGGCGGTGACTTATAGCTTAAACCACCTGAAGCTTTCCGCACCTGATGAAAACAGCGGAGCCAGCTGTCGAAACGTTGTGTTTTTATGACGCTATTCGGCTGATCACCCATGAAGCTTACATTAAAGTCATTTTTACATACCTTAACTAGTATTATCTAGAAACATTAGAGTTTAAAATAGAGATGGGTCACAAATAACTAAACGGCTACAAATAACCGTTATTTTAAAAACGCCGTTTAGCAAGTAACGGCCAAAACGATAACTGGAGTTATTCAAATAACTGTCAGCACCTCCCTCTGACAGCGCTGTAATTGTGTGTCGACAGTCCGCTACGAGTGCATCAGTCACCGCTTATTGCATCTCTCACCGTTATTAATTGTAATAGATACCACTAGATGACACTACCATCGCAAAATAATAGTTATTAACTACGATAGCGACCACTAGAGGACACTACCTATGTAAACCGCTTTTTAATACGTTTGACCGTTATTAATCGCGATAGCGACCAACAGATGTCACTACTACTGACGACGTCAAATACTACTTTGCAGATATTATTTGAGATGGGGTCCAAAATTTATCATATTTCTACAAGTTAATGACCATTAAATGGGTTTTCAGCATCCATCCTTCCATAGTAAACAACGTGATTATGCTTTTTGTTACAGCTGTTTACCCGTGTTATAGCGTTTTTGCCAGTTGAAGGCATTATTAACTTCGATAGCGATCACTAGAGGACACCACCTATGTAAACCGCTTTTTAATACCTTTAAGCGTTATTAACTGCGATATCAACCAACAGATGTCGCTACTACTGACGGCGTTAAATACTACTTTGCAGGTGTTATTTGCGATAGGGTCCAAAATTTATCATCTCTCTACGACTTAGTGACCATTAAACTGGTTTTCAGCATCCATCCTTCCATCGAAAACCACTTGATTATGCTTTTTGTTACAGCTGTGTACCTGTGTTATAGCGTCTTTGCCAGTTGAAGGCGTTATTAACTTCGATAGCGATCACCTTTTTAATACCTTTAACCGTTATTAACTGCGATAGCAACCAACAGATGGAGAAACCATCGAAAAGCGCTAGTATTTCCACAAGTCAATTAGTTTCAAACAGCAAATCATATTTACATTTCAAATTACTTTTATATACGTCTGAACAACATATTTAAATTGCAGCTAGTCTGTTATTGGGACACATTTACAACATATGTAAAGTATGCTATACATATAACTATAGCCACACAAAACTTAATGCGAATTAATAGCCAGACTGAAAAAATTGTTTACTTTCAGCAAAGTTAATTTTCTGTTCTTTACGAGTACGCAACGCGGAATGCTGTATTTGTTGCATATATTCATAAAAACTCCTACCACAAGTTCTTTAGTTTCAAACAGAAAAATATATTAACACGTAATCAAAACTGCCCACTTCGGATTATTTTTATATATCGTACATCACTTATACTTCATTTCCTCCTGTTTGATCACGTCATACACTAACCGCTAAAGTTGGCCGTGTTAAAATTCTATATTAATTTACCAAGGCATCACTGCCACTTATTAAACAAATACACAAACAAAAGTCGAAGGCGTATATAATGTCTCTGACATTTACTAGGAAAGCCGCTTATTTGAAAGCCGCTATTGGTGACGTATCGTTAAACGCTAAATAACGCTAATAAGCGGCTTTCGTGACGTCAGGGTTATTTCGCTATTATTTGGGGCCGTGGCCGCTATTTTCGTCACATCCGGTTATTTGACATTTCCGGCTTTTTTCAACAAGAGAAGAGCGTTTCTGAGCAGAGATTTTAGTGGCGTCACCACAGATATTACGCCGAAAAAAAATAACTGTACGCTATTTCTAACTGTTAAAAAAAGCGGTTAGAAAAAAGAAGCAATAACTGAATAACGTATTACTGGAAAAAAGCGTTTTGCCCATCTCTACTTTAAAAGAAAAAGCTGCTAAATAATTTTTGAAAGGAATTGTGTACACTGAAATAGAACTTTTTCTCCCTACAGTCACAGAAAAACTAAGCATCAAATTGTTATTATGGAAAAAGATGAATAAATCCCAAGTAGTCTCATTGATTCAATAAAAAATTACATGTTCTAGACATTTTACTCTACATACCTGAATGTATGTTCTGGTTGAAACTTTTCTCGTGTGCTTCATACTAACAGTAATAGTCAACTTCTGTAGGCTGAATTGTTTAGAACTCATCTAATAAGAGCACTATTGCCTCTTTTTAAATTCGCCAGCAGCAAGTTTCGAAATATCAGAAAATAAAATATTCAGATCAATAAACACAATGAAAACTGCAAGATGTTTTGGGGAAAGTAATATGGCCGCCAGGAGTGCGCGGGATGATCCAAGAGCTTACTGGAGGCTTCACAGTTTTAGCGGTCTGTAGTCTCCTCTCCTTTTTCCTCCATACCCCAACACTTCCTTATTTATGTAGAAATACAACAGAGACGGACAATTGTTACTGGCCACTCCCCCACCAAAAAAATCCACCCATAAGTTCTTTGCATCTTAATTCCAAGTTTTGAAATGATGCTGGTAGACCATTTATGCACTCACTGACAACACATTCAAAACAAATTGTCTACTGTGGCATATGTTCACATCATTCATTAAAACAAATAGATTTAAAAGTTAATTCCTGTATCATACTTGCTCAGGTTGACTTTTACTACACTGGCGTAAAGAAGAAAATACTGTTGTATGTTTGGCACACACTCTTCAAACGCTCAGTCTTAAATCCGTGTAGTTAGGATACTTAGCATATCGTAATATAAAGTGAAGGTGCGTAAGCCCTTCAACACGTCTGGCATGATGTTTGAGCGATAATTGGAGGCAATTGCGCAATTCAGACAGGTTTTAACGCAGGCTGTTTGTCTGCGGGAAACACTCGTCTTTTGCGACGATTAACTGCACAGTCCCCACCGGTAATCATTTAGTTCGCGCAGTCGTCGTATCTGGTCACCTCAACCTGCTGCCATCATGACTTCCATGGGAAAAAAAAAATAAAATGAAAATATGCGCATGTGGATTTTACTGAAGGCTATAGCAATCTTCCTGAACTTTGGGATGTAGAATGTGCTTCATATCGTGATAGTAAAAAAGCTACTACCTACAAAGTTTTGACAGAAAAACAAATTTCTGGAGACTGACGCGACTGGTAATAGTGACGTGAAGAAAATAAACAACTTTCGATCTGCTGTTCAGAAAGAATTAAAGAAGGTTGACAGTTAAATTTTTTCAATGAGCATACGAATATTTTCAATGAGGGGAGCAACTTTATCCAAGAGCATTTGAAATGCAGTTTCGTCCATTCTTGGGCAATTTCTGAAATCAATTATTTCCCTCCTTATAAATCATTCAGCAAATGGTAACCATTGGGCAGAACGCTTCTTTGCACAAACTAATCTTTCATCTTGTTCTTCTCCTGCTACCAATACAGCTGTAACCTCACAACAAATTCCGGTTTTTCTGTTACCCAACGCCACTCGTCACGACTGCTCTGAATGCCAGAAATGAGAAAATTGACGAACGGAAAACTGAATGTAGCCTACACACCTTCAGATCAGATAACTGATGTATCGATTTTGATTCAGGACATATAACTGCACAGTTTAACTGAAAGAGTGTTTGCCCCTAAGAGTTGGTGACTCACCTTCGTTAGATCGCCTAGAGTGGTTGGGTTGCGTGCCTGCAATCGGTTATGTCTCCTTCACCGCCACCTACATCTGGAAACTACAACCTACCTTTATTCTAGCATCAGACTCCTAAGACTGTGCCACAATATTAACACCAGATCCTTGAACTCAAATATTCCAACCATCTTCTCCCATAGCCCAGAAACTCTTGCCAACGCCTCCTCAATTTCAGCAGCTGGAATGAGGAACAATCTTCCCCTTAAAATAAGAACTCTAAAGAATTCAATACATTTAAAACATTGATAGGAAGCACTACTTGTCCCATAATTAGTTGTCCTGCCTATCCTCCAAGGTTTCATGTATTATGTATGCTATTTTCAGATGCTTATACAGCCTTCACTAGTATTACTTTGTATCACTCACTTCCTTCACTAGTTTATACACCAGTAGTGCTAAGATTTTAGCTATTAACTGAAGTAAAATGTGAGATAAGTGTTTAAACTGAAATTTATTTAAAGTGTAAATTATGTATTATAACCACTTGGCATAACGTAAGAGAGGGCTTGACAGCCCTAATCTTACTGGGCTAAATAAACTTTTAAATAAATAAAGCACAATTAAAAAGCTCATTATGCAAAGTTCTTTGTAGATGATTTTTAGATTTGCTCATTTAATACAAAGATCTTATCTACATTAAAATAATAATAATACACATTCTCAAACGATTACGTTTTTTTAAAGCTATATAATATATGTCCATGAATTTAAAAAATGAGCTAAAATTACATTTTACAGTAAAAAGTATTACAATTATAGTTTTTAATTTAACAAATGTATTCTGACTGGCACCAGAAAGTGTAAGGTTTATTGGGGGTATGATAGTGATCTTGAAAGTTCTCAGCCTTGACCAAATGCAAATAAGGAAACACAAAATTCCTTAAAGAAATAAGTTGCTTATGATATTTGATGCTAGCATATACTACTCAGCATTTGCACCTGTTTCAAAAACAAACCCACTCAACAAATTTGCTTTAATAAGAGGATAGATTTAAAACCAGAATAAATAAATGAAAAAATGTGCTAAATTTGGATATTTTCACACTAAAGAGCAAACATATATACATTGCTACAATCTCTCACACAGGCTTCTTCCCTCAATACACAGTGATTTCAAAAGGATAAGGACAGTAGTCATCACCTTAGCAGGCTGGAGCAAAAAAAATCAGGAAAGTCCTTATCTGTATACAGAACTTTCCATAACTGCATACAGCACATTGTGCCCAAGAATTTTACTTTTGCAGCCACCTGGGCACTAATGATGTGCCATCTAGTATTGATAAACAATGGTTTCTTACTCTAACCCAAGTGTTATATGCTACCATGTGTCTTCTTCTTCCTAATCAAACTTCTGATATGAAAGTAGTTGTCAAATTAACTAAAATATATTGTGAAAACTGATTATGCAGATACACTACCAGCTATATAAGAGTGACTCGAAAAATTATTCAACCTCATTTTGTGCTGGTACCAACATCACTAGTTCACAATATTTAATGTTTACAAACATGTAACAATATGGAAAATTTTACTAAATAGTAACAATCTGTAAGATGTAAGCTAGTTTTTTTGACAAAAAATTGAACTATTCCTTCCAAGAACTGAATCTCACTGTCCTGCTGACAAACGATTAACACCAAAAATCTAAAAAAATTATTATGAGGAAGCACCATACTGCTGTATTCTTCAGTAGCAATGGCTTCCTTCACCATTTTCATTTTAATTTACTAAGCAGCAATTTTTGTAGCATCATATATATAATGCTGCTTTAAGGCATTGAAACCAAGAAACGATAGGAAAATCCAGACAAGCACTTACCATAGATGATAGGCAGGGGATCAAAGAAAACAAAAAAGGCAAACACATGTAACACAATATTTCAGTATTGAACCTTATCCTTGCAAATAGATGGGACACATAGCAAGTTCAGATGTGACCACACCAACTCCCACTGATAGAATTGATAAACTCAGCGGTATGCATCAGTAAAAATAATCAAAAGAGGGATAAAAGGTGTAAAATTTCTTAGTTTTATCTGAATGTGGCAATACACTTGCCTAAGTGGGGTTTGAGTACAATAAATAAAGTGTAAAATTGAAGCCTTTTATTTTATGTTCTTTTCCATTGTGCAAAACCTGCTTGATTTTGTCATATAAAATTACATTTGTACTTCAAAATGGAATAGAAAGAGAAAATAAGACAATACTCCAGAAGAGCACAGCATCATGTCACACTCCTGTACATATATGAAGAGTAATGAAAAGAAACTTTTATTTACAAATTTTCCTCTTTTCTACAAAACGATTCTGAAAAATGCTCAAATTTATTGCCAAGTTTTGTAATAAATTACATTTTACAAACATCAAACAGCACTGCTATCATTGAGGTAATGAATAATAAAACTGACTTATTTACAACATAGTAATAAAATGTATGTAACAGTTCTGGTTAGAAAATTAAGTAAAAAAATATGTTAACTAAAACAACTGTCAGCATATATATATATATAAAAAAGAACACATTCTCATAAACAGTACCACTGTTTCATATTTAATAATAAGTTAATTATTAGGCATTGCAAACAAAAATCACAGCCCAACAGTTTATTAATTTATTTTGAGTATAAGAAACTTTAATAAACAGTTTGACCAGAGATACTTTCACCCATCCCTTCTGGTAACACGTCAATCTGGTATAAACCCCTCAATAGTCAAAGTCAAGTCAAACACATGCTTTTACATTAGCTTAAACATTCCAGATTATTGCTTCAATTACATAAACTAAAAATGAAGATCACAATGAAATGATCTATAAATACACAAAACAAATACTACTGAATGTGTTCCGCACCATAACTGGATTTATAAGGAATAATGAAAAAAGGATTAGCACCAATCAACATAACTATCCCTTCCCCCAAAACTCTCCCTCACACCTACACATACAAACTTTCTAAAGAACAATTTTTTCCATTAAAAAAAAAATACAAACGAGGATTTCTTGTCCTAAAATGAGCCATTTTAAATAATAAGTAGGAACAGTTAAAGAAAGTTTTAAAAATCATTTTATGACATTTAGCCTGAAGTAAAAGTATACATTAAAGAGCTTCTGGTTATACACCAGTACTGCTGCAAGACCACAATTGTGAACAAAATTGTTTAAGCAAGTCATCCTTGATGGCCACACAAACTGATATAATAATAAATTACGAATAAAGAAGGAAATTATCACCATAGCAGGCAGCGCGATTGTGTGAAAATAATCATTATGGCACAAAAAACTAAGATTTTTATAAAGGGCATTCATCAGTAGACGGAATTTTTTTATGGCCGTATAAAGCACTCTGGGCTGACAATTTTACTTCTTAAGTAATGCCTCTTTTACTGAAATTGTGCCATCAAATATTGATAAATGATAGCTTCTTACTATGTCCTAAATATTATACAAGCAAATAAACATCTTTTTCTCTGTACTAAACCTTTCGATATGATATTATTAACTGATGAATTAACTAAAATATATGCTGAAAAATTTTGAAAACTGATCATACATATTAAATGTGTTTTTACACTATCTGACACATAATAATGTACTTTAACCCCATTTCTGATTAAGAACAGCTGATACCAGTTAATTATGTTGTTAATATTCCAAAAATTCACTGGCAAATGCAACAGCTGTAAATAGATACAATGTACTATGTACTATCACAGTTTAAATGAGGTTTAAGAACTACAACATACAGAACTGCTGTACCTTAATCACACTGAAATAATGATTTCACTCTTTTTAAAAATTTTGAGTTTATTAGATATGCAACATTTAAGTCAAATTGTTTTAAAAAATATAGTCACAAAAATTCATGAAAAACATCTTTCACAATAGAGTACTGCATCTTTAACATTCAGGTTTGTTAATATTATGCTTTCAACCTAGCTGAAGTCACTGCAATTACACAAAACACAGGTTAAAGTGCCTGAAGTCTTGCCAGACAACAAAGGTTCAGAGAAGGTTCTTTTACTACTCTCCTCTCTGGCAAAAATTAAAATCACTTTGCTTAACAAATGGGGCTTGCTGGCAGTATTGCTAATTCTGAATTATTAATCAACACCATTTCATCGGGTTTTATCACAAAAGTTAAACATTGATAGTATAAAACACAAGCTGCTACTTACTTTACAGCATTTTTTTTAGTAACATAATTCTACCCATCATCTCAAACTGTCTTTAGAAACCTTTAAAATTAAAACATGACAACCTAACTATAAGATATAACAAATTGCCTAATGTGCTCTGGAAAACTACTTGAACATGTATGAAGTTATCAATACGTCAAGGAAAAAGAGATGTTATTAACTTTGTTAGTTGATGATAAATGAGAAACTAGCAATTTAGAAGCTTGTCTCTGTGTAAAATTAAAATATGACATGCAGTTAAGAGTGTCAAAGGTAGTAAATTCTTAAAAAGATAATTAAGTTCAAAATCTGCAGTAAATACAGTTATTAAAGGTTACAGAGTGAAACAATACAAACAAATATCTGTGACAGTGCACTGATTGCAATCTTTAGCACCAAGTATGTTTCCCATCTTTTATTACTGAGTAAAATTAATTTGTATCAAATTGATATAACAGTTTTTTTAAATACCAAACAATTTATCCATCTCAAAATTAACATAACAGTTCATTTTCACCATTTTGTCCCTACAAAACATGTATCATTAGCAAATTTATTTTTTATAAAAGAAGTACGTGATTCATAAAGGTAAATTATTCTAATGTGTAATTTTAAACTCCAGTATACATAAATGTAAAGATTACCCATTTTTTACTGACTCACAGTTAGAAAACTTCAGATGAATGTGGTAGTGATGGAAGAACAAAGAAATGATGGAAAGAAAATATTTTTTACAAATTAAATAAACGAAAGAAAATGTTGTCCCTGAAATCAGAACAGGATAGCAGGCCTAATCCTTGAATGGAAAGAAGAAGAAATGTTGGTCAATATTAAAGTTAATGTAAGAGAAGTTCCAGAAGATGAACTTCATACCAAAATATCAATAATCTTTATGCATTTACCCAACACACCAATTATTACCTTACAAATGATTCTAGGTTCTGGTGGTTCGGTAGAATGAACATGCAAGCAACTTTACTTACGTGATGTTATCCTGCTATTCATTTGAGAAAATTACTTTGACATACAAAACAAAAAAATAAATATATTAAAACTACTGATGAAAATAGCAATTATCAAAATAAATAAAACGCGAAAAGAATGTAAGGGCAATGGGTACAAAAATAAGACGTGTGTCCATTACAGGGGAATGAGTTTCCAGAGATAATTATTAATTTAATCAGCATTTATGCCAACTGTCCAGAAACAGACAGAATTATTAGAATATGGAAGGACTGAGATATAAACATATTGGCCTCCCTTTTCTCATGATGTAACTCCTCTTTACCTGGACGAGACCAAACAACTCCAAAGAGTAATGCCACTAAATACTTCCCTATAGTCACTTTAATAAAAGAGTGAAGAAACATAAAGTGATCTAGGGTACCTTGTAATTCTTTTGATTAGAAATCTCTTATAAATATGGATGTAGTAGAAATGATCAATGGTAAGGGGATGCAGAAGGTACAGGGAAATAGCTGAATTAAATATTCAAGTAGTATCCTAAAGAAACATAATCATATAAAATTAGATTATGCTGACTTTTCCATGGGTGAATTATTATTATTATTTTTGTTTTCTCCATAGTGTGTGCACATGAAGGAATCATCGGCAAGAAAATAAACAAAACCACTCAATCACAGCAAAGAATATTTGAAGTCTGAATAATACAGACCAGTTATGGAATCTAAATTGGAACTTATAGATAACAAACTATATCTTAATATAGTTAAGAACAATGAGGTTAACTGCAAGAATATGTTAAGATTTCTGTTTTAAGGAACAGCAACCAGTGGCAGTTACTGAAATAGGTTTTATAATGAATGAGAAAAGAGCTGTACTGACAGAATTATACTCATAACAACTACATTAGTACAAGCATACTTCATAGGAAGAGGATGAAATAAAGAAAATATGAGGCTTTTTTTTTTTTAAAAAAAAAAAAGTAATCAAGTAGGTGTCAAGTTACAAAAATGAAATGTTCAAGGGTGACTGAAACAATACAACAGCAGTAAGAAGTGAAAGAGTTATGGAAACAAACACCAATAACAAACACAATGTAAGTGACTAGCTGAAATAACCTCTTACGAAACAAAGTACGCAAATTGCAGGTCTATAGAAAAACAATAGGAAATTTAAAATCAAGAAGAAAAGAGCACAAAAAATAAATTAGTCATAAGTCACAGAACAAATACTGAAATGGATGGACCCAAGGGCAAGAAGACACAAGAAAGATAAGAAATTGAAGATTGAGCCAATGTGACAAAAGGGAAAATAAAACATAATTTTAAGGAAATAAAAAGATGACAAGTTTTGGAGTCTTTTTCAAGGAACAAAGTTCTGAGGGACTTAAACACAAATAAGGGTGTGGTAGTGGTGTATTTAAGCTGGATGCAGAAATAATAAAAGGGGGATACATTTATGGCACCTGTGGACTATAGAGCTGGAAAAACCTGATAACATTAAATATGATAAGGTGTTTAAATTACAACAATAAAATAATCCACCATTACTCTAGTAGTTACTATTAGAGAATTGTGAAATACAAGCAGTAGTTAGGCCGTAATCTTTCACCATTGGTATGAAAATGGTATGTACAGGAATCAGGAGACAAAAGCAAGTCTTCAGGTATAGCAGATATGAAAAAAATTATAGGTATCAAAAGAAGTACGAGAATCTTTTTGCTCAGGCAGTAAGTTTACCAGATTGCCAGATCGAGAATGATTTTGGAGGAGCTTCTACACCAACAAATTTGGATGTTCTTGAGAGGGAGGATTACCTTTCAGTATCAATGACCTGCAAATTAAAAAGAACATTTTAAAATTGTACACAAAGAGAACTTAATGGGTAGCTTTGGCCTGAAAGAAGAAAAATCAAAACATTTAAAATTTGGTGCTAAAGAAATAGGTTGAAAATGAAGTGTACAGATAAAATATGAAACAAACCCAATTTGAAAATAATGGATAAAGAAAGGAGCTTCGTACAAGAATATTTCCTAAATAATTGTGTTAGGTCACATTTTTAAGACGTGGGAAACACTTTAATATGACAGCAGAAGGAGGGTGCTGTAGAAAAAAGACAATTAGAAGCAAGTAACTGAAGACGTATTATACGGAGATGAAAAGATTAGTTCTGAATAGGAATGGATGTAACACTATAACCAACCAGTTGCATAACTAATGGGAAGGGATAGAAATCATTGAGCCTTTATAAACAAATTGTTCATTAACACACAAACAAATCCTATTATTTTATAACTACATCTTACATTATCATAAAAGTTCTCATTTTATTCCCAAAAGTGTAAAATTCTTAAGCACTTTATAACATAAATTCATACGACCCACAAGTATATAAGGTGCTCCTTCAAGCAATTTAAGAAAAATGCACTAGCAAGCAAAACAACTAAACTAGCAAAATATTTAGTTCCAAAGTCTGAAAAGGATATTTTAAGGCTATATAACTGCCTAAGCAGCAGGGCCGCATTTAGGCTCTGTGGGCCCCTAGGCTATACATGTGGAGCGGGCCCCCTGTCGGCAGTGGCTGGATTCTTAAATTTCAAAATATTCGAAATTCAACCTAAAAAATTTATGGGCGACTTTTTTTTTTTTTTAGCTCTACTACCTGCCCAGGCGAGGGTTGTGGGTGGTGCGGGCCCCCCTTTGTGGTGCGGGCTCCTAGGCTACAGCCTATGTAGCCTATGCTTATATGCGGCCCTGCTAAGCAGTCTAGTATCAAGGTACTATAACAGAAATTTTAGTCTTCTTTAAGAAAGCTGCAATGAAATGCTCTAGACGTTCAGAACTTTCTACTGTGTGAGACTGCAATGCAAAAAATTATTAGCACTGTAACTTTCATTCTCATGTTCAACCTGAGCCGACAATTGGAGACACTATTTAATAAACCATGATTGAGAGTAGAATACAACAATAATAATGTAAAATAAGCAAAAGCTTTGGGCACCATAATGAAACAGGGTACCAAACCTATAGCAGATATCTTAAGGAACTCAAAATCTCTATGGCCATCAATACATGAACACACAAAAATAAAGCTTGATTCTGGATTATTAAAAGTAAATATGCAACTAGCCATATTTGATGTATGAATGCTTCAAAGAGTATAATCACTTAGACAAACCACATCTCAGAGTCAAATTTGATATTAATTCGCTGAAAAGATAACCTTTTGCAGAGTTCTTAAAAAAAAATCATCTGGCAAAGGTGAAAGCATGAAAGATATCAACGTAACAATCAGAATTGTGGTATACTATTGAGGAAGTAGTGAAAAAAAGAATGCAGCAGAGATTGCTAAATTCAAAAATACATTAAGGAAAAAGGAAATGGCTTTTAGGCAATATAAATAACAAAGGATAGGCTACGCCGATGGGACCTAAAGAGAATTTGGCAATCCTCCACTATTCCCGTCAGTTTTATGGGGGTCATTAATATTTTATTTCTGACCCTGACAGATTTGATCGCTAGAAAGTTTTTGTTCCCAGATTTATGGGGTTATTAATTTGTATTTCCAATTTGGCAGCACAGGCGTACATGCCCAGAACATTATTTATGGGCTACAGGTGTGCCCAAGCAGCTGGGCAGACCCAAACTGATTTATAAGATAATAATTAGGTGGCATGCTAGCTTCGTGCACCCATCCTTCCCCCAGAAACTGGTTTCCATCCTAACTCTCCAGACTTAAAAGCAGTGGTCGCACTGACTCCAGTCTATTACCGTGGAAGATAATTAACTGCAAGATAATCAGTACCGGATTAACCACATAGCAGGGGTCCCAAATGCTATGGGCCTCGCGCCTTGTGGGAGGCCCCCGTGCCTTATATAGGGGGAGCCTCCCCACCCCTGGATGGTGAAAACAAAGAGCCCGTTCTTCACATTTGCTACGGGCCCCACGCTGTCTTAATCCAGCCCTGAAGATAATAACATAGTTAAGGTGCTTGCTTTGAAAACACACACCCCTGGATTCAAATCCCACTGAGGCCAAGAATTTTTAAAGTTTCTACTTGGTCATATGAGCTACACCAGGACAACTGTGTCACCAGGTTATAAGATCATACGCATTTACCTTTTACTTTACGTGATGTGCTACATCTCCTGAACCATTCCCACACGGAGTTCAATAAATGAGCAAATAAAAATAAAGCTTGACTCTGGATTTTTAAGAGTAATCATATAACTAGCCATATTTACTGTATAACTGCTTCAAAGTGTTTTAATTATTCAGATACACCATATCTCAGAGTACAATTTGAAAAAAATTCACTGTAAGATTAGCCTTTACCAAAGTTCTAAAAAATATCTGGAAAGTACTAAAAAAAGATAATAAAAAAGAATGCGGTAAAGATTTCTGAATTAAAATATTCTTAAATAGAGAGATTTAACTGAATAATTTAAACACACTGCAAAACCAACAAATAAAATTAAAAAAGCAAATTGATGACAAAAATTTTAATGATAGATACATGCAAAATGAAATTTTAACAACATGTTTGTATTTTTATGTGTACAAACATGTGCTTCTTGTTAATTGAGCTCATACACTTAAAAGTAAGTATGATAAATGCAATCCATTTTCTATCCACATTTTCCTTGACTAGTCAAAAATAAAAAAGCTTAGCCTACAACCTGAAGGTTTGTTGGATCCTCCCTGAAGGAAGCATACTAATTCATTGTGTAAGAGGTTGGATGGCCAATTCCTTTCCTCAAGGACCTACAGTTTAACATGAAACAGAACATACTGGCATAGCTCATACAATCAAACATAATGCTTAAAAATTTCTTGTCCTACTGGGGTTTGTCCCAGAAATGGATCCCCAACTCTTGAAAACAAGTGCCTTAATCACTGAGCAACCAGAGCACTAATCTTAACATTAAGTGCAACAAAAAATTGATAGAATCATTTTACAAGTAGCAATGTTGAACGTTAGATCTGGAGAAATGACAGCTGACGAAAGAATTTGATGGAAGTTTGTCACAGAAAAAAAAAAAAAAAAAAAAAAAGGACAGGATGGTGCGCTATATCTTAACCCAAGGGTGTCTGGCGAATCTGTCAGCAGTGGCAACAGTCGCAGTTAAGACATATAAAGGAAGACAAAGATTGGAGTATATGAATCTGATAACTGAAGACAAATTTTGTAATCAGTGTGTAAACATGAAGAGATTGACACAGGACTGGAAGAAATTGGATTGCATCAAACCAACAAAGAAAATAACTAGAAAAATTAATAAAATTGAGGAAAAACATTCATTTTATTATACCTCAATACAGTGCAGTCAGAAATTGAACAGATACGAGTCGTTTGTGTGTGTATTTGTTTGAACTAACAGACCATGCCCTTAACAGCTTGAATTTGACAAAATCGGAATGCACTATTTTACTGTACAAGCTCTTCAGTTAAGTATAACTTAGCAAATTTCAGTGTAAGAAACTATGATCAATGAGTAAGAGGACATCATTAACCTGATAACAGAATAGTAACAAATATTTTTAATCTGTTTGAAACTATTTTTTTATTTATCCAAGCTTGATGGTATGAAACAGAAGCCAAAGTATGAGCAATATGTGAGAAAATGGTCAAAATCAATTAAGTGGCAATTCTAGAAAGCAGTAACAGTAAACAAGTAACTCGTTCTTTTGCCTAGTAAAACTACTGTGACACTCTTAAACATTTGGTCAAGTCTTCTGATTTACAGCAAAGAGAAGCAAAATAAACTAAATTAGGAATTTATATAAAAGGGCAATTCCAAATATTTTAAACAGAAGTACGGCATCTTCATAAATTCAGCATACTTAAAAATATATCACTTGTGCCTAAATTCACACTATTTAGGGGAGTAAATGTGATGTTATTACAAAACTCAAAAAATGCTGAACATTTGCATGTCATATATTAACTATAGCACTAATCATGTAATTAACTTTATCAAAAAGCTATGAACACAGTGGGGAGACATACAAACATGTGGAAATGCCTTTACTGTCTTATATATATACACAGTTGTTATGGAAAATATAACATAATTACAGGTGCATCCCATCCCAATTTTCCAACATTCTCTCTCTCTCTCTCTCTCTCTCTCTCTCTCACACACACACACACACAAAAGTGCACACGTGTGCACTTACCAGTTTTTATGCATTTACTATAGTTTATCAATGGAATTATTCATCCAGTAATTGCACTATTTTGGGCACCAAAACTACAATTGATTCATCTGGCTAATACAGAGATGTCTTTACATCAGATTAAAAAAATAAGATCTGTTATCTTTCTTCACAACCCTCAAAATTAAATAATGAGTATATATAATCTTTGTATTTCTATATAATAAACAAAAATTATCACATACCTTAGTGTTAATGAATGTAATAATTAACATATTTTTTTAATATATGCACACAGCTAAAATATTTACCATACACGAGATATTTACACACATTATGCTCATTTAAAATTAAAAAATCAAATACTTCTGAAATACTGATCAGGCTTATTTAACACACTCAGATACATCAAGATAATTAAATCAGGAAAATTAACATTCAAAATAAAAATAGAAGATTGATTAAATAAATAATATGAATGTATAGCATCAGATAAGATTTTAGATGAAAAACTAATAATTTATCCTACATGCTAGTCATATCCATTATAGAATCTCTCTTCCATGAAGCTATTTCAGTTATAACAACCACAAGCATATATACAAACCAATCTATTCATATTTTGTGGTTATAAGGTAAACTGCTCCCACCTCCTTGCAAGGATACATTGCAACTTCTTTATTATTAAAATCTCTTCTGTTTGGGCTGGTTATTGCTTTTGAAAACATTTTTATGCTCAATTAAAAGCCGACTTTAATATATACTGAAAACACTAAATGAATAAAACTACACTGGTACTTTTTCTTTTTTTCCCCAAGAATGCTAGAATATGTTTTCATTAAAATATACAAGTGAGAATTGGACGAATGTGCATGAGAATAATTTCTGTTGTTTCTACATGACGAATGTTTTCAATATCAGGCACTTTTTCGTAACACAAAGAACTAGTGAATTCAGAAACAATTAACTATCTAACCCAGTTTTGTGGAGCATAATGCAAACATTGCAACTGAATCATATTTGTGTTGAACAGCAAAACTGATAAAATATCAGACTCAAAATCAGATATGTCAAATGTACTAAAATGTCATTTAAGTACTTTTATTTTCCAAGGTGCTGTACCAAAACAGTAGTCATTGACAAAAGGTATACTAAGAAAGTAATGTATTTCAACAAATAGTAATAATAATAATACTAAAAAAATTTATTTTGTATAGAAAAGTGTATATAATAACAGACTAAAATATGTACAATACTTGGACAGAGAAAAATTACATAAGAACACCATGTATCAAAATCAACTTTAAAAAAAAAAAAAAATTCTTCACACTGATTACAGCAACTTTTGGGCCATAGTAATCTGGCATTTGCTCTTACATTTCTGCTTGTAGACTCTGAAAATGGCATAAAGGATTGTGAAAACTGTTTCATTTTACTTGCATAAAAAATGTTTTTTTTTCTCTTTCTTAAATAACAGTTTCACTTGCTTAGCCATTAAATTTAGTAAAAATAAATTTTAAAACCATTTTTCGTTTTTCACAACAACAGCCTATATAACTGGTGATGATCAGTTACATACAACAAAAGATTCAGGCACTAATAGATAATATCTTCTATTGCTTTGATTGTACTATACATACTTTCTAAGTGTTAGGTATTAAATCAAATTACTTTTGACACTCTGAACATCTGCATGCAATACTTCCCCTCTGAACAGGCACAGCCACATCACACATCAAAATTAACTTTACGCAGCTTCAGTCCTTCCAATTCTGACTCTGGTAATTAGACATTTTACAGTATAGCACCTGTGTATCAGTATCATGAGGTAAATAGGTATAAATTTTGTAACAAAGTATCTTCTGGTCAATTTTATGCAAAAGATTTATACTCTATTTCTTAATTTTAGCTATGCAAGGTAACTTCATACTAAGCAAATGTTATGAAAAGAGAGAGAGAGAGAGAGAGAGAGAGAGAGAGAGAGAGAGAGAGAGAGAGAGAGATTTGATTTCTGCAGTTTTCATAACCACCATTTTCATTTAAAGGAGAACAGATATTCATCATTTCTATGGCAATTTAGGGACACACTACCTAACACAAAAGTAAAATTCTGAGGCCATTAAATTGCAAGAAATCCTTCTATATTTTCAAATTAAGTTTTAATCTGAAATATTTTTACACATATATTGCCTTTATTCTTTCTTTCTCTAGCCTTAATAATGACTAAATGTTTGATTACATCAAGTTCCCCCCTCCCCCACCCTTTCAACTAACCTGCTGATAGTATGCCTGTACTACATACATTATTGGGGTGGCAGGATTTCAGTTTCAAAAACTATATACAAACTGCTAACTACAGTGCATTTACAATGTACAGCAATTATTGTTTAACAGTAACTCTACTCAGTCTCAATCCCTTTTCTATGCAGTAAGTTCCTTGACAACTGAAAGTAACAATGCATTAAATGTGTGACAAACAAGATTATATTTGAAAATGGAAATGCAAGGGAAAAAAATTTCTTCATAGTTTTGTAGAGGTAAAAATTGAACACTGAACAAGAAAAATTTCCATACATCTTGCCGTCCCACACAATTTATTTTTCCCCGAAAGGGGGGGGGGGAGGGACAGTGTCATTATACAGCAGAATGGATGCAAACATTTGATTGTTACACCTGATTTGATAAGCCCAGAATGTTGGACAGAATTTGATCTTACTGTAAAAGAACTTGCAGAATTACCGTAGTGACCAATTAATACAAAAAATTGAAACTAGCTAAAGGAGTGAGAAAGAAGCCAATACTATCCACAAAAAATGTACAGTAACAAATCGTGACACAAAAACAACTATCCTGTTGAAAATTTGATGATTCTATTTTCATTATCAGGTTCTCAAAACACAAACTGAAACATGCAAAACAGTGTATATTTTTATTGTCAGTATCATCCTTTCACTAACTGTGGTATCTACAGCCAGATTGTTCCTTTAGCTATCCCTTATATAAACAAACTGCTTCCTACTACGTATTTTAACTTACATCAATTACAACATAATGTTTTTTCTCAGTCATGACTATGTTCCTATACAGCAATGCATTCTTTTTTGGCTAGTTTTGGCTTCCTTTTCTCTTTTCAACATGATTACAATTTGTATGAAAGCAAAATTATGCAACCTTTCAAAGGTGCAGGGAGAAAAATTCTCAGTTACTTTGGTATTTGATAGAAAACAATATGCTAGAACTAAAAAATCACAGGCGGCGAGACCACAGAGCCTCATCATATGGGAATAATGAACTTGTTTAACAAAATATACAAGTCTGATGCACAAAGATGAAAATTGTTATTAAAACTAGGGTTTAATCTCTTCCTTGATGTCATTAGAAGTATCAAAATTACACAAGTCAAAATATAAAACAGTTTCCACATGACACTTGTCATTAGTTTACACATATTACAAATACAAAAACAGATGAAATACAGAGATTGTTTTTACATTTGCATTAAAAATATGTATTATTACTCTAAGAAATTTCTTTCCCTCTCTTGAGCATTTAAGGTTCTTTATCCAAATCTTTATCTTATACAGACATAGCAATTCCATTTAATTCCTCCAAATTTGAGTCCACTTCTCTTGGCAGATTATTACAGAACCTTTAGTTACAAAAAAGGAATTAGCATTGGAGGTAAACTGTCCCCTCCACTTTGTCCCCCAACCTCCTTATTTTTTCAATAGCCAGTAAATAAAAAAAATATATAGTTACAATGAGAACTGATGATAGAGAAAAACCACTGGAAGAAACAATAATTTCATGGTAGTAATATCAGAGAGATATCAAGCACACATTTATACTGATCATCTACACCAGATGAAGAAGATAATAAAAATGTAATTTTTTAGTATAAGATTTAATTTTGTCATAGATTTTGAAAAATATTAGTGTGAACTACTGTAATAAATATATAAAAAATATTCAGATTTGGAAAAGCAGAGTTTAACCTTCCAGCAAGAAACATTTTAAAATGAAGCCAAATCCTCTAATATTAATAATGAGCAAAAATGAGAAATTCTGCTGATGTCCTGAAACTGCACCCTTAAAAATGTTTTGTGGCATCTTCAATTTATATTTTATTCGATGTGGTGTTAAAATAAGTTGAAATAAGCATGAAGCCTCCACAGAGAAAAACCTTTAATGTTAAAAAAATAAAGCACTATAAAAACGGTCACTTTACTTTACAACTAATATTGCTTTTGTTTAGAAATATGGGTCATTCCAGTGTAAAATAATTTAAATCTAAAAAATGGCCGTACTTTATAAAACTGTTACTTTCTTTAAAGAAATAACAACTGGGATGCTTCTGAACCCATATACACACACATCTTGAACTACAAGCAGGTAAAGAGGAAATTTATGTCAGAAAAACAGTAGCCACATATCTTCTAAGAAAAGGCAGTGTTTGCAGTACCATTATACAACAATTTTAAATGCCTGATGTGTTATTACATGTCGCCAACTGTTTTAACATTGTAACAATTCTTGATGCACAGAAACAACAAAACTGTGAAAATTAATGGAATTAACACTCAAAAATAGAACTTCTTGTGGTGATCAAGTTTTAATAAATATTTTTAATCTATTGAATTAAGATCACAAAGTACTAGGTACACTGCCAAAAAAAATGAAAAGACCCATTCAGTAAAGTTTCTCCACAGCGCGTACAGTTTACTGCTGAGGTTCTGGATACATCTAACCCGCTTCAGAGTCACTTGAGTCACTGGAACTACTTGAAAGGCTAGAGCTGCTAGAGTCTGTATCAGAACTGCTTGAACTAGATGCTGAAAGATTTGCTGGAGCACCTGTTGCATCCACACTCTTGCTTTCATCTATCAAAGAAATGAAATTAAGATTAATCTCATGCAAACTACAAACTATCGAGAATGACACAAGATAGAACTCCGAAACTCACACATGCAATCTTATCATAATTAGTAAATCCATCCACATATTTAGAAATCTAGTTTAAAAATATATGTGTGTACGGAGGGGGGGGGGGGAA
Source organism: Vandiemenella viatica (assembly GCA_031002005.1). Classification (NCBI taxonomy): domain Eukaryota; kingdom Metazoa; phylum Arthropoda; class Insecta; order Orthoptera; family Morabidae; genus Vandiemenella; species Vandiemenella viatica. The sequence goes on along the minus strand of CM061921.1, from coordinate 176,846,602 downwards.
CAGATGTATAAAATTCAAGAGAATCTGGAAAATCTGTATAACTTATAAATGACATAAGGGGGCATCCATAAATTATGTGAGGTGTTTTTCCAGATTTCCGACCCCCCCCCCCCCCTTTCTGGTGAAAATTCGTGAGATCTGGTCCGACCCCTCCACCCTATGGTGAGATCCTGGTCCGTGAGGAAACACCCCCCCCCCCCCTACAAATCGCCCTCACAACTTTTTGAGACCTTTTTTTTTGTAGGTCTCACCCTCCCAAAGCTGGTTACACCCCCACTTTTTGACGAAATGCCCCCTAAAATCGACTTTCGCGTAATTTGTAGACTTTTTTTTTAGCTCTACAGTCAAACAAAATAAACCTCACGTGAGATTTCCATTGACGCCCCCTCCCCCCCCCTCAGTGAGATTTCGCCGGACACCTCCCCACCTATTTCACCTCACGTAATTTATGGACGCCCCCAATGTGGATGGTCTCTTGGCTGTCTGTATGACACCGCATCTCCAGGACATCAAGAGCACTGACTATGGCTGCAGAAGCCTATGATTACAAGATGTGGATATTTAGTTGCCCAACAGCTAATGAGATATAAGTTTTCTTAAAAAGTGGCCCACCATCTTGTCTCTTCTTTCTGTAAGACACTTTTGCGACCTTTTTTTCTCACCCACAATTTCCAAAACACATTCATTTCATATTTTATCTGTCCACTTAATTTTCAGCATCTTTCTATAGCACCCCATTTCAAATGCTTCAACTTTTCTTTTTTTCCCCTTGTATTATTAATGTCCATTCATTACTGCCATAAAAGTGCTGTGCTCCACACACAGGGTTTTAAGTTCTTTCTGAGTCTTAGATCAATAAAAGAAACTAACAGATCTCTCTATATTATGAAAGCTCTTTTCACTGGTGCTATTCTGCTTTTAACATCATTTGTGCTTCGGCCATCAGTCGTAATTTTACTTCTAGACAGCAGAATTTATTTACTTCTTTTATCACATTTGTTCCTAATTTGATATTTAATCCACTATTACTGCTATCATTTCTACTACAATTCATCACTTTTGTTATGCTTTAGTTTGTATTTAGTCCAAAATCTTCCTTCAGTATTTTGTTCACAACATTCAGTAACTTATCAAAATCCTCAGTCTGTTCTGCTAACAGGATAATGTCATGAGCAAATTGTAGCATACTTATTTTTTCTCCTTGTACCCTTATGCCACATTCAAATTTTTTTTTACTTCCTCTACGTACAAATTGAATATTAATTGAGATAGACTACTACCCTGTTTCACATCCTTTTTAACTGATGCCTCTCTCTCATGATTCTCTACTCTTATTATATCCACTTGATTTTTATATTGATTATAAAGTATTCTTCTATCTCGATATTTTACACCTGACTTCCTTGAAATTTAGAACATCTAGCACCACTTAACATTATCGAAAGCTTTTTCTAAATAAACAAATGCCATAAAAGTATCTTTGTTTTTCCTGATCCACCCTTCAAATATTAATCTTAAAGACAGAATTGCTTATTTTTTTTTTTTTTTTTGCTTATGGCTTTACACCTCATTGAGGTTATTAGAGGCAGGAAAGGTCTGGGGACAAGGAACGGGAAGGAATTCGGGCATGGATTTTTGAAGGAAGCATCACAGCATTCTTCTGGAGTTGTTTGGGGAAACCATAAAAAACCCAAATCTAGATGCTTGGACAGGAATTCGAAACTGTATCCCTCCGAATGCGAGGCCAGAACGTTACTGATCAACCACCATGCTTAGTAAGAGTTGCTTCTCTTGTACTGCAGTTTTTTTTCTAAACCCAAACTGATCTTCACCTAGTATCTCTCTACTATCCTTTCTATTCTCCTGGTCAGTAATTTTGAAGCATGTGATGTTAGGTTGTTGTTGTTGTTATAGGGGATTAAGGGCACGTTGACAGTGGGGTCAGTAGTGCCCTAACAACAACCAGCTTAGCAATGAGGTGAAGTAAGTCTTATGGTGTGATTAGTTCCACATCTGTTGTTTTGTGCTTTCTTAGATAGTGTGAAGAGGGTACCTTTACAAAACAAGTTGGAATATCTCCTGTATTGTAACTTTTTTCATAGCAGTTTGAATAATTTTTGGATTTCTTCTTCAGTCTATGTCAGCTCCTAGGTATGCTTTACAGCCTATAACTTGATTCCTGAATCTTTTTTTGACCATAATATAATGTAGCTGACATCTACCTGTATCCTCTGGACGTTTCCTCCGTGCACGACTCTTAAATAGTTTGATCACTGTGATAAGTTTATATTTTTCATAAAATTCTAACAACTTGCTTCCTCACTCATTTCTTTCTCCTAGACCAAAACTTCCTACAGTATTACCCTCTTTACCTTCTCTCCGTATTCCAACCACCCATGATTATTAGATTTTGATCCCACTTCACCAATTGGATTAATTGTTCAATTTCTCATCACATACTTTCCCTACTATTTCATCATCTTCTTGTGATGTTGGCATATACTGTACACTTGTACTAGCGTGGCCTACCCTCATCAAAATAATGCCATCACGAAACTGTACATAATAACTCACTTGTTTCCCTACCCTCGTTAATTATAAATCCTACACCAGTAACTCCACTGACAGCTTGTGTGCTAATTATTCAGCATTCCCTAGACAACAATACCTACACTTTGAAAGTTGCCATCCCTTCCTCACCAATCGTTCCCTCCCATACAACCTTGCAATCTGTGGCAGACACGTCTGTTCTGATTTTGAATCACTTTCCAAGTATTTCCAAAAACTATTCCAAGCCCTCGTTTCCCACTGCTACCCCCATGATCTTGTGGAAAAGCAAATCTCCCATGATATCACCCAAAACCCCCTTCTACACCTACTAAAGCTGACTGCAGACCAATATTCATCACCCAGTTCTTATATATTCCTCGCCTGGAATATATTATCCAGAACCATTGCCGTGGGCATGACTTTCTAAATTCCTTCCCTGAAATGTGTGTCCCTTTTTCCAAAAATCCTACCCACTGCTCCTTGCACTTGCTTTAGCAGACCCCCAACCCGAAAAACATCTTGGTCCACAAGTACTTACCTTCTGACTCTCCTAGACATCCAGAGGAATCTTCCTCCTGTAATAGACCCTGGTGCAAAACATGCAGCATACATCCAACCACCACTAGCTACTCTAATCTAATCACAGGAGAATCCTTTCCTATTACTGGACATGCCACCTACACTATCACTCACCTTATTTACCATCATACCTGTCTTCACCGCACTGCTGCCTACAGGTTGAATGCCCACAGGCAAAAAAGTTTATACTTAGAATCTAGTTCATGCCAGCTCAAATGAATCCAACAATCTCCACGCCTGTTTCTTGGTTACAGCTGTCAAGAGTTTTCCCGGACACCACCAACTCTTCAGAATACCATAAATGAGAACTTGCCTATCAACACATCCTAGAAACCTGACGCACCCCTTGCCTCAAACTATGCTAAACACTTACTATTTTGCAATTTTATAAGCCAGTGAGCAAGTGTATCATGCCTTAGTCCATCTGCATGTAAAGCAGTGATTATATTGAGCTTTGTTTTGAGTTCTTTACAGCTCCAACAATTTGCAGGTTATTTTTCTCATTTGAGGACATTCCAAGACTTTAGGAATTTGAGAATTCTTGTAAAAGATAATGCAATCTTCAGATGCAAATATAGTGATGTTTATAAATGCATACAATTACAAATGGTCACTTTTAAATGCTTAATAATCCTGACCTTTCTTTAAATAATTGAATACTATGTTTTATGTTTTTTTATGGTTTTTTTGGTGAACAATTTATCACCCATTTTCAATTTTACTCATTGTATTGCAAAGACTAGTTTCACAATTTTATAAATACAATTGGAACAAACTAAATTTTTGAACTGGTATCAGATGATAGGGATTTTAGAGATAGGATTTTAAGTTTACAGTTACATTTTTTTTTTTTTTTTTTTTTTTTTGTTTCTCAAATGCTTAAATTTTCAAGTCAATTGTGAGATTTTGTTTTGAATGATAGTGTGCAAGAGTATGAATGATGTTTTGCTAGGGAAAGTTACAAAACTTGAAGTTAGGGCTGATCGTTTCTTTCCTACAATTAAAATTAACCTCATTTTCACTCACAAAATTCCTAAAATGAGAAAAATTATGGGAGGTATATAACGTAGCAAAAGCTTCCTAGATGGAATGTAACAAGTAAAGGTTTGAGCATTGCGGTTAGATTTTATAAGGTTGATACTGAAGCAGTTTTCGAGTTAAAATCACAGCAGTATTGTGTGGTGATGTATAGCGAAAATTCCATATGTTCTACAAGTAAAAACTAGTCTTTTGATATAAGGGATGTATGGGTGGAGAAATTTATTTAAAGCTCTAATTTAGTTTTAAAAGTCATATACGCACTACGTATTACAGCAAATGTATGACGGAGACAAGCACAACACAACGAGGTGAATAATAAATTTCAGACATAACAATGCAAAGGACTCAATTTTTTTTAAAATAAATGAAATATGACCATTACAATGTCTTGTCAGCACTAAATAAACCAAGAAATATTAACATTCAAAATTATTAAACTTTGAAATTAAAACATTAACCAAGTCAAAATCAGGGTTAAAAGAAAGAGAATTTAAAATAAACCAATAATATGATAACAGTAGGCAAATAATAATTTATAAACTGGAAAAATGATTTTAGATGTGGCAACATTCACTGCACCACAAAGTTGTTTAACATGATTGTAAAATAAAGAAATTTTGTAGAGGTTACTACAATGAGTAGAAAATGCATAAAATTTAGTCAGAAAATTGAAGATGTCATTTATTTACATGCTTAAATAAGAAAGATATTGAATTTTGAAGTATAAGTAACACACACTGTCAGAATATTATGTAAAATTAATTAGATTATTCTGACAGGCAATAGCACTGTAGATAAAACCATGTTGAAATTTTGTAATCACACATTTAAAGTTACTTAGCTTAGTGCTACCTTTATTTCCAAGTAAAAAAAGAACACGGTTGCCTCAGTCTTGTGGCTACAGAACAGTTTTATTCATCAAACACAAAACGTAGTCCAACCGCTGACTGATTTTTACTTTTGGTACATTACAAATACTTGGAGATATCCGAAGACTGCAGATTCTTTAGCCAAGTGAGAAATATACAAATGAATTAGTCAGGCTTTCTTCAGTTCTGCAAATTAATCAGTTTTTAATAGCTCGACACAATCACGGCAACGCAGTTCATTACACATGATGATTACTTTCTCTTCTAATTACACAGTTTCTATTTCACCAACACGATGCGGGTGGCCATCATCAAATTACCGTTATGTACTTGCAAGTCCACACACTGTTCTGATACAATACTTTTTACTGCACATCTTAGCACAAAACAGTTCGCTCTACAAACTCGTACATTCTGCACCACGATCCGGCAAAGACTCTACTATCACGATCCATACTTGGAGATATCCGAAGACTGCAGATTCTTTAGCCAAGTGAGAAATATACAAATGAATTAGTCAGGCTTTCTTCAGTTCTGCAAATTAATCAGTTTTTAATAGCTCGACACAATCACGGCAACGCAGTTCATTACACATGATGATTACTTTCTCTTCTAATTACACAGTTTCTATTTCACCAACACGATGCGGGTGGCCATCATCAAATTACCGTTATGTACTTGCAAGTCCACACACTGTTCTGATACAATACTTTTTACTGCACATCTTAGCACAAAACAGTTCGCTCTACAAACTCGTACATTCTGCACCACGATCCGGCAAAGACTCTACTATCACGATCCAAGTCAGTATATGCTTACATTGATCTGATACTATTGATATGGCTTTCATTTATATTTAGGCAATAAGAAATGTCACAGTTAACCAAAAAAATAGGTGAGCCTTGGTATTGTAATGCAACAACATGGAGTGGAAATTGTTAAAACACAATAGTATATTTCATGATATAAAGACCAAAGAAAAAAATAGCTGAAAGAAATTGTTTTTGATAAATAATTTTTCAAGAGATTTAGTACTTTAGGAAGTAAAAGAAAATAAAAGAAATTTCAAACCCTCCAACTAAAATCATTTACAACTGACAAGCAAATGGAAATTCAATAAAACTAATCTTAATAAAAAATGTTAGAAAATATTCAATCTACAGAATGTCAAATTTGGGAGCGATACGATAATATCAAAGTACCATGAGAACTGTGGATTTTTCTATTTCCCAGGAGAAATGTAGATTACTATGGGAAATCATCAGTATCAGGTCAAAGTTATAAAAGGCAAAGACAGAGCTGTTCTGTAGTCAGTCTTTAATCAGATTTTCAAACGTGCAGTCTGAACCTGCATCAAACGATGTAATGAAGTATGGAACTTAGAATAATTATCGAGAAGCAATTTTAAGTAATAGAAAAACTTAGGAGATAAACTCAACTTAGAAGAACTTTGAAGTTAAACATTTCTTTCAAGCTCACTCAATGGAGTTGCAATGTGATTAACATTATAGGAGTGAATACTGTAATTTTGATGTACGTTTGTTCGAAAAATAACTTGAAATCTTCATGTGAATGGACTCTGATTAAAGTTCATGTTCAAAATCTATTAATTTTCCTGATACCAGCAAAAGCTTCAACAGACTGCAAAAATAAATTTAGTGACAACTGACTTCTGGTTTTGTTTCTGCATAAACTATTGTCACTGGGGACCCTTGCAGTGTGATAATGTATTTTCTAAATAAATACAAGGAATTTTGCAACTGAATTATAGCACTGAACTATGGAAGAAAATTTATTCAATGGCATTAGTATCAGGAAATAAAATAAAACATGGTTATAGCTAATGAGAAGCATCTGCCAACCTGAAGAGGCATTTTCTCACTACACCTTCCCTGCTACTGTAGATTTATTTACGTACAACTTTACAATTATTAACCTTAAATTTCTCTGAAATGTATGCCCACCAGGTTGGACTGTTTTACGGGAAGAAAAAGATCAGGAGAAAGCAGGTGGGAGGTAGGAGATGAGTAATGTATTAAGTGACTCAATATGACTGTACATTCTCATAGATGCCTAGTATAAATAGATATGACATAATTGAATATAACAACCTTTCTTTGCATTCTTTTTCGATGATCCCAATTGGCCAGAAACATGCTGCAACCTCTTCTCCAATTCTTGCTGTTTCTCAGCCATCTGTTCATCTTTTGATTTCCCAGAAAGTTTCTTATCTGCATAGAAGAAAGTAGTTAGTTACACTGTGATTAACAAATTAAAAGTGCAAGTTCAATAAAATGTGCACAAATTTGCAAAGCTGCACAAACACAGACATAACCAGTACAACACCATCCTTACTAATAAAAGTCTTTGCCTAAAAATTTTACCATCTATGTCATCACATATTGTATGTTTCTCCTAATACACTCCTTCTGCTACAGTATGTGATGGCTTCTTTCTCTATTCCTATCACAATTATTGCATTTATCATATGGACTATTGTATCATTCAGCCCTTTCAGGCCAGAAATTAGTTTATCAAATAACATATGGATGAAAATTCCTGAGCAAAACGTCATATAATGTAAAGAGTAAGAAGTAAGCACTGTCCCTTTCATGATGATACAGACTATCCATTTGGTGTAGATCCACATTTATTGTTTAATTTTTATGACACAACACAACACTATAAACTGGACACAATACCTATTTTGTGAAACCTTGTTGCAGACTGCAAAGAACATAATTTTGTGTTTATGTTCAATTATGAAATGATTTTTTTTTTACAAAATATAAAAAAATAGTAATTTTATTCAATAAAAATAATGACAAAAATTGACTGGAAATATGTCTAATAAGCTGTTAAGAAAATTGTTGACTTCGGATATCATTTTGCTACTCACTGAAGTGTACGCACATCTGATCCTCTTGCCATATGTTTCACCTCTAACACGACTAAGGTTTTTACTGACATATTGTAAGGCATGTTGATTTGTTCTGCGTTTGTCGTGCCATTGGGAGAGTGAAGGGTTTACTTTCCCTATTTCTATATTATACTCTTTAACGAAGAATAGTTTATATTTTCTCAATAATTACCTTCTTTCTTAGTTTTTGTACAACTCATAAATCACAGGATTTCCAAGATAATGGTGAAACTAATGAAAATGGAAGCGGCTTCTGGGCAATCTGCTTTTTCTTCTTCTCATGTCGATGACAGCATCAGATATGTGGTAGTTTTTCCGCCAATGCGATGGCTTTGTCAGTAGCTGATTGGAGGTCCAATTGAGATACATTTATTCCAATTTGTGGACAAGACAGCATGGTTTCTCTCTCTCCCCATGAAAATGTGGTATCTGGCTGTTCTCCCAGGTATCCCCAAGTGGCAAGAGTATCTTACAGTGGCCAACTCTAACTCGAAGCATATTTAACGACTTCCATATGGGCCATGGTTGATCAGACCCAGGTGGTAGACCCTCTTTTGGCTTGATCCACTCGAAATCACGTTGCACTCTCTCCTCCCAAGCCAGAATTCTTTCATTGCTTGGAGCACCATTTGGTGGCTTTGTAGTCTGCATGAAGCTTGATCGGGACTTTGATCTTGATGGCGCTGGTGTATAGCCATGTAGGGGGTGTCGGGCATTTTTGTTCACTTTAAGCCTTGGGAAATTAACCCACCACATAGCAAAGTTGATGGCTGCGATGAGAGAAAACACGAAAGGCGGACAAACAAATATATAATACTTTGGTAATGACCTTCTTCAAGTAGTAGAGATATGGGTCATTTGGTTCTGGACGTGTGCACACAGAACGTCACCCAATGACTGGCTAGGTAGTGGGAGAAATGGCAGGGGAACGGCTAAGGAGTAGACTATCGATATATCGATGTCCGAGATAATATATTGCAGGTGATGGTAAAATGAATATATATAGCAAAGGTACCTAGTACTGACGCGAAAAGTTATTACTAATTAGAAAAGATGGGGAAAATAAATTAAAAAGTGATGGGTTAAGTGGTTGGATTTTATCAGTGGTTAAGGCCAGGTGGGTGTCTGGTAGTCAGGATATTCTGATACGCTAGTCCCATCTATGGAGTTCTGCTGCAGTGGGGCTATTGGGGAAAACTCTGATTGCTCTCACAGTAAAGCAGTCATTGAGATCATAGCAATCATGGCTATTGGCATGTTCTGGTATTGGAAGGTACTAGATCCGGGTGTCGAATATTTGTCTGTGGCCATTCATTCTAAATGGGAGTTGCTGTGTGGTGGGGTCTATGTAGGAACTAGTGCAGTGGCGGCAAGTTAGTTTGTATATGATGTGAGTTGTTGAATACGTGGCATGTCCAATGATGGGGAAAGTTTCCCCTGTAGTAGGATTGGAATATTTAGTGGTGGGTGGTAGCATGCTGGAGGCTTTACAGCGAGGTCTATTGCATGGAAAAGATCCATATGGTGTTTTTGGAGAGTCTGACAGAGGGTATTTGTGGACTAAGATGTTCTTAAGATTGGGAGGTTATACCATTTTTATTTAGTCCACCTTGCACAACTGTGAAGTTGATTTAACCGCCAGAAGAATTACAATTACATTGTTTGGCTACTGTAGTGTGCACCCATTCTCCATAAAAATGTTTCATTTTGATAGTTTAACCTTGCAAAGTACCGAGCATGTTTTGTGGCTGATCTCTTCAGCTTCTTCTGCAGGCCGTCTGAAGAGACTTTAATCAACAACCATCAAATTTCGCACAGTTTGGCCAGCAATTGTTGATGGAGCAAGAAGCTATATGCAGAGGTACTGCCAGGCATTCACAGAAAAGGAGTTTGTTATGCAAATATGACATTAAAACATCTCACGCATTCGGTACAGTGCTTGCCTTGTAAATTGTATATTTTATCTCACCTGAGTGAGGAGAGCCCATTGGTTAAGCCCTGAAGCTGTGACTGAAGAAATGGGAAGACATTCTGAAAAAACTGTGGCAACATGTCCCTACCTTGACAACTTTGCAGAAAGGCCAGAGTGCACAAAACCTTGGACTTTTTTCCAGAGCTTCCCCAAATGTTTCACAGACCACTCCTTAAAGACTAGTAATGTAAGATTGAAGAATTTCACAGCATAGTATATTTTTTTTTTTTTTTTTTTTTTAGCTTTCACCTGTGATGTTTCAAGGATCCAATTCACTGCCCTCATTTCCAATCAAATGAAGTAAAACAGCGAGTGGGTACTGTGATCATTGTCAGGGGGGAAAAAAGGGGGAAGGGGAACTATTCCCCTCCCACTGTGGACAGACAGCAGCATTCTATAAGATGTTGGTTCTATTGAGGTCTTAACTTTGCTATTATGCAACTGTGTCTGGCATAGAAAGTGCATCTTGCACAATGCCAGCAGATGAAGTGGAGGAACAGACATGAAATTTGCTGAATACTTTGCAAGATTAAACAACCAATACAATTTTTGTTTTGTTTTTGTTTTTGCTTTACACCTTGTCAATGCTGAGGTCATCAGAAGCAAGAAAGGAAAGACGACAAGGAACAGGAAGGAATTCAGACATGGCCTTTTGAAGGAACTGTCCCGGCATTCACATGCAGTGATTTTGAGAAACCACAAAAAATTGAATTCTGGATGGCTGGACATGGATTAAAACTTGTGTCATCCTGAATGAAAGGCTCAGTCGGAAGATGTGATTACGCATCTCCAACCCCTTGCTGTAATACAGAAGGACTGCCAAAGTGACCGATTGTAAGTGCAATAGATGGCCCGATGTATCATCTGGCCAAGCACCTCAAGCATAGTCTGAGAGAAGTATCAGCACCATATACAAAACTCCAGTGAATTTTGGGAGATTCTGGATAACATGAAGCTACACCAAGGTGAATTAATGTTGCTGAACACCTTTTAAATTTTAAGAAGGCATATTCGTCAGGAAGTCAGTGATCTTTTTCACCGTGTTCTGACAGAGAAAACTACTTCCAGTTTGAAGGCCACTGAGCCCGTGAGTGCTCTGTAAAACTCGGGCCTGGTATTTGGGAGGATGCACGTTCAAGTCCCCATCCAGTGTAAAAGTAGGTGGGCTTATACATATCTAGAATTTCATTGTTTATCGTTGTGTGGATCAGGTAAGAAATGTTCATGATGGTTCGGAGAGAAAAATAAGTGTAGCTGAATGCATCAAACAGGAGTGACACACTTTTAAATTTGAAGAAATGAACTATTAAGCTCAGAGCAGAGGCATTTTTGACAGCATCATCTTAGAAGCCATTGAAATTAGAACAGCTAACCAATTTGCAAAGACAGATACATAATACTGGTTGATTGTGGCATAGAACACAGTGATTAAAATGCTAAATCAGCAATGTGCTCGTAAGGTACAAGATTGGGGACTATGCCATCAGCCAAGATTCCGCAATGAACATTTGCCGAAAATGGGCATCTGACTCATGGTGGGAGGGGGAATGAATACCCTTCCTAGTGCACTTCACAATGGCTGTGGTGCCAGTTCACCATTTTAATTCAGTCAGTTGAAAGTGAGGGTGGAGAATTGGACCCCTGGAACGTCCCAGGTGTGTAACATAGACATGACTGGAAGCTCAAGAAATTTTTATCTATGCTACAATATGTTCTCAAAAATTGAGAGGTATCATGGAGCTGGAAGAATAGTTATGTTTGCAGGAAAGGACTGGGGGCAAGGAATGGGAAGGAATTTGGCAGTGGCCTTTTAGAAGGAACCATCCTGGCATTCACGTGGAGTGATTTTGGAAAGCCATGGAAAACTAGTCTGCGTTGCCACACAATAAAGGTTTGTAATGATTTAGTAATGTCAGTGTGTCAAAAGTAACATCCTCAAAAAAATTAGTCAACAGTAAGAAAAATATGCAATTACCATACATCAGAAAGAAATTATTGTAACTGTTTCCTTACCGATTACTATTTTCAGGGGCTTTACGGCTCCTCGCAAGTGAGGCAATTAGTGACACGATAGGACTGCTGACAAGGAAAGTGAAGAAAATGAGGGAGTCATTCCAGCATTCATCTGGAGTGATTCTGTAAACCAAAATGTGATAGGGTAGACTGGGTATCGGAACTTGCCATCTTGAAAGGAAGTATGAATGTTGTTGAATACCTGCCATGATTGCTGAATAACATTTATGCCAGTTCTTGCAGTATTCTTTTTTTTACAGTGTGTCCTAATCACTGATGACTAGGGTTCGGATCTTTAGGAAAAGTCATATTTTTTTCCCTGCCTTCTTTTTGAGCTGAAATGTTGAATCAAACACTGATTGGACGTTTCCGATTGTATTTAAATGTATTTTAAATAGCATATAAATGCATATTCAGACCATTTCCCTAGTTTTGGTCATATTTCGATAATATTTATGGTCATATGGTCATATTTTGAGGAAAAATCAGATAGTTTTTAACAGTACCGGGAATTCACTAAATATAAATAAGTTAAGATAATTATTCACAGAACTGTACTTCTGCTATACAGGTGGGGAGGATGGGGAAACTAATTTTCACTGTGGTCAGAATTAATCAGTCAAGAATTAAAGTTATGCATTATTGTCACTCTCTAAACGTTAATGTTCCATCTGCCTTTTAATCTTGACAATGCAGCAGCAGCATGCCTGTGTCGATCCGCATCAATCAATATCTCAATGAAATATCCTCAGTCATCGTTAAATCTGCAATGGATCACTGAGTAGACCTACCGCCATACCGAAAGTAAAATTTTTTGAATGCTCTAAGTTATGTAAGGGAATTTTGAGAGGACTATCTTAGTACAGTTGAAAGAGTTATATTCTGTAAATTATCTGAAATTAAAGTGACTTCAAAAAACAATTTAAAATTTAATTTCCCAATGGTGCAGTGAGTGCACGGAAGCAAATTATGCTGTCCACATGAAAGCGACACTACCAGATAAAATAAATTATGTGTAATTGAGAGTATTTTGATGTGTAGTAAATTTAAATGTTTGGTCATATTTTGATATTTTTAGGTCATATTTACCCATTTTTAAGGTCATATTTACCTGCATATTTCTCTATTTTTTTATTTTTTTTTGTCATAAAGATCCGAACCATACTGATGACCAAACAATAGCAATGAAACTGCCACCCCAAAATGATTTTTAAAAGGTATAATTCTACAACAACCTAAGACACTAGTATAACTGCTACAGAATTGCAAGCAGGAAAAACATTACTATCAAAATAATCACATTAATTTCACTGCAGGTATCATTTAAAAACTACAAAATTCCTCCGGTTTGTAGGAGGCCTGGCGTGTTTCTTCAGCACAAAAATAGTGATGGTCTATACTATCAACACTGATAACCAATGTAGCAAAAAGCTCAAGAAGAAAAGCATTGTTGTCACATCACAATTTTCACCATATTTTACTTATATAAGTAATAAAAAAACTCCACCACCTGTTAGTTCACAGCACGTGTGGCTCTATTTCACTCACTCACTCTCTCACAAACATGTAAAATAAAAAATAAAAAAATACCACTAAAATTATTTTAAGCATAACAAACAGAGAGAAAGAAAATGTTTACCACTAATTAGTTAAATATGGGAAACCATCTGGTCACCCTCAAACTGAAAAATGGTGCAATTACTACCATCCATAGCTTCACAGTACACAAAACTGTTTATATGCCATGAAAGATGCTGCTTCTCTAGAGATATTAAACAAAGGTAAATTATTAAAATTATAAAGATTTAAACAAGCAATTCTTGAATCAATAAGTCATTATTCGAATAAATACCTTTGATTGAGTAATTATATTGAACTGTTCACATTACAGTAAATCTTCAGAAAACAGATACGCGAGTAAGTAACTAAATGTGATCAAACACAAAGTGACAGATGTTCAAACTGAGATACACTGTGCCTCGTCATGGTTTGGTTTATAAATTGATGTGGAAATGAACAATTGTACATTCATGGTTTACTTCATACACAGAAAGAAATTCTTGCAAGAGGTGAAAGCAGGGCTAAGAGAGTAGGATAATTCTAACTTTCTAACTGGAACCCCAGTTTGTGCTAGTGACCTACAGTATTTAAGGCAAGGCCCAAGAACTGAGCTACCAGACTGCTCAGATACTTAAATATAACTATCCCAAATAGTTTCTCAGGAACTACTACTCTTAGAGACAATAGTACAGGATGCTCCATCATAAAAATATATTCTCCCCTCCACATACACAAAATCACTGCTGAAAATGTTATTCATTGAGAACATATCATCTATCTTTTTAAGATTCTTTTTTGCTTAAATTAGCCCCAAAAGATTTATATGTTGTTCACACTACTGAAAGGTTGCCATTTGGAATTCACTGATTCTATTACAAATATAGAAGAACGTTGATCATCCAGATTAATTGGGAAAGAGGGTGGTTTGGATTATCAATTTGTTTGGATACAAAATATACAACAGTATAGTTTGCCTTTAAAAAATACGGTAGGTACTTTATAATTTTCTGTACTTCCATACTCCGTTAAGTTAAGAGAGGCGGCTCAAGATCACTCTGTTCTAGCTCCACATTGTCCCCCCCCCCCACCCCTACATGTGCCAGTGACAAATTTGCCAGACACCTGCCTGAATCCTGCATTCTACTCAGAGGGGAAGACAATGAGCAGAGGTGGTGAAGTGAGGAGCAGGGCAATGGGTACATGAACTTGAGCCACCAAGTTCAGCTTGAACAGGGTATAGCAAAAGTAGCATTTTATTTTCCTCTGCTTCATTTTGGAGATATTCTTCTTTGCTGTTAAGTCCATCATTCTCTTCAATAAAAGAAGTTTGGTTGGAATGAAATCGGTTGCTGCTCAAAGGATGGCATGACAGTCTCTAGTGCAGTGAACGTTGCAGCATCTGTTGGTCAATATTATCTTTGTTGTTGTCTTTACATCAGTCATTTTGAGGAACAGAAGTCACTCTAATAGACTTCACAATTGCAGTCATTCAAGATTGGAAATCCTAAAACATCATCATCACATTCTAGACATGCTCTTGCATCCTGGAAATATTTCAGTCTTCCAAAATTTGTTCTTCATCTCCTTCAGCAGAGTGTGGGATTGCAATAGACCACAGCTGATGCCATGCATTCATAATATTTTGCTTAGTAACATAATACCATGAATCAGTTAACATGTAACAGCATTTCATGAAGTTAACTTTTTTGAAAAAGCTATGATTTTTTTTCCTTTGTTTTCTTTGAAGAGAAAAAGATGCAACCCTTAATTTTTTGACTTTCTTCAATTTTTCCATAACTCCATGGTTTATTGGCTGTAGAATTGCTGTCCTGTTTGGCAGAACATCACTTTGAATTTGTTGTCTATCATGTATAATTTTTCAGCAGAAGGATGTGACAGAGCATTATCTGGAAAAAGTAACACCTTGCCAACATTGACTCTCTTTATGATATCTATTTGTATTACAAATGAAATCATTAGTAAACCAATCAGTAAAATTTTCATCATTCATCCATGCACTTTTTCTGTGCTTTGAACACACAAGGAGGTAGGAAACATTTTTGAAACATCTTGATATCCTACTCTATCCTATGATCAACAATGGCACCGAATGACTCCTTCTAGCACTGGCACAAACCATAGCAGTTAACTCTCTCTGTTTGCTCACTTTGAAACCTGTAGCCGTCATTCCTTGTCTATATGCAATAGATTTTCAAGGCAATGCTTTCAAGTTTATTGCAGTACTGCCAGCATTCTAGATAACTTTTCTAGAAAAAACTTAATTTTTTGTAAACTCTAAAAATTCTTACACGATTATGCTGCACTAAGAACATTGGATATAATTTCCCCTTCAATTTGAAATTCTCTGATACTGTGAACTGATTTGGAATTTTTAAGCCAACCTGCATTGGTTTTGTAGTCAGGCTGTCGAATTTTCTGTCATCCAATGCCTTTTCACATGGCAATGGTCATGATACTGGTTCTCCTATGCCACAATTCTGTGTGAACCACAAATAAACAGCATCTTTAACTTGAGCATCATTGGCAATCCTTAAAGTTTTTCTGTTCATTGAACCATCACATGAATCCAGTTTTGATGCAAAATTCAATATGCATTCCTTCTTCTTAACATCAGATATGGTTGGCCTTACAACATCAATATTTTTCCTTAAAGATGAACCACATTCCACCTCTCAAATATTATCCAAAATCGCAAGCTCGATTGCAATTGTCAAATATTTATGCTTCCTTTTAAAAGATGAAGACAATGCCATTATAGGCATGTAATGTTCATACAAGATATTAAAGTCAACAGAACTCACCAACACAGCAAAATGGAACTTACACCTGTTTTGTTTTGTTTACAAAACAATGTTATTAAAAACTTTCAAATCAATGACAAAGTCGCAGGACGAACGCAGCTATTCAAGATTTCGAAGAAACTCAGAACTACATGGACACTGAAAGAACTGTTGTTGCCTCATGGTTACAACAAACATTCAGAATCAAAGCCAGTATTTGGTTGGTCATGAGAATATTGTGACGACGATACAATAACAAATAAAAGGCATCAGGATTAAAACTCATTGTACCTAGTTCTTCTTAAGTGGAATTCCCGAATATAACAAGAGCAAAGATGTATTGTACTGAAAATCTGCAAGTAGAAACAAAGTTAATGCTTCTGTAAAATAATGCACAAAAAATTGTTCCAATAACTGATGATCCAATTGTAGATGTTCTGCCATAATTCAGTACCATAGCAGCACGGTGAACAAGGCAATCAAATTGCAATTGATCAGAGTGGAAATCCTTCTGCCAAATTATGACCGTTTACACATTTATGAAATGATTCACAACATACCAATTTTAGAATCATTGATCCCCATAAGGTAAGTAATGGATCATGACAATTTCTGCCTTAAAAACTAGCTTATCAAAATTCTTAGTGTTCAATATCACAGGAGGGTAGTGATTATACATTTGATGCTCTTAAAATCATCAACCTGAAAATGAAGATTGGCAAACCAATGCAAACTTTCAGAACTGTTCCATGCTAGTGTTGTGCAAATAATATCAAGGCTCGCTCAGAATGTCTGCCAGCGTCACCTCTGCCAACCAAATACCTGAAAAACATTACAGAGGACTGAGCATGGATGTTAGGCTTGAGCCAAATCTCATGATGCATGATGAGTGGTGATGAAGCGATGCTGGTACTCATCCCACACAGTTGGAACAGGACACGGAGAGCATTGCAGTAATAAAATTGCTGAAGGACTGGCATTATTAAAGAATCAAGTAACTAAAAACTTGAACAGTGGAGAGTATATTTCTGTTCAGAAACAGGAAGCTATTAGGGTCATTTTCATTCTTAAATAACTTATGAGGTCTCCAGCACCTTTTCTTTTTCTAGTCTGCATCATTTTTTCAATGAGCAAAAGAAGTTCTACTGATAGTCCCATAAGTGCAATATTCTCGGACATCTTAACACCAAGAAAACTGTCTCAAAACTAAATTTGGATGCTACTGGCATTGTGGACATGATTCTTTGTTGCAGAACTGCGTCCAGGCAGCATTGTGACACTGAATCGGAGCAGCAGATGCAGCCCTGCAATAGTGGATTACGACGAAGAATCCCCCTTCAGAACCCGAGGCACTTACCCTCCTGCAGGCAGTTCTACATGGCAAAATTCAGCAAGACAATGGCTGGCCACATGTCTACATCTACATATATACTCTGCAATTCACAAAATTGTGGGTAGCAGAGGGTGCTCAGCACCAAAGTTAATCACTTTGTTGTGCATTCCAATCCCCAATGATACGAGAGAAAAAAGAATTCATATAAGAATTAGTGCAGCACCTTATTTCTCTAATCTTATCTTTCCTGTCCGGCTCAAATAGTTTGGTGTAAGAAGTATTTCACTACACTCGTAAGTGAAAGTGGGAGTATACGTTTACCAATAAGTTTAAACGAAACGTGCGTCGTCCTCTATCTACCAGAGACTCCCAGCCTAGTCTACTAATCAGTTCTGTGACGCTTTCATAAGGACTGTAGCAAGCGGTGATGAATCGAGTGGCTCTTCTCTGTACTTTCTCTATACTTTCGATCAACCCCTTACGAAACGGATCCCAAATGGCACAACAAAAGTCTAAATGTGGACGCACAATAGATTTGTATGCTATCTCCTATGTTTGTTCATTACAATTTTTCAAGATTCAATCTATGAATCGCAGCCTAGAATTAGCTCTACCTACTAAAGAATTAATGTGTATATCCCATTTCATGTTCCTTTGTACTGTTACTCTCAAATATTTCATAGAATCGACCATATCAATAACTGAATTGTTTAACTTGCATTTCTGAACAATTGGATTATTTTTGTTAGTTATGCTCATTGTCTTGCACTTTTTACAATTTAGTGTAAATTGCCACTTAGCGTACCATGCCAAAATAACATCCAGATCACACTGAATTTCTAAACAATCGGCCAAATTCCTTACTTCCATATAAATAACCGCATCATCAGCAAACAATCTAAAAATGCTGTTCTCATTGTCTTCAAGATCGTTTATAAAAATTAAGAAAAGAAGTGGTACTATTTACACTTCCTTGAGGTACACCCGATGTAACATCTAGATTAGAAGAACTTTCTCCTTCAACGACGACATTCTGCGACTGACCAGTTAGAAAATCCTTTATCCATTCACAAAGCTGATCCGATATACTGTACACTCGAAGCTTCGCTAAAAGGCGGTTGTGAGGCACAGAGTCAAAGGCTTACTGAAAATCTAAAAAAAAAAATTGCATCTACTTGTGTAACTGCATCAACAACTTTCATTATGTCATGAGTAAATAGGGCCAGCTGTGTTTTACATGATCTATTCTTCCGAAATCCGTGTTGATTTGTTGTAAGCAAATTATTTTCATCTAGAAAATTCATAATGTTCGAGCATATAATATGCTCCATAATTCTACTAGAAACAGATGTTATAGATATGGGACGATAGTTCCCAGGATCACTTCGATCACCTTTTTTGAAAATCGTAGTTACTTGCGCGATTTTCCAGTCTGAAGATACTTTTCGCTCTTCTAATGATTTACTGAATATATCAGACAGAAATGGCCCGATTTCCTCCGCATACTCTGAAAATACTCTTACTGGAATTCCATATGGACCCGGTGCTTTCCCCCACTTCAGGAGCTCTAATTGCTTAATGATACCTGCAGTATCTATTCGTAATGATTCCATCACCGACTCGCCACGGCGTGGGAAAACGGGAATACTATCCTTATGTTCATTTGTAAATGAATTTTTGAATACAGTATTTCGTACGTTAGCTTTATTGTGGCTTTCATTAACCTCGGAACCTTCACGAATTAGTGCTGGAATATTGCTGTTGGTACAATTGACTTTTCGTACATACAACCAAAATTTCTGTGAGTTTTCTGTGAGACTCTTAGAGAGAGAGTTGGAATGAAAATCGTTGAAGGCCTCACGCATTACATTCTTAATACGTCCTCTTAACTCAGCTAAGGTTTCTAAATCACTGTGACACCCCTTCCTTCTTGAGCGTGCGTGTATCCTCCTATGTTTTTTGAGTAATCTTTTGACTTCGCATGTGTACCATGGTGGATCATTCTCCCCCTTTACTGTCCGCTTCGGTATATGTATTTCCATACCTTCCCTGACTATGCATATAAATCGATGCCACATCTCTTCAACAGTGTCCTTTGTTGACTTGAAGTTATGGTAATTATTCCTCAGGTAGGTTCTAAAACACTCCTTTGAGGCCTTACTGAATCTGTATACAATCCGCCCCTTTTCTCCTTTTTCGCTTGGTCGCAATTACCGCTTTGTGATCGCTTATTCCTGTGGTCGTTGAAATGTCGGTGAATAATTCTGCCCTGTTGGTAACCAGTAAATCTAAAATGTTTTCGCTACCATTATGACACTGGGTAGGTTCATTAACTAGCTGCTGGAGCATTACTTCAGAAGCTGCCTTATCCCTGCTACCTGTAATGTGAACGTAATTACGCCAGTCAATATAAGGCAGATTGAAGTAGCCTCCTAGAAGAATAGCATGATCCTGAAAATGGCTAGCTTTACTATTTACATTATTTCTTAACTCCTCGGCGATAGCTATGTCAGAATTGGGTGGATGGTAGAAGGCACCTATGATGAGTTTTGCCCAGCAACATTGAGTTTAATCCATATGATTTCACAGATCGACGTTTATTTCATTACATGGGAGAAATTTACTCACAGCTATAAATACACCACCTCCACGAAAATGTAATCTTTCTTTCCGGAAAAACGTTCATGCTATCTTTAAAAGTTTTGGCGGAACTTATTTCCGGTTTCAGCCAACTTTCTGTTCCGATAACGATATCCGCTTCTGTGATACAAATAACGCTTTCAAGTTCCGGTTGTTTGTTACAAACGCTTCTACAGTTAATTACGAGTTACTTTTAACAGTCAAGATTCTTTTACGTTCCTCCTACATTCCGGTGTTGCATCTGATTGGGTTGCGCGTAACTGTATTTCGAGTTTCGGGTCTTCCTCCCTTAGCCTAAAAAACCACCCAGCGCCTTCCACACGGCCCCTGCCACCCGTGTAGCCGATTCACGTGTGTAGTGCACACCTGACCTATTAAGGGGAACCCTGCATGACTCGACCCTATGGCAAAGATCGAAAAATCTGCAGCCAATATCATCACAGAAATGTCATAGTCTATGGTTCAGCCCTCAATACGGCTCTGAACCAGAGGTCCACAATCAACTCTGTCTACAATGCTAGAGATGGTTAGCTGTGCCGATATCTTGTGGCCACTGGCCACAGAATTCACCCTTCCAGCCAGCCACCGGAAGGATGAGAGGATAACCTCCAACCCAAGGTGACTAGCATCATTGGTGCCGACATGAGCCTCAATCTGTAATTGGTTACACCCCGTCCTTTCTATGGCATCCGGAATGGCATGTTCCACACCCAGAATACACACTGAATGGACGTTGGATTTCTTCCCCGAGTAATCTGCCATTTCCCTAAGGAGCTCTAATAACCACCTAACATTAGAGCTCCCAACTACCAGAATGCCCTTCTGTGTTTGTTCAGACCTAGCGGGCTGGGGGGCCGTCAACTCGCAGGATGACAATTGTGGGACTGAGTCAGCCTCCGACAATACATCATACCGTTTGGACAGTCGAAAAAGTTCGGCGTCTTGCCCTTTAAGCCTGTTAGACTGCCTCCGTGTGCGGCTTCGAAGTCTAGAAGCCATACGCCAGTCACCGACAGGCGACCGCGGCACAGCATCCAACACTTCAGTCTGGATTGCAGGTACGACGGTCGATATGGGAGAATCTGTGATAGGCATGGTTACATCAGTTTCCCCAAGATTACATCTGCTGCAACCCTTTACGGTAGCTTCCAGCTGTGTAACTTTTGCTAACACAGCTGCAAGCTTTGTGCGCAGATCAGCCACCTCAGCTCGCGTCTGCACATAGCAATCATAGTCCCTTGACATACTGCTTTTGAAAAATGCGAAAAAGAAAAAAAAGAACAGAAAAAAAGGAACAGAAACTCGAAATAACCTGTGCTTCTTACAAAATATAAACACTCAGAGATTGCATTAACCAAATCTACACACCACTACTGACAAAATATAACAAGAAAATACGCTACTGCACTCGGCGACTGTTCAAACGCTACTAACGAGCACATGTGGTGAGGAATATACAAGCCTTCTTTCAACAACGATGGGAACCACTGCTTTCCTGGCCTGTATGTTTGCCTGATGTGTTGCTCATCGAATATGTCTGGGATATGGCAGATCTGCATCTTGTTCATGTTGGTCTTCTGCTTTATGAATACAGCTACAAAATGTGTGTTAGTGTGTTACCCAGCAGCATATTGCGGTTATCTTTGATTCCATGCCACAACTTCTAGAGGCTCTGATTGCAGCACACGGTGGCTTCACATCATACTGAATTCTCACAGTCAAAGTGAATGTATAGTTCTGTGATTGTAATCATTTATGTCATGTCCCTAATCTGCAGAATAAATATCATTATAATCAAATGACCACTCCACGGCACTGAAATTTTCAGTAACAGCAGCATATTTCAGAATCAACATTAATTTAGCCACATTGTTAGAAAGTTTCCTTTTCAGTATAAAACATCAAGTTTCTCGGTTGAGTAATTTGGGGAAATCATGGAAATCCCAAATCTGGAAGTCCGGATGGGGTTTCAAACCCGCATCCTCCTGAATGTGAGGCCAGAACGTTACCGGTCACCCACCACGCTCAGTCCGTTGTTAATGTTGTGGTTTTACGGTATATCGACATGGTGGGCATTAGCACCATAAAAAAACTAAAATCGAATTGTAGCTAAAAAAAGAGGACTGAATTCCAGTTGGATAAGCAAAGTGTAAAGAGGTCAGTAATAAAGAAAGTAAAACAGTAAAACAATAGAACATCTGGTTGCAAAGTTGCCACCAAAATTTAAATGTTTCAAAGCCAACAGTGTGCTCGGTTAGCTGTTAAGAGGCCAACCAGATTTAAAGCCACATTAATAAGAATAAAGATTAAAACTGTAAAAAACTAAAATGTTAAACGTGAATAGGTGGCTGAACTGCCAAGCTCACTCCTTACTATCCAGCATGTATCTGTAAGTCACTCAAGGGAGTATTACAGAACATCTTACTCGATTAGCCTACGTAGACCAATTGGTATATGCCAGGGTATAAGCATGATGCTGATTTAAAATATTACTAAATACTTTAATAAAAACCTTGTCAGCAGTAAAAAACTTGTTGTGCCATAACAGGTATAAAATAATTCTGGACCTCTTTGAAAGCCAGTGCTGGCGATGGGCAGTAAGCAATCCACAACCATACTCTTCTAAAATGGCCCATGTACGTTAGTGGATAGCAGCTCTAAGATGTTTAACATAGAGGAGACGAAAAGTGGGTTCATCACTGTATTGTAAACAAGACTTCCAGATGTTGGAGCTATGTGTTCATTGTGTTGCAACATAAGGAGATGCTGCCCAATGACAAGTGGTGACTCATCAGCCTCAGCACATAGGCTGTGAATAGCACTGAAGTGATAATCACCAATGGCAAGTCGAATTCCACCATCTGCAAGAAGCTGACCCATAAAAAACACAGCCAACCACTAACCATACAAATGCTCTATAAAACAGTAGATGGCATGAGTGATGTGATCCACTTGCAGATCCTTTATAACACTGACTGTAAGATATTGTAGGTTCTTTTAAATATAGACTTATAAAATGAGGCCTAGAAAACAAACAGATTGATTAAAACTTAAATTAGTGTACCTCAAGGTAGGATGAGATGCTGCTTAAAGACTTCTACTAGGGTAAAAAGTGTGCACTGATTTTTCTCCACAACTCAAGAAAAAAAGTTACTAGCAATCATTCATCTTCCTTGTTTGGTATGAGTTGCAAGTGCTTTTCAACAGCTCGTAGGCTAGATGAAGAAAGAAAAGAAAGAAAGAAGGAAAAAAAAAAGCAAAAGCATGACAGCAAAAAGGGTCACACTTGACACTGGCCCTTGAGAAACACCAAAAATGTCAGATACTTTACAACTGACTTGGTACTAAAAGCAATGCCATGGTCCCCCTAAAACCCTATTCATACAGCTGATTTAAATTCCATGATGCCAGGAAGTATCATCAGCTTCTTCTATATTAAAAAAAAAAAAAAAAAAACACAAAATGTTGGCTGAAGACAAATGTGTTCTGCTTACATCAAGATCAAATTGAATGGAATGTCCTGAACCCTCACCGAAAAGGGGCTCGAGACACTAGACTAGCAGGTGGTTCACTGTCCACTACAGTTTCTTCCCAATGCATTTTGTTTAAACAATGCTACAGTAGCTACATTTTATTTTTATGGATTACAATAGTGTTTGCTTCTTTTCGAGAGTTGGGGAAATGCCTTTTGGTCAAAATACTGTTAAAAATATTTAATGCATACTCTTCATCATCTTTAGTGTGATGCCTCAGCACCTGGTGCTGGACCAGTTCTGTCCGCCATACAGTGTCTTTCACACAGTTTAAGGTTTACTGAAACTCCAACACTGTAAACTGACTATAGTACAATCCATATTCAACAAAACAAAGCAAAAAGTACCTTTCTCTGCAGTAGTTATTCATTCACAGATTTCAGGGTCCAAACTGGCAGTCAAATTTGTGATGATCAGTTGTCATATACATTTATGGATATTAAATTTGACAACTAAAGCAATTATTATTAATAACAATAGAATTTTCATATGTGAAATTGGAAACATGCAGCACTATGTGATGATTTTAATTAATGTTAGTATGGTTTTAACAAGAGCTTGAAAGGAAAGACGGTTGTTGCACCCTGATTTAGGCTATGAGCCATATACCATGGTCCCTCCCGCATTAAACGCACATAGTAGCAGGAAGGAAAGATTTCAGAAACATGCTGTAGAGCATGGTTGGGAGATACCACGACTTGTTTTACTGTATGGTCCCTGTGTTTTGAATACATACGAGCGTAGGTTCGACCCAGCAATTTCTAAAGTATTTGACATCTAAAACATAAATCATCATCTTTGACAGTGAATAGGTCAGAGAAACTATGTTCATGAAAAAAAAAATGAAAAAATAAATCACGAGGGGTAAGAATAATGCTAGCATACGACAAAAGTTGGGAAAATTTGCAGTCAAGTCTAAGAAAAGTTGAACTGATGGGGAATGCTGCAGTCATGAATGTCTATGCAGAGAATACAAGATACATTGTGTTTGAGTTTAGCAAATGGAAGCATCAAGTTATGGTAAAGAATATAAAATTATTGAAAATTTGTTCTATGTGCAGCCACTAATGACTTTCCGCAGAGAGTGGTTTGGTTCATTGGTCCTGCTCGAGAGAGACTAGGCATCCTGGGTATAGGACTTGTGTTTTTGACTTCGCCGTGAGTGATTCTTGGTTTCTGGCCTTAGAATAATGACTTCTTCAGCAAAGCCTGTGGCTGTTTGAGTTCTACTAAGCGATGTCCATACAAGTGTGAGAGTTGTGACTGGTGTCCGGTACCACTGTCAAATCTGTGAGTTTGCCAACTTCAAAGAACTGGTAATAGCAGTTGAAAGAACTGTTCACAGCCACAACGTTTCTTTCTACCCACAGAGACCCTGTTGATTAATGTCAATGAATTAAGTAATTCATGCTCTCATGTGGAAAGTTTACATTCTTGTGGGTTGTGATGTAAAACCCTCATTAGGTAAGTGAATTCTTGTCTCATATTTAGTTTACCCTACAAGGCACCTGTATTTTGCCTAGCATTCCCACTTTGTTTAACCTTCAGTAAAGCAAGTTCATTTGTTTGAATCAACTCGGTTAATAAATCAAGAGTTTGTGTTTTTTGATTTAGTTAATTTTTGTATTGGCATATTATCCCTTTCAATTCTCCTTTGGTAGTCACTTTACTGAATATTAACTACTCCATTAAATAATCTAGATAAAATGCACAATGTAGCCAAGTGGGGGGAATTAATAACCTGATTAAGCCCTAAAATATAAAGTGATGGCAACAATAGACTGTCATCAACAGCATAATGCTTCATTCATCTGTAAGTACACAAACCTGTCCAGTAATCCAGATACTGATGGAGGGTACCACCTAGATGTCCAGTGTATAGACTTGCATAACTACAATGATGTCGTAACTGTTATCAGAGCTCACAATGTTCTGCCGTGAAGTTTTCTTTGCTCTCCTTAAGAATACTACATACCTTGGCTCTTGCAATTCAAATTGTCAGTTGACAATTGCAACCTAAAATGACACAACATGTAAAGATATGGGAATTTTATTTGAGCGTAAATGGAGTATGTTCAGAAATTTGCACTTGTGATGCAATCTGGAGCAATGTTAGGAGACTAAAGTGTTGCATCAGATTGTGAAGTATTGGGACATGGAGTGCATGTTCCTGGGATATACAGCGATACCTAGGGAGAAATTTTAAGAACTTATAATTAGGGGCTATTGCTGAAAAGTTTGAGGGGGGGGGGGGAGGGGAGCCTGTGTACAGTTGCTTCTAAAAAAGTTTTATGGAAGAGATATTGTTACTGGAGAAGCCGCTGAACTTGTAGATCAAGCCACAATTCTGACCATTTCTCACTTCAGGATTACATGTATTCCCTGAAAGATATTGGGGGAGATAAATATGTGAAGTGTGGCCAAGTATTTATTTCGTTTATTGACAAGTCTGTGTTTTTAAGGTCTAAGTACACAGTCTGAGGCTAAAGTAGTAATTTTGTCGTTGAAACTGTCAATGAGTTTGCAGTGTTGTAAAGAGGGCCAGTTTCATTTTGAAAGCAAGTAGATACGATTCAGTAGAGCCCTGAAACCAGCTCAAATTTTTCTCTATTGCTCCACAAAGAAGGTTTAGTTTATTCCAGAGCGTAAAGATAGACTTCATGACAAGTGAATAGTAAGTAATCATGATTAAGGGCTATTAATGTGAAACATCTATAGGGAACTTTCTTCATAGTGTTTACATAACTGACATATCATATTTTAGAACCAAAGTTGAGTAAACAACTAACAGAAAAATTGTTAGGAGTTTAATAAATCCTGTGTGCGGTGGATCCTCTGATTGGGTCAGTGAGCCAGTAGATAAAATGCACTAGAGTTAAATCTAAGGATTTAGACCTTAATAATAAATTACTTGGCTCATTAAATAATTTGAAAAACTTTTCTGTTGCTTTGGGTTTTGAGTTACAGGAATCTTAAGCACATGAAGTTTTTATTGAGTGCAGATGCTGACCAGATGAGCTCCGTAACTACCACGATAACAGTTATAAAACAAGAGGAAATTCATTACATGGAGACCTTTATATTTCCCTTCTTATGGATTTATGCCTTGTCAAGATCATTAGAGGTGGAGAAGGACTAGGGAATGGAGTGGGAAGGAATTCAGCCTTAGCCTTTTGAAGGAACCATTCTGGCATTCACCTGGGGTGATTTTGGGAAACAATGGAAAACAGAAATTTGGATGGCTTGACAGGGTTTAGAACAACCATCCTCCTGAATGTGATGCCTATATCCTAGTTAAAAAACTGTAAGTAAATTACAGTTAGGTCTTGGGGTGAACAGATGGCAAGCAGAAATCATTTGCTCTTATGTAAACAAAAATAAAAAATCAGTTGTGTCTCACTTGTATGCTGACCCAGTGAAGCTGAGCTGACTTATAAATGTATTGTTGAATAGGTTGGAAGTGGTTTATGATCCTCACCTCCCAGAGTGAATCAAGAGAATAGTGAAATTGTTATACCAACACATTAAGAAATAAGACAAGCACACCGAGCGTGGCGGGTGAACGGTCAACGTTCTGGCCTCGCATTCGGGAGGACACGGGTTTGAATCCCCATCCGGGCATCCAGATTTGGGTTTCCCATGGTTTCCCCAAATCACTCCAAGCGAATGCCGGGATGCTTCCCTCAAAAAGGCAATTACCGAATTCCTTCCCGTTCCTTGTCCCCCGTCCCATCCTGCCTCTAATGACCTCGACAAGGCGTAAAGCAATTAGTATGAAAGAAAAGACAAGCACAGAAAAATGTATTTATAAAAACAGTATGATGAAGTATAAATAAAAAATAGATGCATAATTTAGGTAAATAAACAATGCAACAAAAAATAAAATTGAAGTGAATGTTGTTGTGTACTTAGAATTTTTCTTTTATGAAGAAAGATGACAAAATGACAAGAGCTTTGATTTGTCGCGCATGTGCTGTTGTAGTGACTACCCTAACCTAACCTGATAATGCTACCAGGTATAGGAGACCTACAGTTTTACCTGGAATCCGAATCATGGAGTGTCTTAGCATGCTTCACACAGCTTGCCAGAGGTGAAGGTAAATTTTAAGGCCATAAAAATCTCAGCTGAGACCGGGTTTTGAACCAGGGACCTTCTGTTCCCCAGTCATGCGTCTTGACCAATGGAGCCATCAGACAGCTCCCCGTCTTGTGATAGGGAAATGCATTTTGAGATTGAAGTGTAATATGGGCTTGTGTTCAGACATTGTCTAGGAACTGTTCAAAATGGAAGGGTTAAGAATGGAACAAATAATGAGAAAGATAATGGCTGATGGTACAGAGAATTAGAGAACAGATTTTGGAGAAGAATTGAGGGATTAAATTTAAAATGGGTCACTAAGCTGAAAGGACGGCATAAAGTGAAAATAAATTTTCAGAAACTGAAGAGAGATTTTTAATCAAATTTCAGAAACAAGGAGAATTAATTAAGAAAAAACCAGTTAGCATTAGTCGCTGAACTTGGAAATAAAATTAGGGGCAGTAAGCATGAAAATGCAAAATGACAGACAAGGGAATGTAGAAAAAAGTAAAGTACAGTTACAAGGAGCAATTCAAGAAAGAGTTCCTGATGTAAGAAAGGATATAAGGATAATCTAAATGGCCTTGTTGGGGGGTTAGAACAAAGCAAGCAGAAGATTCACAAGACAGAAAGGGAGTTGTCTTTGGTGCAGACAAACCAATTGCAAATGAACGTAAACATTATTTGAGAATAGAAGATATCTTTAATCTAGGAAGTGGATGCGAGAGTCTTTATAGGAAATATATATGAGTTTGGATTCAAGAGTAATAGCAATGATGGAAAAATTGAGCAGTTAGAGGATGATTTAGTGGAAGTTAGAAGAGAAATTAAAGACCCCATCTTAGTGGAAGAGACTAAAAAACAGATAGAGGAAAAGATTGAAGGGGAAGATATACAGATTGTTTTTAATGGGCATTTGGATAAAAGGGCTGTGGAAAAAATATGTAGGTCTCAATTTTTTATAAAGGTGAATAACACGCCAATGCAATTGAATTTTGTTTTATTTTGGTATCGTACGCGTTTCACTCTATTTCAAGAGCATCATCAGCGACATCTGTTTGGTATTTATTCAGTTAGTTACATAGGTCTATTGCATCAGAGGCCCTGAACTTTAATGAGCAATCAGAATTTGAGATGAAAGTGATTGACAACATCAAATCTGGCATAACTGGCTCTGGCCATAATGTAATTGGGTCATGTGAGGTCAGTGAGAATGTATGAGGGACATTCCAAGTGTATTTCATGAAATGAAGGATGAGAGTTGTTACTGAGGTCTGATGATCAAAATAAAAATAAAAATAATAATAATTATGAATTGGGAGATAACCTGATTATAGAATAAATTGATGGGGAGATGCCTGATGTGGTATATACAATTTGGATATAAGGCTAATGGTAACAGCGTTAACCAAGCTGTGTGGTTACATGAAGTGTTGTTCGCTAGATGCGAATATGCAGTTTTCAAATATCATTCATAAGTGCAAGTGGGTAAGATAATTTAAACAAGTTAAAGAAGGGGGAACAACCTGACAAAAGATGGACAGAATTGAAAGGAAGCATCTGGTACATTTATGCATGATTGTTTCTCAATGGACACTTAGGGCTTGCGAACCTATAAGCTTTTGACATCTGAATGTTGTGTGTTGTTCAGTAGTTATTACAACCAGGGAGTTTTGAAACATTTGAGCAAGATAGATTATGGGATAGCTGCAAAGGTTTTCCATAATTGTAAAACCAACGACGTTCATAGCTACAATTAGGTGGAAGGACACGGTTATTACCACTTGCATTTCCACGAACTGAGAAGGGAGTCTAGGAAGTGCTCAATCAATATTGATAGATCAAGACATTCAGATCATACCGATTTTAAATCCTCAGCAATTGAAGAAATTTGTGCAGCTGCACAAGGCATCTTTCAAAGTGATTGTAATTCCCAGAGAGAAACTGTACTATTAATTTTCATCAAATCCAACACATTTAAGGGGACTCTGAAGTTTTCCCACTAATATTCCATCGAGTTGGTGCAGGGAGAAGGTATTCAGTAATAAAGGGAATTTAAGTACAATTTTTCTTTCTAGAGTATTATAAGACTTTCATCAAGGAAGATTGTATTGTGGGGGAATGATACTGTAATCAGAGAGACATGTTAATTTAGTATTTTTCCCCCATCTACTTCACTCTCTTTTCAGGAAAAGATATTTATGGAAAAATTTAGCAGAAGGCACAGAGAAATCTACAATGGAATGGAAAAAAGGGGATAGAACAATGGCTCAGAGTCTATGAAGCCCTACAAAATTGCCTTGAATTCTTCTGTTGTTCAGCGTAGGATTGATTGATTATTTTTCCCCTCAATTGAAGAGGACATAAAATGGGAGATAGTGAAGGCATAGGGTATGCTATAATTCATACTAGATCCCTCTACAGTACACTTTTGTCCATCATAGTATGAAATAAATTTTGTTGAGAGTTTATATACCCGCCGTTAGGCTTGCTAGGAATGTTTCTGCTATTATCAGAGATTATAGTTCTTTTTATCCATGCTACAGTCACACCCAATTGCTATCCAGTTATAGTATGCCAAATTTGTAGGAGTTTCTAGGGTCTTGTACTAGCCCTTAATTTAAGTCCCTCTCCTATTTCTAGCAGGTGAGGGGTAGAAGTTACGAGGGGGTACCCAAAAAAAAACCGGAATTATTTTTTAAAAGCTATATATTTTCAAAACAACCTTATCCTCATCAAAATAGTCTCCATTACAAGTAATACATTTGTCCCACCGGTGATTTCACTGTTCGAAACATTTTCTGTAGTCATCTTTAGAAATGGCTGAAAGCTCCTCCCTCGCTTTTTTCTTGACCTCTTCAATGTTGTCAAATCGGTGTCCTTTCATGCCCCCTTTTCATGTGTGGAATTAAGAAAAAGTCACATGGAGACAGGTCAGGAAAAACCCAGAAAATCTGGATCAATTTCAAGTTGTTGTTTCAAAGCACGACATGTTTCAACTCGACATTCGTTTTGATTGTCAGTCAGAACCCGAGGAACAGACTTGGCAGCAACCATTTTCATTCCCATATATTCGATTAAAATTAACTGAACCAAGCTCCAAGAAAACCCACTAATCTCTGACAGTTGATCAACTGTCTGTTGACGGTCTGAGAGCACAAGCTCTCAAAATTTTTCAACATTTTTGGCGATTCGGGCCAGTGATGGACGTTCAGAACGAGGTTTGTCATCAATCGACATGTCGCCATTTTTAAACCAATCAAACCACTCATACACTTGAGTTTTTCCCATAGTGTCATCTTCATAAGCTGTTTTCAACATTAAAACAGTTTCAACAGCATTTTTACTGGGTAGAAAACAAAATTTCACAGCTGCATTTTGCTCATTTAAACTTGCCATCATCAAAAACGAAACAATAACACAACAGCACTAGCAAAAACAATCACTGCAGCCAGTTCAACAACACAGGTGGCATGAACTGACAATGCTATGCTATTCCGGTTATTTTTGGGTACCCCCTCGTACACTTAGGGTCTATGTACCTTTATGCGAGGCTGGATCAAATACAAACGAACCTTTTTAAACTGCAAGCCCATCAGGAAAGTGAAGGGTCTGCAACAGTTTGGACAGAGGAGGAGTGTCATGTGGAAGGCAGTAATAATTTTGGCATGCCAAGTGATTATTACACTCAGTGGCAATCACGATGAGTGCTAAAGACATCCACCCCACAATTTACAACGTGTTATTATCAAGTTTCTCATAAACAAATATGTAAATACTACTTAAATCCAGTGGCATTTACTCCCAAAATTCGGGGAAAGAACCCTTCGTAGCCTAGGGTAGATAATTGGTGTAGCAAATTTATGAATGGACTGGAGCGTGTTGAAAACATAACCCAACTATGCCGTACCCGTATGAGCATCACAACACAGAGGTTGCTTGAGAACAAATTGAAGGTAATCAGCATATAAATGTTTTTGAAATATCTCAGGAATTTAAAACCAGCTTTGGAAGTATGCAATCAATCATTTGCAATGAGTATCAGTTCACTGGGTTCCAAAGCTAATGAATGCAGAGCAGAAAACCATGTGATTTGAAGTTTCTCAAAGGCTCCTAATGGGGTACAAAGTAGAAGGTGACAGTTTTTTTGAAAAAAATCTTCTGCAGTGAGACTTGGGTCCACCATTAAAGCCTGAATCGAAGAGGGCCACTATGGAGTGATGGAAGACAGGCAAAGGTGCACCAGTGAAAGTGAAGATGCAGTTGTATGAAGGGAATGTCTTGACAACTGTGTTCTGGAACTGTAAAGGCATTCTGTTACTCAATTTTCTTCAAGAATGTTGAACCATTAATGCTGCCTCTTACTTTAAGCATTTCAGCTAAGTAAAAGCAGCCTATCGGTCAAAAAGGCACGGCATTCTGATCAGAAGTGTACTGCTAATACATGACAACACCAGACACCATACCACAGCAGTAACACAACAAAAACTCGCCAATATGCACTGAGCTGTACTAAAACATCCACGCTACAGTCCAGACCTGTCAACATGAGATTTCCTATGATTGGGCCACTTGAAGATACCTCTGGTGGACAGCACTACACAACAGAGTTCATGTGCAATTGATATGATACGTGCCATCGAACTTTTTATTATAGTGGGATTAAAACATTACCAGACTGTTGGAGGGTGTACACAGATACCACAGGGGAATATGTAAAAAAAAAAAAAAAAAAAAAAAAAAAAAAAAAAAAAAATGTAAACCAGAAATTATTTTGAAGAAATGTATGTTTTAAAAAGAAGAACATGGATATTTTTGTGAAGATACCTAACACTTAACTTGCTATATTGAGTAAAAGTTCACTGTTAAGGGGCTTGAGTGTGCATAAGAGGGTGATTTCGGAGCAGCATAGCCACTTTTCATATGTTTAATTTTGGGAAGTTATGATAATCTTACCTAATTATTTTATTTTTACTAACAGGTGAGGAATGAGATGATTCTTTGTCTCACTGAAGATTAATATTGTGAAGTTACCCCCACAGATTTTTTTTAATACACCAGCTTACCGGTTTTTTTTCCCCCCCTACACTTTAATTTCCAACTTAATTAGTGTAATTTCATTTAAAATAGGAGGTAGGGGAATTTTAACGATACAGATATTTTATTTGATATTAAATGGAATATGTTCAGAAATTGAGACTTACGGTGCTTCCCACTTGCATAGCTGTGTTAGTGTTGCTGACTATTGATACTCAGTTCTTTCTGACAAGGCTGCCCACTATCACTTCTCATCACCAAATTGCCTTGTTTATTTCTACAACCTTTTTATTCACAGCAGCAATTTAGAATTGTACACACTTTTCATAAAGAAGTAAAAGAGTGAGCAAAAATTTAATTTTTTCATGATTTTTTAAAATGTTTATGTCTTCACACCTGCTAAGGTTAAGAAATAACCATCCTACCGTTCACGAGAAACATGTCCATGTGTCTTGTAGTGTAACATCTACTACCATCACAGATACTAGAATAATTCAGCATCAGACAGACAAAGGTTGTTAACACATCACATGATGGTCAGTAAAAAATAATCTCCCCCCTCTTTTCCAATGACCTAAACAGAGATAAATTGATATCATATAGCCTTGAGCTATTTTATTTCAGTGTATAACCAACATTTTGATATAAGACAATCGTATTAAGAGTGTTCAAAAAGTATGACACCAAAATTTGTCTGAAAGTATGGGAGGTACAACATTGCGACTCAGAGAGCGCATTGCTACATTGTTCAGGTATACTAACTATTTTTCAAAGAAGTCTATATCTGTTCCTTGGATTTTATGCAAGCACTCCGGAAGAGCATGCAAACCCTATTAGTACCACTTCTTCGTGACACGAAGAACATCATCCTGGATTCAAAGTTTATTCCACTGAGAGCTTTTTCCAAAGGGGCAAACATGTGAAAGTCTGACGGTGCAAAGTTGGGGCTGTAAGGTGGGTGCGGCAAGACGGCGAAGCCAAGTTTTGCAATTGCTCGATTCAGGTTCGAATTAATGAACCCACGTTTCATCAGAAGTGGTGATGAGGGATAACAAGACATCCCCCTCATATTTGTAGCAATGCAACAGTTCAGATGAAATGATTTTCCTTGTTTCTTCAAATGTGAGATATTTGGGGATACATTTTGCACACATATTGGAATATCACAGTTCATGGAAAGATACAGTATCCACTACCGACACTGGTGGACAACTTTTCACCCAACTGTTGGACCAGTGCATCGATTCTGCTAAATCAGTTCATAAGCATACTGCACCAGCACTGGAGTCAGAGTTGTGGTGGGCCGACCACTTTGCGGCAAGCGGGTGAGATCGGCCTGTGCATCCGCAGACTTTATTTGTTGCGAACATTGACTAATGTTGCTTCAGTCAACAGCAACAGTGCCATAAACATTACACAACCACTGATGAATTTTCCTGACACTTTCTCCCTCAGCAACGAGAAACTTGATCACAGCATGCTGCTTGTAACATGCATCTCTAACAGCCATCATCTTCAACAATACCTACAATACTGCCTGGCATGGGCGCTTCCAACTTTCCACAACATACAGTAGGCAGAAGGTCCAAGCTAGAATGCCTCAAAATTACAGACATGTAGCATTGCTGGTGTCGTCGAAATAAATTTTGGTGCAAAACTTTTTGAACACACCTAGTATAAATAAAAAGACCAAAATGAAAATAACAGTTCAATTTTTTTAAAGAATGACAAATTATTTACCAACTACATTTTTGAAAAAAGATCACTATATATCATAAATTCTTCACTTTAACTATGGGAGAGGAAATAACACACCTTCAGCAATAAGCTAATTTCTATAACAATGCTGTACTCATATGAAGGAATTTTGGAAATACAACCAATAGAAGAACTATAGCTAAATCTTTCAAACTTATCATTTGATATCTTGGTATTTGCAACAATTAAATGGAGATGTGAAAAGAACCACACATATTTGTAACATTCCCAGCCATGTCTCCAAAAAATGAATCAACAAAATAGAGGGACACAAAATTACAACATGAAGATTCTCTTTCATTAATATCTGGATACAAAATAATGGTTTCCTGCTTTTGAAACTATCTGCATTTCTAAACTGATTCCCTGATAAGGCATGTGCCTTAATTAAAAACCATTAAACAGTAAAATTGCTTCAATCAATGCAGATTACAAAAGAATACCTCTACTCTGAAAGGATATATCTCTACAACAAAACCACTCACAGAATCTTACCACAAATCACTAAGGGGCAGAAGTTCTGTAGTTTCATTTTCTTGGGAAGTGATGCAGTTCCATGCATCCTTCATTACACTACAAGAGTTTGCTGTCAGTCTATATCGAGATGGCAAGCACATGAGACCATTCAATGAGCATCCCATTGCAACTACAGAATTTTCTCGCACAATAGATGGAATGCCATCATATATTGGTTCTGTTAGTTTAGTGAAAAGTGGAGCTTTCACAAAGGCAATGTGTGAATGAAAAGAATGTGGAATAGACTCGGCAAACATTCAGTTACATTTTAAGAAAAATTAGAAAACTCAGCTGGGAAATGCAAATTTCTTAATTGACAATGTGGAAAGTGCATCTAAATCTTAACATGACATGCTGCAAAGAGTGTGGGATGATTTTGAATACCGAGTTGATATTGTTCAGATTTTTAGGTTTCCTTTTGCAGTCACATTAAAAATTTATGATTTTGTAGTATCTATGAAACGATAACATTTGCTTTGCCCATGTAGCTTTTCAAAGCTGGGTTATTCTTTTTTAATCACCCCCATACATTTGCAAGAATCTTAAAACTTACTCTCTTTATTACAGGTGAGCCCCTATATTCTTCACATTATAACTTAAATTACCAAACCGGAAGTAATGAAGCATTGCCAAAAACATACTTTAGTAAATGGTCTCGTGGAGTGTTAGCTCTATATGAGCATTAGTTAAATATCATGTTCAATTAATTATTTTACATAATACATTAGGAAGAAGTCGAACACTGTCAACATAACTGGGAATGCTACAACAAATAAGCTGTTAGTAAAGGAACTTACAGTATGGCTTACGTGGCTTTTTCCTTAGACAAGATGCTACGTAGGACTCCAGCTCTCGCAATGTAGAAGGCTTCAAAGTTTCAAAATCAATTTCAATCTCATCAGGATTCGAATCACGCAAGGAAGGTTCCCGTGACTGAATTATATGCACCACTCGACCCAGTTTGTCACCTGTAAATTCCAATAAACTATGGTAAAATTAAAATGAAGAACTATAACTAAAGAAAAGATGACTAGGAACAGACATTACAGTTGAAAACTACACATAAATTTCATCCAGCAACCTTTCCTATTTTTAACCCATTTCAAAACAAATATCAAGAATGACTTCAGGGGGAAGGGAAATACTAATTGTGTTGGAAAAGTTTGGCTGGTTTATTTCTATGGTGGCATCTACTATATTGATACAACTATCTATTTGAGCTAAACGGCATATGCAGACTCACTTCCTTTCAGTAGGGTAGTGATTAAAAATAAAGAAATTGATATAATTATCGATCCTGAGTGGATTACTGTTTGTAAAACTCTACATGCGCACTCAAGAGTGTTTGATGTTGGTATGTATAATCCATGGAAATCTAAGAAAATGAGTGCAATGGGCAGGCAATAAGATGTAAACAAAAATGACACTGTAAAATTGGAGACCCTTCAGAGCACCACACATTACAGAGTATTAAACTGATTATGTACTTAAAATATAAACAAACATAATCAAGCAAGCATCCAAAAACATTCTTACTGTATCTATTTTGAGAGACAGGTTGATTGTTGGCAAAAAATTTTGAGAACACAAAAACATTAAGAAAATAAATGCAAATTCTTACTAAAAAATTCCTCAGCAAGGTACAGTTATAGTTATCATCAATAACAACACCAAGATTATCTCTTTCTAACTCACTCCCCATCCTATATTTTGCCTTCAGTTTCCATTTGTTTATTTGTAGAAAAGAATGAAAATTTTCATTGCCCAACAGTATTTTCACTGTCACAATTATTGTTTTGCATTTATTTAAGGATAATAAAAAATGGAAAAGCTTTTAGGGAATGAAAATAACAAAGGCTAGAAAAAGTAGACCCATCACTTACCTTAGATGAAGCCATGAGGGTGAAACTGTATGAACTGTACAATAGAATCAGGTGAGTTGGTATACCAGTGTGAGGTGTGTTGTACTGCATGTGTTAAATCTAAAGATGAGAAAAGATTCCTCTGTGTTTGGAGTTGGTGGCTGTGGCCAGATGTATGTTACATATTTTGCAGTGCAGTTTACTACAAGGGATGAATTTGGAAAATCACAAGGTACTTGTAGAACAAATAGTTCTTGAGATTGGATAGTCTGTTGAAGCAAGTGTGGGGACAATAAGCATGATTTTGTGGAGTAGGCTGTGCATTTCAGGAAGGAACATAGTCAAGCTTGTGATGAAAGAATAGTTTAATGGACCTGACACCAGGAGAGCTGGGTGATGAATATAGGGCTATGATTAGTTTTTAGAGGTGCAGGATTGGAGGTAGTGTGAAGG
This sequence comes from Vandiemenella viatica, assembly GCA_031002005.1. Taxonomy (NCBI): domain Eukaryota; kingdom Metazoa; phylum Arthropoda; class Insecta; order Orthoptera; family Morabidae; genus Vandiemenella; species Vandiemenella viatica. Next base: position 176,809,087 of record CM061921.1, on the reverse strand, counting down.
CTGGTTTGAAGCATGAAAGTTGTGTTTATGTACAAGATGCATTGAACAGATTTCTGCTCTTATGAATCAGCAGCGCCAAACCTTTGTAATCATTCATTAAAGATACTCCGCACTTCCTTGACTTCCTTCTAGCCACAATGCCAACTTCTAAATTGTCAGACTCCTTCCTTGTCAACACTGATGTCACTTCTCCTAACATCCTTTTAAGTCCCAATGTCAGGGCCTCAGAGTCTTGAAGCATTTCCTGGAAATGTCCCCAACACTCCTCCATACATTCCACTTTCCTTAGTTCATTCCATTTTTTCAAACAACTTTTTCTCCTTCAATCCCTAGTTTGTCAGCACATATGCAGTACTGCCATGGGTACCCATATGGTCCAATCCTATGCAAATATATTCCTCAACAAAATCTCATTCATTTCTCGTGTGGCTCAAATATATAGATGATATATTTATGATCTGGAAAACCACCAATTCTGTATATAATAGCTACTCCAACAAATTCACCTGGACTTAAATTTCTGGTTGACATCTCATTAGAAAGGTGATCTATGTACTTCCGTTCACATAAGCCAACAAATTTACACCACCACACTGTCAACCCTCCCATCCCAAATTTTTCTTCCTTATAGCCTGGTCACCTGAGGCAGACACATCTGTTCCAAGAACAATCACTCTAAAAAACCAAAAAACTTTTCACTGTTATCCCCCTGCCCTTACCTGCACATGCTTCAACAGATCACCCAATCTTAAGAACATCTTGGTCCACAAATACTCATCTCATAAATCTCCCTCTCACATAAATAAGTTGTCTCAAGAAAACCAACACAAATCTTCCAGTATATACTTCAGGCTTAAATCTCTGATCAGATCCTTCCAATAGACCCAGAACTTATTATTATTTATTCACATACATATAATTTATAATTATTATATGCATGTGTACATATATAAGTTAGAATAAGGAAATAAACCATCACTTACCTTATATGATGGCTGGGCAGCTTGAACACATGTAATGGACACGAGCACAAGACACATTGAAATTTTCAGGCCTTAACCCTTTATTAGCTAGTAGAACATTGCAGAGGGTTGGTGCTATAGGTAGCTGAGTCTCCAGCACAATGTTCTACTTGCTGATGAAGGGCTAAGAATGGAAATTGCATCTCATGTTCGTGTCTGTACATGTGTTGACGCTGGCCAGCTATCATCCAAGGCAGGGTTTCTCAAATTTATAGCTCCATGTATCCCTATTAAATTTCCCAGACAATGGAAAAACACATTGCAAAATGGCTTTTTATTTTATTCTTTTAAAAATAAGGATTTTTATTTAAAATAGTAAATAGTCACAAAGAGCAATACGTTATTAATTAATGTGATGGATAAGCTTATTTCTTGTTGCAAGTTGAGTTGATTAGTAATGATTTCAAGTTGAGTTGATTAGAAATGATTTCAATCTCAATTCTGATTCAGTCGATTCCTGTATTTTGTTTTTTGAAAACCCACTCTCACATAAGTAAGTTGTCTCATGGTGCAAAAGGAAATTCACTACTTTGCCTAAGAGTTCCAGATATTATTACTGTCTTGCTGCCCAAAAATCAATCAAAGACATCTTTTTTAAAATCAGCTTGAAGAATCTGATATGTGGACATTTCCAGCAATGATTCATGATGCTTAATGCTCAAACCAAAATTTATGCTTTTGTTTGTGATCATAAATAGGTTTCGAATAGTCTTCAGCATTACCGATATCTGGAAAGTATCTCTCCAGTTAATCCAAGAGCTGAGAAAGATGAAAAATAATTTCAGCTTTTATTTTGGATTCTGATAAGGTGTTGGTTGCAACAAATTCGTGTAGAAGAGAAAAATGTTCGAAAATACTTGATTTAAAGCAAGTTTTCCATTATTCATCTTTTTTTGTGAGGCTTTTTATATTATAAATAATTTTCTCGGGTGACTAGCCGAGTTATATGAATGTCATAGTTACACGATATTTCGGCGCACTGAATCATCGACGCCATCTTCTGGTGAAGTGAGGTCAGGAACGTGCGAAGTTGCTGAGCTAGACCAGATTACCGCTGCTAACCTCTGATTGGTCGGCTGTAGAACCAGTCGTAGCAGGGGTCAAATCTCGTTGCGGCTTGAATCGATGCTAAGGTGGAGTTACGACTAGATTTGATGTCAGTTTTTACATGGCATGTAGCGGACGGGCTTAAAGTCATCGCTCCTTCGAAGATGATATCATAAAACAAAGCATTCAGCATAAATTGTTTATCAAACTGATGGGTCAACACGGATCCGTTGCGGGCCTCATATTGAGCCATGCTGCCACGTGATTGGTCAGATTTGTAACCAATCGTAGCCGGGGTCCTGCCTCGTATCAACACATCGTTCCATAGAAGGAAAAATCAGAAGGCAAAAACTTTCCCGTAAGCTGATCATTAATGCCTGAGTAACAAATTGCTCACTTATGTTACTACCGAACTTCCCGTTGATCTGGACGCGCCGTGTAATGCGTCCCGGTCGCGCTGTCGGCGAATAGTATTGATGACTGGCGTCCAGGCTTCACTCAGCTGGTACCCGCTGTCGCGGTTGACGAGGTTAGACGCGAGACGAATTTCTACTGCTTCTGTAAGGATGCTGTTCCAGAAGCTCCCAGTATGCGCCAGTACTCTGGTATTTTCGAAATCAAAACCATGGCCATGTTCTAGACTGTGTTCCGCCACCGCAGACTTGTCTTTCTGCCCCAGACGAACGTGTCGTGCATGTTCTAGACAACGTTGGTGAACACACCGCACCGTTTGGCCAATGTAGCTTTTACCACATTCACAATTAATGCTATATACCCCAGGTGTCCGCAAAGCAAGGTCATCCTTGGGGGAGCGTAAGATGTTCTTCACCTTTGGTGGTGGCAGGAAAATGGTCTTGATTCCAGTTTTTGCTAGAATCCGTCCTATCTTGGACGTTGTGGCGCCAGAGTACGGCAAAAAGGCTAGACGATCAGGTGGCTCCTTGTTGGTGTTGTTGAGCCTACGTGTCGGCTCTCGGAATGCCAGTCTTATCTGATAATCAGTGTACCCATTGCGTTGAAAGGTCTGACGCAGATGACTCAATTCACCGGGTAGACTGTCAGCATCGCATATCGCTCGCGCCCTATGTACAAGCGTGCTGAGTACCGTCTTTCGCTGTGCCGGATGGTGATGGCTTCGCGCGTTCAGGTATAGGTCTGTGTGCGTCGGTTTTCTGTACACAGAATGTCCTAGAGACCCGTCAGGTTTCCTTTCTATTAGTATGTCTAAGAAAGGCAACCGGCCTTCTTCTTCCACCTCCATCGTAAACTTGATGTTTTCGTTTCTACTGTTAAGATGATGGAGAAAAACTTGCAGGTTGTCTCTGCCGTGTGGCCAGACCACAAAGGTGTCATCTACGTACCGGAAGAAAGCTCTGGGTTTCATAGGAGCGCTTGCAAGTGCCTTGTCTTCAAAGTTCTCCATGAAGAAGTCAGCAATAGCTGGCGATAAAGGGCTGCCCATGGCCACTCCATCAACCTGTTCGTAATACTCCCCATCATACAAGAAATACGACGATTCGAGTGTGTGCCGGAATAAATCAACTATGGCAGGCTCAAAATGCTGTTCCAGTAGAGCCAACGTGTCATTGAGAGGGACCCTAGTGAACAGTGACACCACATCGAAACTCACCAATAAATCATGTTGCTGCAGGTGGAGTTCTTTAATTACGTCAATAAATCTTGCGGAGTTGGTCACGTGATGAGGACCTTTACCCACTAATGGTGTCAGCAGCCCAGTTAGATATCGGGCAAGAAAATATGTAGCTGATCCGATGGTACTTACGATTGGCCGCAATGGGGTACCCTCTTTATGGATCTTGGGAAGTCCATAGAGTCTTGGAGGAACAGCAGCACGGGGTAGTAGTTGTTTCACTGTGTCTTCTGGCAGACCTGAGTTCTTAAGAAGAGCTGTCGTTTTTCTCACCACAGCGTTGGTAGGATCCCGTGCAATCTTGCGATAGGATGCGTCCTTCAGGAGTTCTTCCACCTTAGCATCGATTCAAGCCGCAACGAGATTTGACCCCTGCTACGACTGGTTCTACAGCCGACCAATCAGAGGTTAGCAGCGGTAATCTGGTCTAGCTCAGCAACTTCGCACGTTCCTGACCTCACTTCACCAGAAGATGGCGTCGATGATTCAGTGCGCCGAAATATCGTGTAACTATGACATTCATATAACTCGGCTAGTCACCCGAGAAAATTATTTATATTTGCAACGCCGAGAAAAACTACGTAATTATGTAATTTACCTCTACGGGGAGGATATTTATTGTAAAGTCAAGCAGCTGGAGAAGTTACGCAAGAAGAAATCAAGACTTCTCAGCGCGCTCGCCTTTCTTCAGCGCTGCAGGGACCAGGACACCGTCCCACGTTTTGCCGAGATTCGGCACCCGATTGATTCTTTCGCAGCGAAGAAAATTCTGCGGCGGGCCAGCTTGGCTCTAGTGCGGGAAAGGATACGGTATACCAGGCGTGAACTAGATTCCGTGTCTCAAGAACTTTTTGCCGTCCACCTGTTTCTATCAAACCACATCCACCGTGACGCCTGGGACTGGATAGACAGTTGTACTGTGGCTGGAAGTTGCAAGGTTCAATGCAGCGCAACGGCACGTCAATGTGGCAAGTTCTCTCGGCTCACCCGAAAATCAAAGCCCTCCTCAGAGCCAGACAGGAATACTGTCATCAATCTGAGCGGTGAGGTAATGGACTCTGACACCATATCGGTGCTATCTAAGGGACTAAATTTTGCTCCAGTACCGAAGTCCATACCGTATAGGGATATTCTTACCGGCGTTGAACAGGCCGTCCGTGGTTTGCCTAAAGAGACTGCGGAAGAAATGAGGCGTGAAACCTGCCGTATTTTATGCAAATCAAAGTCACCACGGCCCAACATCACAGCTGCCGAGAGGAGATCACTTCGGGCATTGCGGGACAACACAGGCATTATTGTCTTACCGGCAGACAAAGGTAACGCTTCGGTAGTGCTTACTACGGCAGATTATCGTCGAAAGGTGGAAGAACTCCTGAAGGACGCATCCTATCGCAAGATTGCACGGGATCCTACCAACGCTGTGGTGAGAAAAACGACAGCTCTTCTTAAGAACTCAGGTCTGCCAGAAGACACAGTGAAACAACTACTACCCCGTGCTGCTGTTCCTCCAAGACTCTATGGACTTCCCAAGATCCATAAAGAGGGTACCCCATTGCGGCCAATCGTAAGTACCATCGGATCAGCTACATATTTTCTTGCCCGATATCTAACTGGGCTGCTGACACCATTAGTGGGTAAAGGTCCTCATCACGTGACCAACTCCGCAAGATTTATTGACGTAATTAAAGAACTCCACCTGCAGCAACATGATTTATTGGTGAGTTTCGATGTGGTGTCACTGTTCACTAGGGTCCCTCTCAATGACACGTTGGCTCTACTGGAACAGCATTTTGAGCCTGCCATAGTTGATTTATTCCGGCACACACTCGAATCGTCGTATTTCTTGTATGATGGGGAGTATTACGAACAGGTTGATGGAGTGGCCATGGGCAGCCCTTTATCGCCAGCTATTGCTGACTTCTTCATGGAGAACTTTGAAGACAAGGCACTTGCAAGCGCTCCTATGAAACCCAGAGCTTTCTTCCGGTACGTAGATGACACCTTTGTGGTCTGGCCACACGGCAGAGACAACCTGCAAGTTTTTCTCCATCATCTTAACAGTAGAAACGAAAACATCAAGTTTACGATGGAGGTGGAAGAAGAAGGCCGGTTGCCTTTCTTAGACATACTAATAGAAAGGAAACCTGACGGGTCTCTAGGACATTCTGTGTACAGAAAACCGACGCACACAGACCTATACCTGAACGCGCGAAGCCATCACCATCCGGCACAGCGAAAGACGGTACTCAGCACGCTTGTACATAGGGCGCGAGCGATATGCGATGCTGACAGTCTACCCGGTGAATTGAGTCATCTGCGTCAGACCTTTCAACGCAATGGGTACACTGATTATCAGATAAGACTGGCATTCCGAGAGCCGACACGTAGGCTCAACAACACCAACAAGGAGCCACCTGATCGTCTAGCCTTTTTGCCGTACTCTGGCGCCACAACGTCCAAGATAGGACGGATTCTAGCAAAAACTGGAATCAAGACCATTTTCCTGCCACCACCAAAGGTGAAGAACATCTTACGCTCCCCCAAGGATGACCTTGCTTTGCGGACACCTGGGGTATATAGCATTAATTGTGAATGTGGTAAAAGCTACATTGGCCAAACGGTGCGGTGTGTTCACCAACGTTGTCTAGAACATGCACGACACGTTCGTCTGGGGCAGAAAGACAAGTCTGCGGTGGCGGAACACAGTCTAGAACATGGCCATGGTTTTGATTTCGAAAATACCAGAGTACTGGCGCATACTGGGAGCTTCTGGAACAGCATCCTTACAGAAGCAGTAGAAATTCGTCTCGCGTCTAACCTCGTCAACCGCGACAGCGGGTACCAGCTGAGTGAAGCCTGGACGCCAGTCATCAATACTATTCGCCGACAGCGCGACCGGGACGCATTACACGGCGCGTCCAGATCAACGGGAAGTTCGGTAGTAACATAAGTGAGCAATTTGTTACTCAGGCATTAATGATCAGCTTACGGGAAAGTTTTTGCCTTCTGATTTTTCCTTCTATGGAACGATGTGTTGATACGAGGCAGGACCCCGGCTACGATTGGTTACAAATCTGACCAATCACGTGGCAGCATGGCTCAATATGAGGCCCGCAACGGATCCGTGTTGACCCATCAGTTTGATAAACAATTTATGCTGAATGCTTTGTTTTATGGTATCATCTTCGAAGGAGCGATGACTTTAAGCCCGTCCGCTACATGCCATGTAAAAACTGACATCAAATCTAGTCGTAACTCCACCTTAGCATCGATTCAAGCCGCAACGAGATTTGACCCCTGCTACGACTGGTTCTACAGCCGACCAATCAGAGGTTAGCAGCGGTAATCTGGTCTAGCTCAGCAACTTCGCACGTTCCTGACCTCACTTCACCAGAAGATGGCGTCGATGATTCAGTGCGCCGAAATATCGTGTAACTATGACATTCATATAACTCGGCTAGTCACCCGAGAAAATTATTTATATTTGCAACGCCGAGAAAAACTACGTAATTATGCTTTTTATATTCTTTCCCGCACAGCCAATATGCTTCACGTGGAACTTTGTATAGGAGCATTTGTTACATTCAGATAAGAGTAAATATCAGCTAGATATGTCACTCTTTTAAACCAGGTTTCTTCTTCAAATCTGAACTTGAGACTGAAGTCACTATCCTTCAAAAATAAATAGATTTCATGACGGAGTTAAAAAAAACTGAGCTATATCCTATCTCTTGACAACCAGTACTCATCACAGTGTAACAATAATGAAACATGTTTACTGCCCATGTCAAGGCATAATAATAAGAAAAATCTCCAGTTGAGTGAATGTGTTTTCATGTAATTCACTATCTTTACACTGTGACTGTGCTATTTTCAAATCTTAAGACCATTTAATAGTACACCATCTAATTTGTTTTTGATGTGCGGGAATAAAAAGAAGTCATTGGGTGCCAAATCAGGACTGTACGGTAGATGACCCATCAATTCGATGTTTTGACTGGTAAAAAATTGCTTCGTTTGAGCCGATGTGTGACAGCTCGTATTGTCGTGATTAAGAATTATTCCCCTCTTCTTTGATTTTTTTCTGTATTTCTCCAAAGTCTTCTGGTAAACAAATGGTCGTGTACCATTCAGAAATGACCATCCTACGTTGCTCTAATGCCACTGTTGCCACGTGACCGGTAATGCCGAAGAAACAGTCAACCATTTGCTTCGATGTGCTTCTTCCATGAACAACTTTTGTCGGATTTGGCTCGTCTTGCAAGACCCATACAGTCGATTGCTGTTTTGTTTCGGGCTCATATGCATAGATCCACGATTTGCCACCTGTTAGATGTTATACACAACCTTTGATGCAACTTGAACATATTTTTTTTAAACATTTCCTTGCACCAATCCACACGAGCTTCCTTTTGAGTGTTTGTCAGATTATGCGGGATCCAACATGAACAAATCTTTTTTTACGGCCAAATGATCATGCAATAATAAAAGGACAAAGGCTCAGGTGGCATGGTCACATAATGAGAAGGGATGAGCACCTCATCAGAGATCAAGACCACCATTCATCAGGCTGTGTTGACTGCAGGTGCCTGTGTGAGCTCAAAAAAAGGTTTTTATGTTTATTAGCAAGGACATAGCCTGAAATAATGCGTCTTTTCATGTTTGTCGAGTGCTTCTTCTCACTGCTGCCCTACTCCCTTCAATTTTGGTGAGCGATGGCTATATTTTCTTTCCATTTATACGTATATACACATATAAGAGGTTAGAAACGTGTGTAAATCTGTTAAAGTATGAGTAACCACAAATTACGATCACTAAATAAATTAAATAATTTAGGTGTAGAAATGTGAATATTCATGCCAATACATAGAATTTAATAATATAGTAGGGACTGAATAGGATGATGCTAATTTATCTATAAGAAAAGGCTACTAAAATAAAAACAATCTCAAACTGAAACAAACTAACAAATTATTAGAGGAATGCCTATATTTTCTATACACTATTCCCATGACGTCTATTGATAAACAATTCAACTACAGTTTAATGCAAATGTACTGAAATCTCTGTCAAAATACCAAAATAATCTACAATCTATATATGAGATTAGTATGAAAAATTCTTGGACTCTGCTATATATCCTTGTTCCAATGACATGTAAATTTCCACACTTCCACAAGAAACTTATAGTTGTTTCAAGGGAGATTTTACCACCAAACATCAATGTTGTTTCATCTTTCTTTTTGTATTTTGGAAATAGCATTGCCACATATGACTAAGATCATAACTTTTTGGGCAAACCTTATATATGTTACGTGGGTTTAATAAAAATACAGAGTTATTAAAAGTAAGCTTTAGTTAAAATAGATGTGAGAAAAAGCTATTGACTGTCACCACTAATATTATACTTGCATGTAGAGGAAGCAATCAAAGAAATAAAAGAAAAATTTAGAAATGAAGTAAAGATATTAGGGGTATTACATGATGCCATACGAGTATACAAACTGGGATTTAACATGCACGAAAGAACATAAACTGCAGAAGAAATAAAAATATTAGATTAAATATCGAAATAGGAATTTATACCCCAGAAGTTGCAATTTAGGAAGCAAATTACAGCAAATGTACCCAGCACAGGTGAAATAAAGAGCCTTTTTTATAAGGAGTTACCTTCCAAATAATGCACACAGAGAGTTATAAAGTTGTACATATGGAGCATAATGCTTTATGAAAGTGATTTTCAATTATTAGAAACTGAAGCATTTGAAATATGGCAACACACGACATTCAGAAGAAGACCAATTAAGTATGGTAGAAAAGTATTACAGAATAGAAAAGCTGGGAGAACACATTCTGAGACAACTCAGATTGTGAATTTGTCAGCAGTGAGATCAACTGTAAAGGAAGATAAAGAGAAGAATTTGTGAAGCAAATCTTTGAGGATGAAGGCAGTGTGTAGTGCTATAGCAATTACCACAATATATATGAAAATATACTATTCAATTGAATCAGTCAAGAAACTGATGAACAAAATAAGAATAATTTTAATATCCATAAAATAAATCAATGATTGAAAAAATTTAAGAGAAAGAAAGGGGGGAAAATGTATTCAGCTGTTTTACTCAAATAAATTCAATTTTCAGAAAATAAATGAATCCTTTGGATAAACAGTTTATAAATAAAAATATTGAAAAATGAAAATAATGTAATAATATGTAATAACAACAACACAAAAAAGAAAGTGTCTTGGGCTTTTAGCCGCATAAAATTCGCATTGTCAGGCGATGTTTCAGAAGCAAGCACTGCTTTTTATCGTCAAGCCACCGCTCAACAACTGAAGTTGGCCGCACAGTGGCCCATTACATAAAGCTGTCAGGAGAGGGCAGGCCGGGGGGGGGGGGGGGGGAGGAAGGAGAGAGGTTGGGAGGGGCATGGAGAGGCAGTGCAGCTGGGTGCTTCTCTCCTAGTGAAGTCGCTGGCTTCCACAACTGATTTAAGTTGAGAACTTGTTCACTATTTATAACATTACCATAAGTTATCCCTCTATTGCTTCTTTAAGAACACTGTCCCAAAAATTATCAGCATGACACAAGAATGTCACTTTTTCAAATAATGGTTCATGCGTTGTCAATGGTGTGGTCAGCCATTGCAGATTTTTCCGTCTGTCAGAATTTAAAATAACTAAAATATTTCCTCTACTGTTCTTTTAGTTTGCCCTATATAACTTGCAATGCATTCACAAGGAATTCTGTAGATGCCAGGTGTGTGAAGATTCAGTTCATCCTTCAGAGATCGCAATAGCTACCCAATTTCGGGTGCAGGACGACATATCAAATGTCAAATGGATGTTATATTTGTTGAGAAGTCTAGCTATTTTCATTGTTACAGCTTCACAGAATGGCAAGAAGGTATACGCTTTGTTCTGCCTAACATCTGTTTTTTTCTTCCACTCCTAACATAGTGGATTTCTTTAGTACCATAGCCATTGGCACGAAACATGTGTTCCAAGTGTTGCAACTCTCCCTGTAGATGTTCGGTATCTGAGATTACCTTTGCTCTATGGACCAAAGTAGTCAGCACTCCATACTTCTGAACAGGACGGCGGAAGCTCGAGAGTTGAGGTAGTGATCAGTGTGTGTTGATTTCCTATAAATGTTACACCCATCACACTAAGACATCTAGAAAAGAAAGTGTTCCATCCCTCTCGATTTCCACTGTAAATTTAATTTTTAGATGAATACTGTTCAGATGGCTCACAAAATCACTTAAAGCCAGCCTCCCATGAGACCATATGAGGAACGTATCATAGACATCTGTAAAAGCATTTATTTATGGTTTAAAGAGGCCGTTTCAAGAGCCATGCATTCAAAATGTTCCGTATAGAAGATAGCTGCTGATGGAGATAATGGGGAAACCATAACTACACCATCCGTTTGCTCATAGTATTTATCCTGGTACAAGAAGTCTGTGGACATTAGAATATGTATAAATACTCCTCCTCTACCCTCCCCAACGGCAGCTTTATGTAACGGAACAACGTGCAGCTAACATTGAGCTGTGGTTTGACAATGAAAGCAGTGCCAGCTTCGGAAATGTTGCCTGACAATGCAAATTTGACATCGCTTAAAATCCTAGAAGCTTTCTTTCAGTGTTACCTCCACAAAAGTGTAACACAAAAAAATTGCAAATGAAACCTTAAAAGCATAAGTTAGCTGTATAACCTGAAATGAAATTCAAGGATATAAAAATGTAAGTACTTTCCAAAAGATTGATTCATATAAGTATCTGGGTTTTCTTTTTTTAAAAAAATAAAAAGCTAACAGAATTTTTAAATTTAGGGATGGGTTAGCCAAAATATCTTATTTTCCATGAGAAATATTAAAAACAAATATGAAAACTATACCTGGTAGCTTATTTATATCCAGACTAAGCTGACGTTTTTCATCATATGACATTGGTTTTGCATTATCTTCATCCTCCGAATCAAAACACGTATTTGTTGGTGGCATGTTGCTGCTTCCCTTTTTTTTCCCACCTGCTGAGCGAGAGTTAGTTTTAGGCCGCTTTTGTTGACTTCCAGACACAGTTTTTCCAGCTCCACGGTTAGCCTTATTCTTAGTTGTTTTAGATGACGGTGCTACAGCTGTAGACGAGCCTGAGTTTGCATTCAAAGTACTTTTTGAAACATTGTGAGGTGTCTCTGATGGGAGTCTATCACTGGTCACTGATGCAGCAACTGAAGCACCTGCACTCAAAGAGTCATTGACAGTTACACTCCTATTGTCTTTTCCAACAGATCCATGTTTATCAGGTTTTTTCTTTTTCCTCCGATCCTTGTCATCTTTCCTCTTCTTAACACGTTTCACAGAACTCTCTTCCACCAGCTTACGCATCTGATCTTGCATTGCCTTGAGCTGCAACAAAGAACAGGTTGTACACTAAAGAAACAGTAATATCTCTGATTAAATACTATGAATGGTGTGCAGTGCAGAGATAATTAATATCTTTTAACCAGACAAGAAGCTGTAGAATTTATATAAGGAGAAACAAAATTCTATTTTATTTTCTTCCGGAACATTTCTCCTCAAGTTTCTTAAAATACAATAAATTTTGCTTAGAAATTTACAAACAAGGGATGAAAAGTAATCTACCAACAGAAAAGGTGGTTACAAACATTTTCAAGTGATCTGAATAATGGAACTTTGGGAAAATGTAATTAAAACATCAAGAATAGGAAGTGAAATACAAATGCAAAACTAAATGAGTATGTAAGAGACTGTTTTAAAACCTAGATTACAACACTACAAACATTGTTCAAGACTGACAGATAAAAAACTGAGAACGAGATAATTTGTAAAGAAATGGCGATAATTCTCTCCCCCTCTCATGCATTTTATTTAAAAACAAAACCATTTGCATCCAATAACAGTGATAATCAAAATTGCAAAACAGAAGTAATATTCTCAGTGGGAAAAATGTGACAGAAATATGACGATGAAGCAATATTTAGTATCTGTTACAAATTTTTGTAGATGCTGGAAATTTAGAATATATTGAAGGTTTTGCAGCATCAGAAAATACAAAATGCAAAAGACCTTAAATAGGAAAAAAAAAAACCTTTCTGAAAACGATTATTACAACACATATTACCAGTTCTGATCATGACTGACAAAAGAAATACAAACAATACAAGTACATAAAAATACTGGCAAAGAATTTACATTCAAAAATTTCAATGAACTGCATTTTCCTGTGAATCTGTCTTTTATTTCCACCAAATCAAATGACTGGTTATAAGCTGAATTCTGCAATCATCTCACCATTACCTTTTACTGACATAAATTTGAAAGGTGTACTTTGAGGCTTAAAAAAGCTAAAGCAAAGTATTTTTATATATCTTTTAAAATATTTTTACACTTAAAAATCACTATCCATTAAGCAGCACTCTGTGCAAGAAGTTTCAAATAGAAGATTATAGTTAAAACAAATTCTTTATAGGTGTTGGAACCTAATATGCCCCCTTCAAATGATTTCCAAATAATACGAGGGTTATTTTTTAAAATAAGATCTACTCGTCAATGAGAGCGAGAATGACGCCAAATTTCTGCAGTTCCAGCTCGCAACAAGCTCTACAAACATTTAGATGCCTTTTGCAGCCATATCATCTGTCTGTGCGTTGAGCTACAGTAGTTAATAATGTTTAAGAAAACTGATTTGAATCACCGACTGTAATATACAATCTGTAATTCGATTCTTGAGTGCAAGAAACTTGGCAACACAGTTAGATTTGTGAAGTGTACTGTGATAATGCTAGAGTGATAGTAGAGTTCAAAAGTACGTGAGAATGTTTAAGGACGAGTGGCTTACTATGCAAGATGGGCTGTCACAAGGCAGACCTCCTCTGAATTCTGAAGATTTGGTTCATGATGTAGACAACAAAATTTAGTCCACACCTTGCGCCCAGTAATTTTCAACTGTTTTGGTGCTTAAAGGAGCACCTGGTAGTAAAACAGTTCAACGACAAAATAGAAGTGACAAATGCAGTTATGGACTGGGCTTCTTTGACATCAGAATTGAAAAACTTGTTGAACAGTATAAGAAATGTTTTAACAAAAATTGAAATTATGTTGAAAAATAGGTGAAAGTATGTAGATGGAAGTAAATATATTTTATTGATATTTACAGGATGTTTCTTCTTATTAAACAATGGACCTAATTTAACCCTTTAACTGCTACGGTTCGGCCGGCCGAGCCCTCGCTGAGTGCGGCTTTGTTTACGCCTAAGCTGTTTACCTGCGCTGGAATGCCGCATTAGACCGGACCGCTGTGTGCTGAATACATCTGGAGCGTTGTGTGTGGAGTTCTTCTGCTGTCGCTCTTCGATTTGAAACCGCAGATACAAAATAAATACAGTTAATATAACATCTAAAGTTTTTAAACCACTTCATAGTGAAAATATAGTGTGAATTGATTCTCGCGTATCTGTTGGTCTCATCAGCATTAGATATCATATGATATTCCGTTAGAAATATCAGGAAAAATGACAAACTGCTGGAATGTTAACGTAATCCACACTTGTGTCCTGCAGCTTAATCGACAAGCACATGCTGTCAAACATGTCACTAAAGCATTCTCTTTTTCCACACATTTCGCTCGAACAATCTGTAGCTTCAAACTCTGAAAAATGGTAATTTTCCACTAGCTGATGTACACAGCTTAGGAAAATTACATCGAGATCCTGTCGAAGGGTTATCACTGTCATCCATATTAAAGTGATTATATTCACTGTCGCTTCTAGTAATAATCTCCATGATTTCTTCCGCGGTACAAACACGACGGCGTATTCGGGAGGACGATGGTTCAAATCCCCGTCTAGGCATCCAGATTTGGGTTTTCCATGGTTTCCCCAAATCACTCCAGGTGAATGCCGGGATGCTTCCTTCAAAAGGCCATAGCCGAATTCCTTACCATTCCTTGCCCCCCATTCTTTAACATCTCTAAAAACCTCGCTGTTAAGAGACGTTAAGCAGTTAAAAAAAATAATGACTGTATGCCATTTTCTCAGCGAAAACTAAAAGGAAAAGAGCAACACAAATTAGATCGCAGCTGCCAATGCTCAAGGGCCGAATGAGGAAAACAACTAACCACCCAGGGTGGAAATATGGCTTCATAGCCAGGCCGCTAAGAGGCTAGCGTGTTAACACGTCTGGAGTACAGACAGGGCGGCGAGGCGGCGCGTGTATACACGTCTGGAGCAGAGACAGAGCGGCAAGGCGGCGCGTGTATACACGTCTGGAGCACCTGGGCGCAGTAGTAGCCACGCGCGTTAACGCGTCTACAGCAGTCAAAGGGTTAAAAAATAACAGTCAAATTTATACAAATGGGCAAGTTTCTAATTCATAGTTACCTGCTCCTGCAATAACGCCAGCTTTCGCACACGTTCTTCATCTGAATCCACAGAATCTGAAGATGACTCACTGCTTGTCTCACTACCTGAAGTAGTAGATGATGATCTATCAATCTTCATCCCTGCTACAGGTTCTTCTGGCACTTTAGCATACCTTACACAAAAATAAATGTCATTAAAATATAAATTAACCTTAATATTCTTTTTTTTATAAACATTTCTCGGGAAACAAACCGAGTAATATTGTTATTAATGCACAATATTACTCGGTTTGTTTCCCGAGAAACGTTTATAAATAAACAACGCCGAGAAAAATTACATTAATTTATAACTTAATATTCTTACACTTTACCGTACTAATTGCTGCTTGAAGGATAAGTAAAATTAATAAACAGAGTGATATAACAAATTAATAAATAATTAATCAGAAAACCACACAACTCAAAACAGTTACAGGAAAACTTACAACTCTGAGGTGATAATTATAGGGAGTTACAATAAAAACACAAAATTTTAATTTTAAATGAAACATGGTTTTCTGTTACAAAGTATCGAAGTATTTATTGATCTGTAATGTACACATTTGGGAATTATAAATGGAACAACATATCCAATAAATGTCCCCCACGGCTTTGGTGGCACATGCGTAATCTTCTTGCAAAATTTCCAACAACGGTTTTGCATAAATGTCATTGTATTTCATTCATACAGCATTCAGTTTTGGCATTTAATGTTTGGGTGGTTGTGGGCTTCTTGATGCAAACATTAGACTGCATAAACCCACAGAAAATAGTACACACATCTTAAATTGCAAGATCATGGCAGTCAATTCTGGTCACCAAAATTTGAGGTGACACGACCAGGGAAACACTTGTGCAAGGCCATCAATGTTTCATGGGCAGTATGGCAAGTGGCACTGTCTTGCTGAAACCACATGTCTTCAAGAGTAGTATCTTCCAACTGAAGTGCAAAGAACTTGGTTAACATGTTACACTAATGATCATCATTTATTGTTAATGTATTAGCTTCCTCGTTTTCAAATAAAAATGGCCCAATGATTACTACAGTCCACAATGCACACCAAACAGTGACATGTTAGGGATGCATTTGTTTCTCTGGATCTTCCAAGTCCTAAATGCAATAAATTTGCCTATTAATGAAGCCATAAAGGTGAAAATGTCACTGAAGACTGTTTTCCACAAAATCAATGATTGTTCAATGATACAATTGGTGAACACTCTTCACTGTACATGGTCCGCATGAATCAATTGAATTTTGTAAGCATGGAGATACATGTGCCTGGAATTTTTAGATCACATGAAATTAATGTTAATTTACAGAATCTTTGCAGTATGTATTTAAATTAAAATGTATAACAATCTTATTCTTTTTTTTTCGAAAAAATGTTGAGTGAATTGAAAGTAATTGCAAATGAGAATACGGTGAAGAGCAACTACTGAAATGTCTGGTTCTTGTGCATGATGACCAATTTAGGTTTCTGATTAAAACAGCATGGCAGTACATTTGAATTTTTCAATTATTCTTTGCGCAGTAAGAAGATGAAATAAAAAGAACATTATTACCAAAAATTGAGTACACTTTACGAAATGCAGAAACTCAACTTTCACCATGTTGATAGTCAAGTTTAACATTAAGGATATGTTACTGTACTGTGTAGCACTCGATGATAACTAACTTCTATCCATCTCCTATTGACCTGTCTAATCATAACAGCCAAAAATGGCATGCAATCCAAATCTTGCACTCTTAAGGTCGAGCCACACTAGATCGCACCACACCCGCACCGTCACTTTTCTTATTGTTGTCGCTCACTCGATTGAAGTGAGTTCAAATGACACCGCGTGTCGGCCGACACTCAGCCGTGTGTTGGCCACGATTAGTTTGGTTTATTTTTTGATGGTGTGGGCTGGTGTCGGGCTGCTGTTGGACTGGTCAATATGGATAAGTGTATAGAAAGGGTTCGGAAATTTCCGGTCCTTTACGACTAAATAGTGTTTTTTTTTTTTTTTTTTCAGCCTCACTTCATGTTCATCAGATTTTACGTAGAAAGAGCCATTAGCTGAATATGAAACTTGAGAGTACTGCGTACCTTTGAAATACTGCATCGACTCTTGAAAGCATTTCTGATAAGAAACTCTGTGACTGGAATTTTTAGATCAGATGAAATTTTTATTATTTTACAGAATCTTTGCAGTCTGTATTTAAATTAAAATGTATAACAATCTTATTCTTTTTGTTCAAAAAGTAATGAGTTAATCGAAAGTAATCGCAAACCAAATTTAAACACGTTAAATGTGAAGTGAGAGACGCTTGACATTTCATTGCGATTATATAGAGATGCACGAGAATCTTTCAATTCAGTATAGTGTGACAATCATTTAAAAAAAAAAACTGCATTGGGATTCTATTTTTGTACATTAGAGATCAAACAGTGAGGTGATAACAGGAGTCAGGCAAAAAAAGTATTTGAACATACTTTATTACTTTCGTAGATTATAAAGTACGCCTATACAAAATAAAGTACAGTACTCTATATTATTGTACGGGAAGTAGCCGCAGCTATGATCCCCAAAATACACTTATGGTAATTTTTTTAATATTAATTCCGTGAAACAACCAAATGTATATGTTAAAGGAGACTGAAGGCCGTGAAGGAACCCGTCCGTCACACGGCCATGCTAAGGACAAGTGTGGACGCAAGGGGGCCGAGCCGACACTTGGCCGAGTGTTGGCTCGGACGCGGTGCGGGCTGGGTACGGTCTAGTGTGGCTCGACCTTTATTAACACTCCCTTTAAGTAATGATCTCAGTGAGATATTTATAATAAATTTAAAACACACATAGAACTATGTAATAAACATACGGTTATGTACAAAAGTAATCACAGAGTTTGCTAAGGTCTTCAGATTTTCACATGCAAATTCAAACGCGTATAGTGACACACTCAAAAAGTATATGAAAATGTACAGTAAGAAAATTACATAACAATGTGTATGAATTCTAAAGGAAACAGGGCCATACAAATCATGCCAAACCAAGAAAGAAAGAACAACAAAAAAACGTGTAAAATTGTTTTTATCACCTGCAGGCTCATTTTATGTCTTGTTAATGTAGAGGACTTTAAAGGTGATGAATGACTAGGGGGCAAGGAACAGGAAGTAATACAGCGATGGAACTATCCTGGCATTCACCTGGAGTGATTTAGGAAAACAATGGAAAACTGAAGCTTGGATGGCCGGACAGGGATTCAAACCCATGTTATCCTGAATGCAAGGCCAGAGTATTACCATTCACTCACCAAGCTAGGTGTAGGCTCTACAGAGCTTAAAAAATGATGTCTAGTGATTTTCAATAAGGCGAGCATGAACATTCAACCAAAAAAGAATAAAACATCTAATCATGAATAAGTTTAAACCTATGTGAAAGCACCAAAATACTACTGAAAAGCAAAAAAATAAGTTACACATGCAAAATACAAGGATATTAAATGATTATAAGTTCCTGGATGTTTTAGTATTTTTATAGTAACAATATAATTCTTCATCACTTTTTATGAAAGAAAAAGTATTCTAGAATTATTTTCCACACCCTTCAGGCCAAAATTTAATAATGTAATGTTTAAAACAGCAGTAATGACAGTGCATTGCTGTTAGTGAATGTAAATAAGGAAGAGCAGGTAAGATAAACCCATCACTCAATAAAAGATGAAAGCAGGAGAGTTACGACAAACACATGAATATGAACACACTTTACAATATTTCAGTATAAACCTTAATCAAGATTGGAGGAGGACATAATACGACTAGGGATTGGATGAGTACACACCAAGTTACCACCACATGAATAAACCAGAAGAACCAAGTGGGAAGGGGATTACGGCATACTTACCAACTTTTAAAATTGTGTTTTTGTAAAGACCAAACATGTTACCCTTTTTTTTATCGACCACATACTAAACATTCAGAAATTTGTAACAGCACATTTATGTGAAATCTCATTCACTTACTTCATATTATTAGTTGACAAACATAATTTTTAAGAGAAACTTTTCAGACAGTGTTTTCTTACATTCTTTATTGTGCAGGTTTTGAAATTTCTTCGTATGTTACGTTCTTTGGCACAATTCTCAAAATAATAAAAAATAGCAACAAGAATCTCATTTATTTTAAAGCATAGACTACCAACAGCTAAATTAATAAGTGATACACACCCAACCAATAATGACAATACCTGGGTAAGCTCTTTCAAAACTGCTGAAACCACATTCTTTGGTCCCATCATGACAGGGACATTATTGGAACACAGTTTCCAATTGGTATTTGACGGTGTTCCAAGAGTGATAATTTGAAGTTACCTATGTTACACTCTGCTAACGCCATATACAGAGCACAGTTCTTACCATTTTTTTTTTAATATAGCTTCATAAAACGTAACAAAAAAGGGATATAACAGCAATATCACTGCTTCCATATGTTGCCAGTGAAAATGGAACATCCTGAAGACATTTAACAATTACAGATATTGCAAGTTGTTTTCATGTAACTAAAGAAATATTTTTTTTCAGAACTTCTGATGAAAGGAACACCATCTTGAATAAGGCACCTACATGATCAGCTGCACTCAGAGGAACATTTGTGTTCCACGAGAAAGGAAGTGTACAAACAATCGTCTTTAATTACAGCCGAATCACAATTCCCATATTTAGTGAACAAAGTGTTGACTTTGTGGTTCTCTTCCTTTGATTTTAAACCCACAATGTGTTAACAGCATTTCACGACTGGGCAAACCATTTCTTCCACAATGTGCAATATTAACATCACACCCACTACTGGATAAAACACACATTTTCCCCTCTTTCCGTGATTTTAACACACATAAAAAAGCACTTGCAACCATGAATAAAATCAGAAACCTAACCCAATATTAACATCACACCCACTACTGCACAAGACACACATTTCCCCCCCTTTCCGTGATTTTAACATGCATTAAAATTCTGAAAAAATATGCTTTCCGAAACATCTGGTAATACTGTTTCTTATGGTTACACCAGAGTAACACAATTTACCAACCAGCCATACATTGCATCAGGAACGATCTGCAAGTGGAGGAAAATGATATTCAAATAACTGCCGATTCTACTGTCAAAAACAGTATTGATGTAAAATCAGAGAGACAGTTTGATTAGTTATCAACTACAATAAAATGTGGTGTACCTTGGTGTTATTTTACAGTCAAATGAAAGAAGCTTCAGCACACATAAAAAAAGCACTTGCAGCCATGAATAAAATCAGAAACCTAACCCAACTGTTCGTAAAACCGGCAATAACCGTGATCCATATAAAGATCTTGTCTACACAATCGAATTTTAGTTTCTAAATTCGTAAAATAACACATCTCATCCATAAAACATTAAAATAACAGCACTTCATCTGGTATAGTCAATATCAATTCAGGCAGGCGAAGAAAAAATTTTGCCTTCATAATCTCAGAAGGTTTTGAATTTAACATTTGTTAAAATTCAGGTAAAAGTAAGATACCTGTATATTTTTGTTTTGCACAGTAAAATTCCTGGTCCAAGATACAGGCTGTCAAAAGATGTCATTCTGAGCAATATTTCTGACTTGTGATTTTCGATAAAAATTTTGGTCCTTTATATTTGGATTGTTGCAAGATATTTTGCTGCCTTTTCTTAATAATAATGATTTTCTATTTAAAATTATATACTCCATTTTAAAATAGGTTTTCAACTTTTTTGCTGCAGCCCTCTGATTTTTTTTTTTTTTTTTTTTTTTTTTTTTTTTTTTTTTTTTTTTTTACTGTTGATCAATACCATTGGTTACTACATTACCTGAAAGGCAAATCCCACTTTTGAGATTGACAGGTTTTAGAAACAATGTAAAATTTTGCCATACATTTTTCCCGTTACATCATAGTCACATATTGGTCTCATGAAATCAAAATCTAATCTTTGACATGACATTTTAATTCTTAATAAATATAAGAAACAGAGCGCCTTTTTTTTTTTAAGCAAAAATACTTTAAAACTTACAAAATATATGTGCAAGTTCCAAAACATACCACTTCTTGTGTACTCTACTTAGAACTGAAATTAGAAATTCAATGAACTAAAAATTTGTTGAACTACGTCAGTATCTTCCTTTGATATTGCTCTTTTTTCCCCTTGTGGCTTTACGCCTGGTCGACGTCAAGGTCATTATACAGGCGGGAAGGACTGGGTACAAGGAACGGGAAGGAATTCGGCCATGGCATTTTGAAGGAAGCATCCCAGCATTTGGCTGGTGTGATTTGGGGAAACCATGGAAAACACAAATCTGGATGCCCAGACGGATTGGAACCTACACCCTTCCAAATGTGAGGCTAGAACGTTAACTGTAAATCCGCCACGCTTGGTCTTCCTGTTAAACCAAAAGGAACTGGAGTATCCACAATCTTTAAAACATTGTACACTGGAAGTGAGCACTGGTTGTGGCATTGCTGTCCTGTAGCTGGAAATCAATATCCAGCAGCTGGTCCGTGTGGCAGCATAAAATTCATGATGATCTCATTTAACTCACAACTGATATCTATGACCTCCACGATCCACCAGTCACAGTAATATATACAGGCCACAAAAATCCCTCTGTGTAAATTGTGAATATTATTTTTTCGTTTAAGAGATCTTGGTTGGAATTCAGCAACAAATGAAATTTCTTCTTTCTTGCTATTTAAAGTTTGTGAAATGTAGGTTCAGCCATCACTGTGTCTTCTGAATTCTTTTCACAGGGGCAGTTTTGATGGATCATTCTTCTATTTTCTGCTGACAGAATTCTTCAACTTCCTCTTTTGGTAAGAGGATGAGGGCACTCTGACAAGAACAGTCCCATTTATCTTCCAGATAAATTTACTGTGCAATGTGAACATCAGCTTCATTCAGAGGGTGCCCATAATAGGTATCCACTTTTCCAAACACTCCTTTACAGCAGTCAGTATTCTTGTTCTCTCCACCATGTGTTTTGTTGCAGATGGAATGAGATGCAAAATTTGTACCTTTGAAAAGGAAGCTGGGAAAATTGATAGAAGTTGCACCTTCTCACTGTAGGATTCACACAATTCAACAGCTGAATTGATGTGGCACGTTTCACAAGTTTTTTTAGGTTCACTTTCTTCTGAAGATGGAATTTCAACATTGAAGAGTTTGGTCAGTTTTCTTTTGGTGTACTCAGCCACAGCTTCACTAATTTCTATGTACTTTCTTGATGCATAGAGCTTATGGCTAGAGTTCACTGACCATGGTTTCTTAATGGGACTAACACCAACCTCTACAGCTGACTGATTCTGGGAATTAAGTCTTCTGCTGCAAATACAAAATATTCATTATCCACACCATGGGAGACTACTTGAAGTCCAGTTAGTGTCATGTTTGATATTCTGTCAAAACATTTAGAACACAGGTCACAAGTGGAAACATCTTCACTTTGAAACAAAGCCTTTAAAGGAGTGCTCCTATACTCTACCTGAACAAAGTCTGTTAATTGCTAGTCTTACATATAACTTTTTTTTTTATATAGAAATGAAAACAGTCAGCACACTTCACTCTTCTATGGCTCCAATCAGAAGACATTTCAAACTTAGTTTTTCCACAAAAAAACCACACAAAAATCTTCACAAAAGCTTATAAACATTCTTTCTGACCACACAATTTGGTGAACTTACTATCTTTGCTTGTCTGTTGACAACTGAACTGTGAATTCATGTGCCCCGTTTACGTGGCAGGTCAAGCACACAGAATCATTTGAATGGTTCCACTTTGTTCTAGAATCTTGAAGGTTCTGTTACACCCTGGAATTATCAAGATGGTTCCACATTAATCTAGAAGATTCTATTATACTCTGGAATTATCTAGATGGCTCCACATTGTTGTAGAAGGTATTGTTGCATTCAGGAATTATAAAGAAGATTCAATTATGAATTTAAAAACATTTAAATAGTTCCAACTTCGTTTCATTTATCATTTTTATTCACATACACGAAACATTTTAGACCCAAAGTGGCATGTTGTACTTTTCAGGATATGTAAGTAGCCTTAACTTGACATATTCTAATTGACATTGACATTTTTAAATGTCTCTAAAATTTGTTAAACCCGAAAGTGGAAGTTCTCCTTTACAGGGAATAAGGTACTGAATGGTATTGACCAACACAGAAAAAAAAAAAAAAAAAAAAAAATCAGATTGGCAAATTTTAGGCAAAAAAGTCAAACATACATTTTAAAATGGAGTATATCATTTTAAACAGAAAAATATTATCTTTAAAATAAAAACAAAGCAACAAAAATCTTGCACTGTCCAAGAGATAGAGCACTTTTTATCGAAAATCGCCAGTGAGAAACTGGTCCCAGCCTGTATCTCAGACCAGGATTTTTTTTTTTTTTGGCAAAACAAAAATATACAGTTATCTTACCTTTACCTGAATTTGAACATATGTTAAATTCAAAAACTTATGAGACTATGAAAGTAATTCTCCTGCCTGAATTGATATGCATTCAACCATCTACATATGTACTCTGAAATTAAAAAAATTGTTGGTGGCAGATGGTGCTCTGGACCAAAATTAATCTCTATTCCATGCATTCCAATCGCAAATAGCAAGATAGAATTCATGAAGCTTTCATAAGGACTGTGGCAAGCAGTCACAAATTGAGCAGCTCTTCTCTTTACGTTCTCTATTCTGTCAATCAACCGTCTAAGAAACGGGTTCCAAATAGCGCAACAGTAGTCCAAATGCATCATGATTTTCAAGATTTGACCAATGAATTACAGTCTATAATTATCTCTACCTACGACCGAATTAATGTGCAAGTCCCATTTCATGTTGTTTTGTACTGTTATGCCCAAATACTTCACAGAATCAGCCATATCAATAACTGAACTGTTTACTTTTCTATTTCTTAAAAAACGGATCCTTTTTTTGTTATGCGCATTGCCTTGCATTTTTTACAATTTAGTGTAAGTTGTCATTTGTCACACCATGCTGAAGTAACATCCAGATCATGCTGAATTTCTAAGCAATAGGTCGAAATCGTTACTTCCCTCTAAATGACCGCATCATCAGCAAGCAATCTCTTCATGTTGTCTCCAAGATCATTTATGAAAATTAAGAAAAGAAGTAACAATTTTTTTTACTTATTGCTTAGCGCCTTGTCAACGGCTAAGGTCATTAGAGGCGGGATGGGACTGGGGACAAGGAACAGGAAGGAATTCGGCCATGGCCTTTTTGAAGGAAGCATCCCAGCATTCGCCTGAAGTGATTTGGGGAAACCTTGGAAAACCCAAATTTGGATGCCCGCACGGGGATTCGAACCTACATCCTCCCAAATGCGAGGCCAGAACGTTAACCATTCACCATGCTTGGTGGTTTTATTAAACTTCCTTGAGGGAAACCCAATAAAACAGCTAGGTTAGAAGAGGCTTCTCCATCAAAAATTACAGCGACCAATCAGTTAGAAAATTTGTAGTGAAACCAGAGATTTCCTTTGCAAAATTTACACATTTCATTTGGTTGGGATCGAGCCAAATTAAGAAACATTAAGAGAGCCATGACTGACAAAGTAGAGCATAAGTCAGCGATTCGGCAATTGTCAAGCACCGAAAGGAGAATGCAAGTTGGCACGACTGCTTGTGATATCCTGATGATAGGGTTTGCCCTCTCCATGCAGCTGGAGCAGAGTGGGGATTATCCTAGTATAACCCTCAGCACAGCTAGCTAGGGGTCTGTCTGTCGCATTGTATTAAGCAGCACTAAAGCAGCCGGGAGTCGATGTCAGAAGCAACCGGGCTCCGCCTCAGAATGGAGCCATTGCAGTCACAAGAGATGTTTGACAGCAAACCAGCAGGTAGGCTTTACTGAGAGAAGGCTTGGATGTGGAAACGGATCAGGTTGGTTAGTCAGTACTGTAGAAGTTTCAATGTATCACAATAGACCTGCTGTTTTGGGGTTAGAGATACCCATGTTTCAAAGTTCACTCTCCTTGTTCCCATAATGTTGGTGGTGGTTAGCAAAGCGCCACTGCACCAGCTTTTTCAGTATCAGACAGCAATAGTTCAACCTGACATGTTGTTTGCAGTTATTTCCAGGTATGTGTAAATAAACATGTAAATATTCAGCAATTATCAGCCCTGATTTTCCAAGTAATATTCCTATCACAAGACTCATATCTGAACAATTGTCAACTTCTATGCTCGACTCTTATCCCTGCATCCCGTACGGCAAGGGAGTACAAGGGGTGTTGGTGTTCACACTGGATCACTGAGTCTTCATCTGTAGTAGGAGTCAATACGTATTTAGGTTTTCTGTAAATCAAAGCCCTGAACCAAAGAAGAGATGCATCGGCTTGTAATTAAATGAAGAGCGAACAGATCCGTCATATCCATTATCCAACTTCCAGTAGAGCCACAAACAGCGGTATTAGAGGAGCAAAGGGAAGCATCATCTATAATCAGAATGAGAGTTGCAGACTGCAGTAGCAGTAGTCCAGGAGGGTTCAACATATGGGTCAATGCCAACACATACGTAGCAGGTTGGAGAATTGCAGACTAGCAGCCGTCAGCAGCCAGAAGGGACTACGCCTTAGTTGTCAACAATGCAACATAGCAGCAGTGCACAGGGTCAGAGTCCATTCAGCAATTGTCATTCAGGTGTGGCCACGGCATGCACACACAGTGTACAATCACATCAACATTTCACAGTAAGTGATGCAATAAAACACCTCAGCCAAGCAGTGCATAAATAGACGTCAGGTGTTAACAATTCGTGTATTAACAGAAGCAAAATTAACTCCATCAGCAAAAAATCGTAGTTACGAAATGTAAGAAGTTATATGACAATGTTATTTTGAAGAACCTAGTGTTTCAGGGATTAGTAAAATGAGTACAGAGATTAAATCACACACTATACCGTAGAAAAGGACCTTCACGTCTTATTAAATGTCTTTTTGAGAAGAAAAATAAGTTAACATGAAAAAAAGATAAATCACTGTATGTTAGATTGTTTGCTGCAACAGAAGTATTGAAAACTGAATAAGTGGATGTAGTACATAATTTATAATACTGATAACTATGAAACCAGATATTACAGTGTGTGAAATTAGGTGTAGAAAAGCGATTACATAATACTCTTTATGCTTAAATTCCTGAGTCGAGGTAAAAATTGCCACTGGAGCATGTTCTACATTGTAATTAAGGTAAATAAAAAATAAAAATATGGTCATGTTAGGAAATTGAAATGAATTCTTCACAGGAGTTTCAGCCGGATAGTGTCATAAACAGACAACGTTTCGACAACCGGGTCGTTTGTCTTCATCAGGTCTATTACTTCAGATATTGTTACCTGAAATCACAAATCTAGACTGCTTAGCAGCCAGCGAAAATCAGACCACATTTACAGACGCTTGCAGAACCTTCCAATGACAGCACAGCAGAAACAGACAAAGATCTGACCCTGCTACTGATGATTGCCAGGCCACCCAATCGGCGCACAGCAGGATTGGAATCCACGATCTGCCAACTGAGGGTATCGATGTTGTGAACTGCGTATGGAGCCATACCTGGTAGCTGGATGTGCTGGCGAACTTAATCCATGGTGTCAATTTGTATCCATTACGCCTTGTTGCGAAGATTTCTCTCGTTCAAGACGTAGATCTCTAATAATTGGTCTCCAGGCTTCGCTCAGGTAGAGTCCACTGTCCCTATTGATGTTATTATCGTTCAACTGTATTTCCAATGCCTCTCCAATTACTGAGTCCCAGAATGAAGAGACCCAGCCAGCACCATCGTTTTATCAAACTCTTCATCGAAAGCATGTTCAGCTATCACGGACTTTTCCACTTGTACCAGCCTTAAGTGTCGTTTGAGCTCAGTACTACGTTCAACGGTCTGTCCGATGTAAACTTTGAAGCATTCACATGGTATGGAATAAATTCCAGGAATTCTTAGGCCTAAATCATCCTTAACCAAATGCAGCACATCATGTATCTTGGCGGATGGCCGGAAAATGCTTTTTGTACCTGACCACGCCAAGAGTCTACCAATCTTTACCAACATGTTCCTGGCGTATGGTAGAAAGGTACAAGTTTTCGATGATTCATCATGTTCAGTCAGTGATCTAGGTGGCTTCTGAATAAAGGCACGCTCTATCTGTCGCCATGATCATGGGGAGATACGAAGGTGGTAGAATTGCTGTTTAACAGTTATGATTATAGTGGAGCTAGTGGGGGAGCAAAAACAATCAGTGGAAACGTTAATTGTGGGAGAGAGATCAATCAAAATAAAAAAAATAAAATGGAACGTGTAAAGGAGGTGAACACAGTCAAATCTGGGTGAGTGAGAACAGGATAAGCGAGAAAACTTTAAAGGTGAAAGATAATCGCCAGGTCCTGTCACTTTAGCCTCTAAAACCTGTATAAGTGAGAAACAGAAACCTCTTTAAAAGAAAGTCATTTTTCCCTCATGGACCTCTATAACTTCTCTGTACCTCTATAAGCAACAGTCAAGCATATTTAACATCTGCTATTTATGACCCATATGCCGTTTTTGTGTTCTTAAATTCCGTGGAACTAGCTTAGATTGTTTTTGTATTGTATTCTATTTGAATGGCCATTTGTTACTTCGGTTAAGAAGTAGCAACTGCGAACAAAGGATCGGCATGTACTCAAAATGTGAAAATGAAAAATCACAGTGTTATTGTTAAGTGATAAAACTTAAAATAGTGAATGCGTTCAAAAGTGGAAAATCGCTAAATGAAATGCAGAGTGAGTTTGGTTTACCAGAATCCACCTTTTATAAAATTATAAAATCAAAAAATTCTATAAAGTCTCAGTGCGCTGAGGAGACACGGAAATATTAAGAGGAGCCAACTCTACGAATTTCCCAAAATTGAAAAGTGTCTTGTAGAATGGATAAAACAAATCCTCAATAAGAACTTTCCCACAGACTCTTGTAGAAAGAAAAATCTAAAGACTTTGCTACAAAACTAGGAATTCAGAGCTTTTTAGTTTATAGCTTTCAAAAAAGCAGCCAGGGAAAGTAAATCTGTGGGCCAGGGCATGTGTAATCACTGGAATGTAGATCTGCCAAGTCTTTCAGAAGTGTATGATCTAAACGATATTTACAGCACAGATGAAGCTGCTTTATTCTTCAAGTGCCTTCCGGATAAAACATTTATATTTAAAGGCAAAAAATTCCATGAAGGAAAACAAAGCAAGGAAATCGTTACTATTCTTCAATGTGTAAACACGACTGGTATGGACAAACTCCCCCTTTTCATCATCAGGAAATCAAAGAGACCTAGATGATTTAAAGATGTCAAGACTCTACCTGTTGATTATGCCAGTAACACACAGGTTTGGATGACAAAGCTATTATTAAAAAAAAAAAAAAAATAGCCCTGAGATTAATGTACTTCTAGCGATGAAATTTGCAAGAAGAGCCCGGTACACAGTAAGTGACGTTACTATAGCTAATTTTAACTAAGTACAAACTTTCAAATGTATCCATTAAATCTATATGTGTATTCAAGTCCAGCAATTGTGAAGGATTGCTGGGTCAGCTAGTGTGTGTGTATATATATTGTAACAATGAAATCAAGATGCTAAGTAGCGGAAAGGAATCAAATTAGGATAGGGAAATGAGCCACCACTTACCTTTAGATGATGGATGTGGGGTGCGAACACACAGAAAAGACACAAACACAAATAATAAAGTAATTTTCGGGATAAACCCTTCATTGACGGGAGAACATTGTGAGAGGTGGGCGCAGCTGGAGATTGCCCACAGAAAGACCTTTCACTTGCTCAAAGAAGATGGAATGACGTTAAATAGAGAATTTCCGCTGACTATAATTAACTTTCGGACTTATTTTCTTCACTCAGAGCAATGTTAAATTTTTTTCTCCCTCTTCAAGTAGACTAATTTAACTGATCCGGAAAGATGTTAACATTTCAATAATAGTGACGTATTTATAAATGTAATGAAGGAAAACTGATGAAATACCGGTTCACAATTTTAAGAAGTCAGAGCTCAAACTAAGTTTTCTTCTGAAGTTGAGCAATCATTTTCTGATCAGTTCAAAGACAGAATCTGACAATCATCATATTGAAATGAAGAATATGATGGAGTAGATCTTTCAGTATGAAGGCAAGCGAAGAAGGAAAGGTTTAGCTTTTCTATTGTGACTATTTTTATCTTTTTTGATCATTGTTATACGAAAATCATTCACTTCTAAGGACTTACCTACTCAGCACACGGGTCCAGGAAATCTAAGCATGATACTCCTTGCTAATCAAATTTTGTCAAGGCCGACAAAATATATTAAAGTGCATTTTTCATATTACATACTACTTGAATTCAAGTGCACCCCCGGGTTTTAAATTATAACCTTGTATATCAAAGTCACTTTCCATTCTATTTTTTCCCACATTTTTGAATACTCCAGAGACTACCTAAAGTTTAGCTGGCAAGGTGCCAATGTCTACATTAATTTTGTACCACCTTTAATGCAATATCTGGAGAATAAAATTACGAAATTAATAACAATCATATCATTCGTATAAGAATATTAGGGAAGTAAATACAAGAAATTAACTTGTCTACTTCTTTTATCTATATATTAATACGCTAAGCGAAAACTTTGGAAACATTTTTCAGAATATTGCGCGCACGGAGAAGTGTGAGATTTGGCATAGTTAAAGTTTATATGGGGAAGAAGTGCATAAAGCCAAAATGTACATATAATATGTGTTAAAAATACATTAAATTAAATACAATAAATCATCTGTTGTATACATTTCAATTGTTTTTAAGTGGCAACGACACTTAGCGATTCTGCCAATGTCTGTGATCTTTGGTCAACAGTAAAGAAAAAAAAATTATAAGCATAGTTAAAACATGTTACAGCTACATTATTAAATGAAAAATAAATTCGCGAACGTGTGTGTGAGTGAAATCGGATCGGAGCCAACTATGTGACGTGTATTTCCAGCATTGAGATACTCTGTGGTCTTTGGTGAAACCAAAGAGTCGAGCTTAATCTCTCAATTTACATACAAGCAAGAAGCAACATTTCGAAACGGAGTATATTCGGAATTCATAAAATCGTGATTTAGATATACGATGTTACAATGATGCAGTTCAAATTGATGTAGCTGTAATATGATGGTGAGCCACCATTTGAACGAAATCTGGTAGTTAAAAAAAAAGTGAGTACATGTATGGCAGCAAAGTCGGTTCAAGTTTACGTCGCGATACAAGACGCTGCTAACTTAAGATAAAATGATTGTATCAATGCGCGTGTGATTGAGGCTTTGAATTTGTACCGCCAATATTACCGGAGATTGTGGTTAGGTTGAAATTCACCCTGGACCAGAAAGAAAACAGAACCTTCTTGTCACAGCAAAAGACACGAGGAATTTAGTTATTTAAGCAACTTTCATAAGCACTATATCACGTTGTGACGTCAACTACTCCCGCAAAGTCTTTATATACTGAGTTTAGCATTACGTCGGAACCTACAAATATTGTCCTGTCGGTCTAAATTTGGTACACACATTCCTTAGGCTATAATATTTGATTTAAAGTGTATATCGTAAGCTTGGAATATGTTGAAATGAGGAAAAATCACTCGAAATGTGGGTAGATACATACATGTTATTACGCAAGAAATACACGTTCATAGCTGTTGACATTTATTCCACGTGTTTTTAAGTCTTAATTATTGAATAAAAACTGCTTTCCATATGCAAATAGAAAATCATGTAACATTTACGATTTCTCTGTGCGGGCTGACATATTGTTTTTCAGTGCTAAGATATATTGCATGGCGTCTATCGTAACTAATAGCAGTTGTGGTTAGGTTGAAATGCAGCCTGGACCAAGAATTAAGAGTAAGAAACACACAGAAATAATATTGACATGTAATAACGTGTATTTCTTGCTTAATAACATGTGTGCATCTACCCACGTTTGAAGTGATTTTAGAAACACCCTCGCAGTCAAAAACATCAATGTGTACAGTATATGATATAGTTATGCTTGCAGCAAACGCAATAGAACAAATTCAAAAAACTATTTGCAATAATTATTACTCTGTTACAAAAAAAACTAATTAACTTAATGAATTATGGTCGAATTTCGACCACTGGGCGATCTCTAGTTCATTATAAAACAACACAGTTCTGTTTAATTTCTGTCTAATTGATACTTTCTGCTTTACATTGTGCATTTTTGCAGCATGATAAATCTCAGCCTGATAAACATGTCAATCCTTTTCTTCGAAATTAGGATAACATGATTTTCAGGATCTGGCGTGTGTTAGCTAACCTCTCCCTCAATTTATTCAAATATCGGAGCAGAAATCTGTATTGAAAGAAAATATTAAACATGTCATCAGCAGGTTAGATCACATCCAGGCGTTAAGATAGTAGAAGATTCTGCACTTTTTTAAATGCTTACTTACTTGTGAAATGACAAATTTGTGCCTCTTGTAGCACAGTTGGTGTAGTTATATGCAGCGCAACACTTAACCATTGTAGAAAACACTTGTAAACCAAAAATATACAAGCAAGCGATCATGTCAATACGTCTCAATTGTACAAAAGTAAACACTGAAAGCTACCGGTTGCCCTCAATATGGCGGCGAGCGCATTGTTCAATTTGCGAAGGAACACTAGTGCCGTTGCTCCTTCTAGTGTATAATATTCAAACTTCTTTGGGCACACACCTGTTCCTTCTACTCAAAAAACATCTAACACTTTTCTCACTGCTTTTATGCAAGTTAACTAGCATTTGCAGACACTCTTCTTCCTGGGAACCTACCTACTATGTTAATATTGTTTTAATGTCATGTGTACATTTTTCTGATGTTTCTAAATCCTGAGTTAGATTACACACCTGGACCTTAAGAAAATCCTGTTGTACTAGCAACTCCTGTTCAAACCGAACACTTTTTGTTTCTGCTTTTCCCCAAATTTGTTTATTTGAAGCACTCCCTTGTAATTCTGCCAACTGTTCCCAAATCTTTGCACTAACTTGTTTTAACTTTTTGTAAACTTACATTGCCTTGTTTTAGAGTTGATAAATTTTCCTGTTCTTCATTAATATTATCACTGCTGGAAGTATCCTCATCACATTCAATATTAAATAAAGTATTTGCAAGTTCTATATCTTCACTATGTACCTTTGTTCTCACACAAGTATACTCGGCTCTCTTACGGAACAAACCTGTAACTCGTTATTTGTGAAATAATCTCCATTTATTGTTACATAATCTCCTGTCTCGATACACTTTCCACTTTGAACCAAACACTTTGGATGTCATCTTGGCTATTAACAACTGCGAAAGTTCACAGAAAACTAAATCCCTTTCCCATTCATCACAAATCCATTCAATTATTAAAAAACCAACTAAGTACACCACATGTGGTTTGGCTGGATCCTATGGAAGCAGCAATAGTGTCAGAGATAGGATGGCCAGTTCCTTACCTCTGGGACCTAAAGTTTAACTTGGAATCTGAACCACAGAACGTCCTGGTATAGCTCATATGATCAAATGCAACTCTTAAATATTCCTGGCCCCTCCGGGATTTGAACCTGAGATCAGACTCTTGAAGTTTTAAAAGCAACTGCCTTAACAACTGCAACACCAGTCTTCACATATTCTTATAACTGAAATATACTGTCTGTACGGAAATGTGACATGCAAATCTTAATATTAATTACTGCCACACGTTTTTTTTTTCCCTAACGGCAAATGACATCTACAGAAATTCAACCTTTCTATATACCTGTGTATTCTATTAAACAGTTCACATCTACTTAGAAAGTCCATATGTGGAGCAGAGTAAATATACACTCATACTAAACAATATATACAGAATAAAAAATTAATAAATTGCAAAATATTTTTCCCAAGAATGCATTTTACTTTACTGAATGCCAGTGGTTGTAAAAGGGAGCTGACTGCATCTGGCTCAGACCTTCCAGAAGCTAACTAAAGCACATCTACAGTAGGTGACCATGCCAAATAAACATCCTGGAGCCCTCTCTATGATCATTGATTGCTCTGCAAGGTTCTCTGCATTACAATATTCCTCATAGTTTTTTATGGGTACCAATTAGACATCCTTTTTCATATTCAGCATGTAGAACAATTTGAGTTGTTAGGTATGTTTGAATAAATGAGGTAATTTATGATTATTTGTATTATTTTCTTGGCATAAAAACACAAGTCACATAAACTCTAGAAGGTGTCACACTCACTAACGCAAGCCACCACTGCATTTGTTTCTAACAACCTAAATGTTTCTTGAAGACGGCAGTTCTCCATCTGCATATTGAATTGTCTCAGACACGCCATCACAAATCGGTGAACATAAGTCATGAAATAATTACTCGCACATCTTATGGTGTGTCTATTACCATCTACATTCCATATCCAAGATCTGTACTGTGTGCTTTCTCACTGTGCATAAATAAATACACTGCTCTCTGTCTGCACGTGGACTGCTAGTTAGTGCGGGTACGTTTACAAACTGTCAATTCCAGATTAAGATTTTGCCCTAGTCTGGCCAGTAAAATAAAGCAGTTCATCTATATATTACGTATATAAGACTAATAATACTTGTGTATCTGCCTTGGATGGATAGGTTATAGGGGAGAGAGCATTTTATGTGATGTGGTTGGAAGCTGCCCTCCCCATGCCAATCTTTATTCCCTGGAAGATACTTTTTTCTTTAAAATTACCTATGGTTCAGATATACAAATGACATTTCTATGATCTCGTCCCATGGTGAAACCTCCTCCTCAAATTCTAATATATCCGAACAACATCCACTCCGTAAACATCATGTGGTCCTACTCTGCAGTAATTTACACAACTCAAACCCACAACCATATTTACATTTTGGCAGCTGTCTCCCATATCATACAAAACTATCCCACCTATACCAACTAGCCTTCCAAGGCAGTCAGAAATCCTTAAACCTTTACTCCAACAATTAATACAGGCCATTATATCCGGTAATAATTCTCTGGAATTCATCTATTAACAGATATCCTGTGCTGAAAACTGTCTAACCACACTGAAACACACAATCCAAAACCAACCCTAATCATGCCTTTCTCAACCAGTTCTTTCCTGGCCTGGAATCCCTGACTTTCTAAAATCTTTTCCTGAAATGCATTGAATTTTTTCCACTATCTTTCCGACAACATCTCGTCAGCTTTAGCAGGTTACTTAACATAAAAGATATACTTGTGTATAAATATCAACCATCCTATCATCCTATGGCTCCTTCCCTTGTAATAATCTCCAAAAATCTAGCCCCCCTGTTGCTGCCCATGCCACATCTCACAACTCTCGTTACTTCAGTAACTGTTTCATAGTCGGAGCGATCAGAGTACTCCCTGAAACCACATTCCCATCCAAGCTCTGGAGTTGGGAATTGGCCAACTGACACATTCTGGATACCAGACACCCCCCAGGGCCTTATCTCAGATAACCCTCACCTTCTTCAGTGTGCTATACGCATCAAGTGCATTTATTTGATTTTGAAAATTTGTTTAGTTTTATTTATATTTTACGTTTTCAATAATTATTCACCTCTTTTACATGTCCCCTTTTATATTTTCTTTTTAGCAATTTCTATCCAACAATAAAAAATTCCACCAATATTGTTTTTGCTCCCACACCACCCCCACACTGATTGTAACGTTCAAAATGCCCATCAATGTGGCTGTGTTGACCATGGGTGCTTGTGTTAGCTCAGACACCTGTTTATAGTCTCCTAAGTATGGACAGGCTGAAATATTGTGTTTTTTTTAAAAATGTTTTCTTATCATTACCTATCTCCTTCCTTCAACTATGGTGAGTGATGGGTGTATTTTATCTTTCCTCTCCATATTAGTATCACCTAATTGCATTTCTTCCTGCTCTATTGTTTCTGAAATCACACATTGTGTTTTATGCTGAGATAACTAGTTTCAATATAAGTTATCATAATCTCACCCGAAAAAAAAAAACAGCTTACACAGGAAATAATAACTGTTCCGGTTTCAGAAAGTAAGTGATGGCATGACCTCTAAGAAATAATTGGAAAGAATTACGCATAAGAGAAAATAATAAATGGAAAGAACTGAAATAATATTAAAGTTGCAGTTAGTATCCATGCAGAAAAAGGAGAATACTTTAAAGGCATAATAATCTTTTGATCTGTTATTTAAGCACAAATAACCCTGATGCACTTTACTTACCTCATTTCAAACACATCTTGCAATTTTCTTGCCATTGCTACCACATCATGGTCTGGTGGATTGTACTTGTAACAGTTGGTAAATATAAGCCTTACATCAGCTGCGAACTCAGATGCAGTTTTGTACTCTCTATTATCCATCTTTTGCTGTTGAGAAATCAAAATCACCAATTAAGTAATTGATGTGAAATCAACTGAAAAAAATGCAAAAGTGATTCAACAGGCATCAAATTGAAGAATGATTCACTCAAATAAACCTCCACTAAAACTGATATTTCCTAACAGGCAGCCATGATCCACATTAACCCTTTGACTGCTGACAGCGGATCGTCTACCTGCCGCGCTGAGGCCGGCTACCTGTGCCGAGTGATTAATCCTGGGAACAGAGCGGCCCGCGCTGTCCTAGCAGCCCAGTGCTGAATATTCCTGGCGTTACCTCTCATGGCTGATACACAATAAATACTCGCACTACATAGTTTCTCTGCAAATAAATTACTGCAGAATCAAACAATCAGTAACCCTATTATTCGTCACTAATAATTATATCTTGCTTGTAGATTTTACTAGATTTTCGCAGCTTTTGTCGAAAGCATCGTGATTCTTAAATTTACCTTAATAGTTTACTGTTCTTTCCTGCATACCCGTTTATAACAACTGCAATTTTCTATATGTTCCTTACTGTATCAGAGTGTTTTTGTTGAATTTTAAAGAGCATAGATTCGAAGAAGATGCTAGAAATATTTTACTTCCATACTTACATACCTCGTTCAGACCACGACTGTTAAATTAGAGATATTCGAACTTATACAGAGAGTTAAAGGCATCCAATTTTTCCTCGCGCTATTCACGAATATAAAAAGACACCTGAAAATGATAATTGCACAAGCATCCTCCCCCACACACCGAAATTTGGCTTGCGGAATATCTTTGTAGATGTAGATTCCCAAAATATCTCGATGTTGACTGTATGTTTGTTGCGCTTTGTAATTACCCGATTATACATAATTTTGTTTCTTTGATGAAATTTGTTCCACTTAAGTACTCAACAGATTTTTCAATATTTCAAAGCTATGAAGTGTCAGTCCATTATTACGCGAGTTGAAATAGGGCGGGGGGGGGGGGGGGGGGGGGGGGGGTTCGGAGAAATCTCACGAAACCTCATTAGAGTAACACAAAGCAGTATCTGGACATAAGTCCAACAAGAATTGCGGTATTTAGAAGAACATCTCTGGTCCAATATTAGCTAATTTTCAATTTTTTTCACGCGATGCATCAGAAGACAAATAGCTACGAAACAAAAAATTCTATCATATTCAGTAGCTTTCCACTTTGATATTCAAGAATGCACTGATTCTGGAATATTCTCCATAGTGGTTATATAAAACCGATTCTTTTCATCAGCTATATATTTCATCAGTTCTTCTGTAAAAAAATAACATGAAAACTAACGGAATATTTGGCACATTCCCTATTTGACACACATGTCCCGACAGCGTAACATCAAATGCGTGACTAACTGGACGAAAATCATTTTCTTTCTAGTCAAATTTATCACTAAGACGTAATTTCTTCGTAAGAGTTTCCCTATCACTTTCTGATTCTTCAGATTCAGAACAACTAACATGTCTTGTTGAAACATGAGACTGCATTGTCACCCCTGCTGACGAGTATGGTTTATGACTGTAGAAAAGCTATCACTTCCATCAAAATCAAGTAGTTCATCCTCGGTGTCACTCCTCGTAAGAATCTTCACGATTTCTTCCTCAATGCACCCATGACGTCTTGCCATTTTCTTCATAAAATACAGGACACAAAGAAGACTGATGTAATTTCTGTTGAATAGTGAACTGTAGAGCAACGCCTAGGCTCCCTACATACAAACATTTGGACGATAAGCTAGCGACCAGAACTGCAAAAGGCTATTGAGAAATGGGTCGTGAAGTCCGCTGTACGACTCGGGTAGCGGCGCGTCTATATTCGTCATCAGCACTCAGGTAGCGGCAGGCGGGTGCGGCTTAACTTGTCAACAGCGCTCAGGGGAAAACCGGCGGCTGCGTCTAAACTCGTCATTAGCACTCGGGGCCAGCAGGCAGCATGACGTGTATACATGTCAACAGCAGTCAAAGGGTTAATTTCTATATAAAATTTCTTCAGGCAAGGTTTCTTCAAGAGTTTAAGCCACAGTAACAAAGCAACATCATATATGTTCAAAGAGACAGAAAAGATATGCAATCTGTAAACATAAAAGCAAAGCATGCAAGGAAGAAGGTTGCGAGTATTACAAAATATCAATAAAATAAGTGCTAAGAGCAAACATAGTGATTGATTTACCATCAATGTGCTATCTTCCATGATTTTGTTTGGAAGGTAACAGTTCTAAAACATTTGCAATTAATCTGGCAATAGGTTTTCTTTCTTTTAAAATCATTTTTTCCCCACAAATATCACATCTCACACATACTGTAGACAATTTAAGTAACTGACACAGTTAAGATACAAAAAGATGATGTCCAGTTTAACAGATCTACCTTCTTCTTCTAGTATTGTTGATAGCATCAAATAAAATATGACTAATGCCAATCAGGTGCACAATATTACCATTGATGAATTGATTTTATGCCTTAGTGCAAGCTAAAATAAACCAAGTTAGCTCTCGGACAAAATGTTCAGTTGGACCAGAATCTTTACAAAGTTACAAATCTACATCGGAAAATAATAATGGCACAATATAAAAGATAGCGAAGCAACTGCAGCATCATGGAAGGATAATATGAAAAGCTTAATATATTTTCTGAATTAAAAAATGAAACATTTCATTACATCTCATGCAATCAAGTAAAATTATTTTGTACTTGCAACAGTGAGAAGAAGAAGAAGAACAAAATGATGTTGGAGACAAATGGAAACAAAATTTCATAACGTGAGTTCTTAACTTTTACCTTCACTGTTCCAAGATCCATAGGCTTCTTGATTATGTCATGGTAATCATGAAGTCCCAACAAGTCAGCATCAACAGGTTTATAGAAAGGCCAAGCATAACCCTGAGAAAGCAATTTCATAAAGAGTGAAATGATATTTGCCTGTCATAAAAGTAACAGCATATCAACAAGCAGTGTATGATATACTGCTGTTTTAATTGATATTATAATAAATTATCATTAAGCACACAACAGCACGGATTTCAAGATATATAGATCAAAAGCAGACAGTAAGGGTATTAAACATGAGGAAATAGTTTTTCAGTTATTTAATTAAAAATTAATAGAATTCATAGTGAAAAGCACAAATTAC
The DNA here is from genome assembly GCA_031002005.1 of Vandiemenella viatica. Lineage (NCBI taxonomy): Eukaryota > Metazoa > Arthropoda > Insecta > Orthoptera > Morabidae > Vandiemenella > Vandiemenella viatica. The sequence goes on along the minus strand of CM061921.1, from coordinate 176,770,347 downwards.
TTCAATCACATGCATATTAATACATGTACTTTATTGCTTTTTGGTGGCAATAATGCATTGCAATATAAATTTGATCAAAAATCTTCACGGGTATGATGTAAGTCGATAAGATTATTTTTAATTTCCTTTACTTTCACTGACGACATATTTCAGCTGCACGTGTTCTTACATCTTTCTTTCTTTGTTATCCGTGATTAAAATCAATATCCCTTAACTTTTAGCACTACAGAGTATATAAAAGTATAAAATTTCCCTGCCAGTGTGGCTGCACATATTAAGGGGCACCACACTGGATCGTAGAGATACAATGGGACCAGGATTGATTCCTGATCCTTGTGTACTGGCCGACCTGGTTGCAGTTTCCCACAACCACCAAGGTGAATACTGGGATGGTGGTCCCCAATCGCCAACTCATAAACTACACATTTCGAGATCAAAAACCTGCTTTCACACAGAACATAGTGACAAGTTTCACAGAAAGATAGCACCGAGTGTGGTGGGTGAACGGTTAACGTTCTGGCCTCGCATTCGGGAGGATGCAGGTTCGAATCCCCGTCCGGGCATCCAGATTTGGGTTTCCCATGACTTCCCCAAATCACTCCAAACGAATGCCGGGATGCTTCCTTCAAAAAGGCCATGGAAGAATTCCTTCCTGTTCCTTGTTCTCTGTCCCATCCCGCCTTCAATGACCTTAGCCGTCGACGAGGCATAAAGCCTTAAGTAAAAACAAAGATAGCAACACAACATATCCACCCACAGAATAAATGCTCTGGATCTGAGAAATGCAGTTCTATCACAGCTATGGCATATCTCCTGCCACCCTCATAATTACACACCAAACGCCTGTGCACAGGTGTTAGTATCTCGCGGTTAAGGATTGTAATCCTCATAATTACACACCAAACACCTGTGCACAGGTGTTAGTATCTTGCGGTTAAGGATTGTAATCCCACAGTGTTTTCCATCCCACGGGATTTTTGCTGAATTTGCACCAATCCCGCGGGATTGGCATCAACAGTCTTTTAACGAATGTATTTAAAACATAGTTATTTAAAGTTTTAATAAATTAAATAACAAACTGTGAATGTTATTTTGGACAAGTATATATTTATTTGAAAGAATAAGGATTTTCAGGTAGATGAAATATTTCGTAAAGGTAATGAGTGTAAGCAAGTGCTGTTTATTGGTAAAGCCCTGACGGCTGACAATGAGGACATCACTCCATTCAGTGACGCAAACCCGATCTTACGAGTGAGCACAGCCCTCACTTTGTCAATCATTACCAACCAGTTAATACGAGCTAATTCTTAGCTAGACCGTGTCTCATTAGCTTGTCTCGCCACCATGCATCCATCATGTCAATTCACCATTTGAAGCATTCCCCATTTCGAATGCTTCATTTTGCGGGAGTCTGTGTGCCGCAATGCTGCGTGAGGGCTGCACTAATGGGACCACAGCTAGCGAGCGGCTCGGAATGTGTTTACTCGATGGGGTTTGAAGGGACAGGTGTCACGCCTAAAATTTTCCATTAGGCGAGAGAGAGGAACATATTGTGTGACAAAGATGGACAAAGGTAGTGCCAGAGTGTGTGTGTGTGTTTAAGCCAATCACAGCCCCTGTGTGGTTTCACGTGGACTAATGTGCTTTTTGCTTCCCATGCAATGTGGGGAGACGACTGTGCTACCAGACGGTGAGCCGTCGGGTGCTTGGGTGAGCGAGGGAGCTTCCGAGCGGAGTCGACGTAGGTGGGTGTTGCCGAGAGTGCCAATAAGTGCATCAGTGCGACCTCATACAAACGCGAGATACTAAGTGATGTGTCTGGCTGTAGTTACCACCCAGTAATTCATGATGTTTAGTGGAGATCTATTGTGGTGGTTTCCTTCAAGCTTCCTTCGTCGCCAAGGACCAGCTCCATGGTAAAATTTTCAACTATTTGCTACCGCAAATCTTTATTTGAAACTGTCGCGACCCCAAAACTGTGTTACCCAGAAACGACCTTCATCGAGATAAAGAGATTCTCACTCTTTGAACTGAGCTTAATTATCATTCTAAATGATCTGCTATTCCTCTGCTTTGTGTTTGGTTTGTAACTTTATTTATTTTTAATTTTTGTTTGCATTGGATCCAATTTCAGTGTCATAACAATTCTCGTGAACAAGTTACCCATTTTATTTGCATATAATAAATGTGTAATGTAATTAATGGTAAATTGCCATTTTCATTACTTGAAATCTCCCATTTACCAATGTTTAATAAATATAATTAGCTCCTTGCATTGCTATCATTATAATCAAGTATGTGCTTTTCATTTAAGGAATAAAGAAGCAACTCATAGGTTAAAGGCAACATGGTCGGGGGTCGAACTAGAACACTGACACTCCAAAATATCTAGGAGTGACCCTTGACAGATCACTTACATTCAGGAAACATTGCATGAACTCCAAGCTGAAAGTTTCCAGTAGGAACAATCTCATAAGAAAACTGGCTGGATCGCAGTGGGGCAGCCAACCTGAAACAATTCGAACTTCTGCCTTATCACTATGTTATTCAGTTGCAGAGTATGCCTGTCCTCTATGGCACAGTTCAACCCATGCCAAACAAGTAGACATTGCACTTAATTACACGTGCAGAATCATAACAGGCTGCTTAAAATCAACTCCAGTCGAATAGCACCACCTTCTGTTAGAAGGGAAATAGCAGTGAACAAGGAAAGGAGGAAAGTGAACCATGAAAAATCTCATCCACTATATGGGCATATCCCAACAGGCAAAGACTGAAGTCCAGAAAAAGTTTCCTAAGAATATCTCAGGAACTTACAATGACAACTGAAGAAGCCAGGTTACAACTATGGGAAGCTAAGGCTCCCCTTCCGCATGGCTGGGGAAGAGTGTCTGAATCTCTGCCACCTGGTTATGACAAGGGATGGTTGACATGGAAGTCTTTGAATAGGCTGAGATCAGGAGTGGACAGATGCAAAGTGAACTTAGCAAGATGGGGCTATGCTGAGATCAATGATATCAAGTGCGACTGCGGTGAAGACCAGACTGTCCAGCACATGCTCCAGTGGCGACTGTGTACAGCATCCTGCTCGGCAGCTGAACTGTATGAGGCCTCAGAAAATGCACTTGAAGTGGCCAAGTACTGGTCCAGTATAATTTGATGATTGTGATTGTGTAACTGGATGTTTCTGATACGAAATAATAATAATTATAATTATTGCAGGGAAAACATTTATTAATTGTATGTGGAAGTAATTCCTGGCGCCCAGCTCTTAATCATGAATACATGTTTTTAGCAGACATTCACAGCTCTCACCAATAAATGGTGCAAGGTGTAGTGTGATAATTTATATCCAGGGTACACTACACATTCAATCAATAAGTTAACATTCTCTAACAGTTAGTTTGTGCAGCCGAGATGCGACTCAGTCAATAATTATTATTTGTAGAGGCTATTGGGAGTTATTCTTACAGATTGCACTCTCAACTGTATTTATAAAGTCTTCAGTGATCAATAAAAGGGACTCTAAATACGATAGTCGCCTACATTATTTATTAGGTAGATTCTCAGCTAGATTATCATTTTACCCTGGCCTTTCCCTGTCTTAACCGGTTCTCCAACTGTAACTAATGGAGTGGTGTCATAGATTCCTGACAATTAACATCTTACTGTAGCCCACAAGACATTGCTTAGATCATCAGAAGCAGAAGACATCTTCAAGAGAGAAGATAGCACAAGAGGGATATAAAGACTTATTAAATGTCCCGAAGGTCAGTAAACCTCCACCCTCATGTCTGGTTCCACCACAGCCCACAAATTCATCCCCCATCCACTCGTGCCACTTGACAACATAAGGTTCGGCACAGGGGGTACAAGCCAGCCATTTACACAGGTTATCAGAAGTGGTATCTATGAATCGGTTAGTGGAAGATTCAAACCGAAGACCTTTAGGATGGAAAGCATTGTTGGGAAAATGAAGAATTAATCACGGGTAGTAATTGAATGGCAGATGGAATACATTGGTGGTGAGACTGGTGAGACAGATAACAGCTGATAGCAGGTTTAATCAGTAATAACAAAAGTTATTTTATTGGCGACAGGCTTCATTCTACCATCGAGTGAAATCAACGCGAGACAGATAGCGAGCGGCCGGCGTACCTGCTGAGCGAGCAGAAGTCAAGTTGCAGCCAGCGGCAACAACACCAGTTCTTCCGGGGGCCTCACGACACCAGCAGAGCAGTTCTAACGGCTTCAAATCGTCGAAAATAGCAGACGGTGAGTTTTGAACACGCACGCATGCATATGGCAATAAATCACGCAGTTTTTGATAAAAAAAAATGCATAATTTTCAAGTTCAAGAGTGATTAACATGCAAAATATTGTTTTATTTAAATTGCCGGTTGAAAGTACACAACTGTTTTAAAATAATGATTAATAAATGCTTTAATATTTGAATAAAACTTTCTCGGGTAGCTAGCCGAGTTAGTGCATCGTTTGACCACGACGTTTCGGCGGTCACAATCTCTGCCGCCATTGTCAAGTGACTGCTGCCGGTAGGTCATTGAGGTGCTTATATATCACGCTTATATATCGGCAGAGATTGTGACCGCCGAAACGTCGTGGTCAAACGATGTACTAACTCGGCTAGCTACCCGAGAAAGTTTTATTCATTTACAACAATGAGAAAATCTCCAGGCTTTAATATTTGGTTTATGTCAGGAAATGCTATGTTCAATGATAATTCTGTTCAAGATATGTTGTTCAATGCGAAATATGTGGCCGGAAGGCAAAATTACAATCTAGTAGTTAACAAAGTAAAAGAAAAATGTAACCCACGTAGTAAGTTCATCAGAACTGTGTCAGATTTAGCTAGTTAGTTCAAATGGGCAGATAATATTCATCAAACAAATTATTCCCTCAAACTATTTCAAATGTGCTATACTTTCTAACATATAATTCAATAATTTTTGAGTGAAACAAAATAATGTAATTGCAGGGTCATAAGTTTTAGTAGCAGATTATGGGTTTGACCGAAGGGCCCCGGCTGTACAAGGTGGTAATTTCAACTAAAAATATATATATATGTCATTTAATTAAAAAGTAAAAGTGAAGTTTAGTAAAATTATTATATTTGAGGATGCAATAAAACTTCGAAATAGATACCATCAAATAATTTTCAGTTAAGAAAGTATGTACTGCATAAATTCAATTTGGAAGTGTACTTGAACAGTGAGTAACCAACTATATTTTTAAAGTCCATACATATTTAAATAAATAGGCAGTAAGGAAAGAAAGAGATCTCACTGGTTTTGGAAAGACATGTAGGTACATAATTCTAACTTTTTCTAAATGCAATACAAGTTGAAAGCCACTATCGGTATTAGCACAAAATGTTAATGTATTTTGTTTTGGTTAACGTAGCATAATGTGCTGATCCAAACAAGTTCAAATAGAACAAAACCCAATGCTGTGTTTAAGTTATAAAAAATCATTATTTGTTGGTTAAAATTAATTTAGTGCTTTGGCTTGTTAAGTTGGGAGAACTGTATCATGTATTACAAACATAAAAGTACGACTTCGTGATTACTTTATACGCAAAAACAACAGTAATTGAAAATATTTTTACTAAACCTTGTAGCATAAAGTAAGTTTAAAAATCTGTTTAAGAAAATAGCAAGTAAAATATGCTTTAAATTACGATACGGAACTGAAATGAGGCAGTGAAATGGAAGTGTTTTCCTCATTTAATTAAAACTTTATTATAACTTGAAGCGCGTTATGAAGCAACATAATACAAAATATGGTTTTAAATATGAATATTGTGCATGGAAAGAATATGCATGCTGTTTTCATTAAAAATAAGATATTCAAGAATTATTTAATATGCTGGTCTGATGAAATAAAAATAATTTTAAGATCAGTGTACGGTGCTTAATGGGAAAAATGTAAGAATAACTGTACTATTTAAGTATTTTTAAATAAGAGGTAATCGTTAAGGAGATGTGCGCTAGGAGAAATTGATAAGATGTGCGAGAAATAATTTTATTGAGTGACGCTGCAGCGAGAAAAAGAGAAAAATGTCGAAATGTTGAAATGGTAGTGCATGTCGCAAATGGCGAATGCGTATAAAAGTTGAAGGGTGCTGTGTAGTTAAATTATGAGCAATGGGTATGGAGGTTAGTGATTGATTTCTCAGCAATTATCTAACGAGTTCAGAGTAACACAAGCTCGAAGTCAGGAAAGCATTAATATTTAATTTGCGCCTGCTTCACTGTTCAATAGACACGTACACATTCAGGGAAGGGATAGATGTATCCCTGCCTGCAGTACGATTGGCATAAATCTATGTGTTACGTCAAAACTCCGGCAGATTAAATTTCCAGATCGTTAGGAGAAATTAATGTGAAATGTCTTGAAAGAAGTTAAGTTGCAAATCGTTAGCGGAAATATCGAGAACCGAGCCAACCATTCAGGTGGTTGCATACCAAAATGTTCCGATAAACTCTGCGAGTTGAAGTAAAAGGAGATTAATATTTGGGAGCAACCTGTGTAGCTAAACCAGCAGAGGTAAAATTGGTAACAGCTACATTGTTCAGGAGATTTTGTTCAAATGTTTCGAGAAATTCTGCGGGTTAAAGCAAAAGTATAAGAGAATTTTATGTGCACGCAGGAAGTAAAAATATTGACAACAAATCTTCTAGGGTTTGCAGCCGGATTTTATTATAAAGCGATAAGCTTTCGACTACTAGCTCAGTAGCCATCTTCAGGTCGATTATGTATCGGCGATCTTGCCTTGATGGATACCAGGCGTTTACTGGTGTCGCTTAGCAACCTCATGACGCTCGCAGTCCCGCTTCACTGTGATTGGTCGAGGCGGCGGTCACCCATCCAAGTGCTCACCACGCTGACCGTTGCTTAACTGCCGGAGCTTAGCTGTGGCGGTCACCCATCCAAGTTCTCACCACGCCCAGCGTTGCTTAGCTGCCGGAATCTAGCTGTTGTGGCACTCTACCAATAGGTACCACAGTTAGGCAGTCGTCGAGTCCCCGCCCTGATTGGTCGATTGGGTCCCTCTCACTTGGCTGTCCACACTCCACCGGCAATGGAACCTAAAGAACGGTATAAAGATCTGGCATTTATCCCATTTGCTGGTAACATATCCGTGAGAATAGGCAGGATACTAGGTTGACATGGTATTAAGAGCATATTTCGTCCTCCTGCCAAAATATGTGACCTGTTACGTTCTGTGAAGGACGACTTGGGGCTGAAGACGCCTGGGGTGTATAGTATACAGTGTGAAATCTTACATTGGACAGACCGTACGCACAATCAAGGCCCGTGTGGCCGAACATCAATGCTACATTCAGCTTTTTCAGATGGATAAATCTGCTGTTGCCCAACATGTAATTGAAAATGGCCACAGAATGGATTTTGACAACATGAAGGTGCTGACAAAATGTTCGTTCTTTTGGGAGTCCATGGTTAAAGAAGCCATAGAAATATGGTTACATAACAACCTGGTTAATCGTGACATCGGTTATTTGCTGAGCAACGCTTGGAAACCAGGGTTATCTATACTTTGCGGGCCACGTTCCCTGGTTGCCGGCGATCTGGTGGAGTGTGGACAGCCAAGTGAGAGGGACCCAATTGACCAATCAGGGCGGGGACTCGACGACTGCCTAACTGTGGTACCTATTGGTTGTGTGCCACAACAGCTAGATTCCGGCAGTTAAGCAACGGTCAGCGTGGTGAGCACTTGGATGGGTGACAGCCGCCTCGACCAATCACAGTGAAGCGGGACTGCGAGCATCATGAGGTTGCTAAGCGACACCAGTAAACACCTGGTATCCATCAAGGCAAGATCGCCGATACGTAATAGACGTGAAGATGGCTACTGAGCTAGTAGCCGAAAGCTTGTCGCTTTACAATAAAATCCGGCTGAAAACCATAGAAGATTTGTTGTCATTTATTCACCGGGAAAGCCTGCATTCGCATATAGTAAAAATATTGTTGATGTAAGTGGCCACGAAAAGATGACTTGAGTTCGTACACAAATAAACTAAAATCTGGAGAAGCACAGACGAGTAAAAGCGCACGTAAATTTATGTAGGCAGTAAGATGAGTAACCTAAAACTGAGGTTCCCTGAATAGAAGTAAGCAACTAAGTTAAAGTGTAAGTGGAAATAATCTCGAGAATTTACGAGAATATGAAGCCCAACCAACGTATTGTCGCATGTTGAGTAACCCGTCCAAGTAATTAACCCATGAAAGAAAATCACTTTTATCAAAAGACAGTGAGCATAACACCGGAGAGACTTGATAAGCTTAGATTAAAAGTTAAAAATAGGAAAAAAATAGAAACATATTTTAAATAATGACAGAATAAGGTGATTCAGACTGTTGAGAATTTTTTAGTATGCATGTGAGTATAATTGTCCACTTAAGTAATGTAAATGCCTAGATAGCGAAACTATGCATATGTGAATTTAGTATAATCAAAGAATTTTGTAAGAGAAGGGAAATTATATTGGGTAAGCTAAGATTATTACAATGTAGAATTTTATTCTGTATAAATGGATATATCTTTGTTGATAAGTACAGTAAAAGTCACAAGATGTCAATAAACTGACACAGCCAACAAACTTCCAGTCGTAAAAGAAATTAACAATAAAAATATACAAGAGTGGTTGTTGGATGACAATCAAAATCACCTTAACGATGATGAAATTGTTAAAATAGTTGTCAGTGGACAAGGATAAGAAGATGAAGAAGATAAAAATGAAACTATTCTAAAAAGTTCTCAGGCTGAAGGCTTAAAAAGAATAGAAGCAGCACTTGAGTATATCGAGCAACAGGAAGAAAGCACAGCAGCCGACATAATGAGGCTACAGTGTAGGAGCTATACTTCCGCTAAGAAGAGAAGCAAAATTTTGACACAGAAGACAATTAAAGACTTTTTTGGTAAGCGATCATAATTAATGTACAAAAAACAACTTTATTGCTTCACAAATTAGTTTTACACTATAAATAAATTGTATTATTTCAGTTTCAAAAGTGCCAAGTTATGTGTGTAAGTAAAAAGGTGACACCATTTAGCTCTGAATATACAATTAATGGTAATGTCCTTAGAACGGTAGATTCCGCTAAATAACTAGGGGTAACAATTCATAATAATTTGTCGTGGACTGAGCATATCGAGAATGTCATTAGGAAAGCAAATTGTATGCTCCGATTTCTAGGTCGTAATTTAAAAAATGCACCCTGGAAGTTACATCGATTACATATAAGTCACAAGTGCATCCTCACTTAGAATAGTGTTGTTCTGTATGGGGTCCCCATCAAAGGGGGTTAATGGAGGCATTAGAGAAGGTCCAAAGAAGAGCTGCCTGATTCGTGACAGGTATAGAAAGTTGGAGGGAAAGCAGAAGTCCAATGTTGAAGGAGTTAGGTTGGGAAGACCTGGAACACCGAAGACGTTGCTCTCGACAGAAGCTAATTGGAAAATTCATGACTAACATATTTCGAAATAACAGCAAACAACTATTGCTATCAGCAACATTCGTAGCTCAGAAAGAACGCAAAAATAAGATAAGAGTAATCAGGGCCAGAACAGATTCTTTTCTGTATTCATTTTTTCCACGAGTGATTAGGGAATGGAATGGATTTACTGGGCGTGTAAATTTAAAATTCGACAGGAGTAGCTTTCGATAAAGCACTCCGGCCATTCTGATCTATGTTTTCCATTGTTTTCGCATATCACTCCATGTGAATGCTGGGATGGTTCCTCGCAATAGCCCATGGGCCCCACCTACCATATCCTGTATATCCCTTCCAAACTATTACCCTATCGGATAGGTGAAATGCACCCTCCGCCACACACTTTTAGTGAATTGCACAGTAATAATAATAATTAATAAATGTTCATTTAAACTCTTCTTCACTTCCTTAAATCATCACTTAGACAGACATTCACCAATCTCCTTTAACTTTCTCTAGAATTCAATAGTCATTTTCTATAGACTGAGACTGAATAATCTCCATTAACCTTCTTTAAATACTTTTTTTCAAATCAACTTTTAATGCATAGTGTTGCGACACATTAAGAATGTTCAATACTTTCTTGACTGTTTATCTCTGGTGTTACTACAAATTCAGGCTTATTTGTACCCTTTGGGCCTTAATTACCACCGTGCCATTTGCCTGGAGTGATTTTGGGAAACCATGGAAAACCCAAATCTGAATGGTCAGACGGGGGTTAAAACCCACATCCTCCTAAATGTGACACTAGAGAGTTACTACTGATGCACCATGCTCATTTGCTCTAACTGCACATATTTGTGTCAGCGTTATTATGTTTTCAGTAAATTCTGCCATTCAAATGACAGACCATTTCACCACGATTTCTTTCCTCTGACACAGTGTTTATGAAGCTTCTACATATTGCTACACTTATTCACTAATAATTTATATTTAAAATGTCCTCAAGGCTTTAAAGAATGATATGTGATTTTTTTAAAAGTTATGGTATAGTACCATTTTTTAACAGGATCACAAGAAAAGAGCTCAATGTATTATTATTTTTTTTTTTAATATCTGCTTAATGTCTCTCTAACAGCGAGGTCTTTAGAGATGGGAAAGGATGGGGGGCAAGGAATGGGAAGGAATTCGGCCATGGCCTTTTGAAGGAAGCATCCCAGCATTTGCCTGGAGTGATATGGGAAACCATGGAAAACCCAAATCTGGATGCCCGGACGGGGATTCAAACCGCCGTCCTCCCAAATGCGAGGCCAGAACGCTAGCCGTTACACCACCACGCTCGGTGAGTTCAATGTAATGGGCAGCATTATACTGAGAGCAATATAGTTATATTATGCTGCAATTGTATAGAATAAACCTTATTCTATAAATATGAAGTAGTCTGTAATCTTTTGACAATTTCATAATTCTGTAATGATCTAAATACAGCTTGGTAATTACATATTTGAAAACACACAGACGTTATAATTTTATTCCGGCTAATATTACACAATTGGATGATATGATCTCACCATGACAAGGAAATTCAGGCATAGTGAACTGTTATTTTAAAGTTGCATTATTCTTTAGTACACTGGTTTCACATTCACCAAGTCACTATCAAGACTGTCATACAGAATTAGGTGAATTTGACCACGTCTATACCATAGTATGCAAGAAATAAAATGCAAAACATGAAAACATATTACTTTAATTAAAATGTGACTTTTAAGCAATTTCATTGAGCAAACGTATGTGGCTGGTTACAGAACGCAAGTATCTAATGAATCAAATACTTCTTCAGTAAATTTTGTTCATGTAATAGATTAACTACAATACGATGTAGTTTTGAATTAAATGTGAAGCAGTTCATACATTTTTGAGGTTTGTGGCTTTAAATAATTTTTAATTTATCTCTTATTGGAATAGCCAATAATGTAACCATAAATTTGTCTCAATATATAACTTCAGTTATCTATTCAATAATTACGTTTTTCTCCTACATCATAGGTATTAATAAATTGTAGCAGCAAAACTGTGATTGTTGTATGTGCATTCTTTACCAATAATAATCCTGGCCACTACATTAGTACCTAATCCCGACATCTGCAAAATGTGGCAACATCGTACACTGTACATTGTCTATAACAAACAGCAACACATCTCAGCTCTGTCCATCGAAGAACCTGATTGGTGGAATATTTCCTCTGTTGGCTTCTATATTTCAGTTGATTCAATATGACATTGAATGTTACACTAAATCAGGGATAAATAACTTTCAGAATGCAATGTAGCTTTCGCGGGTTTGCAGCTAGATGGTGTTGTAAGAAAACAAAATTTCAACAACATTCTGTAATTTTTATCAGGTATCTGCTGTTTTGGAAATCCAAAAGTACCACTGTCAGTCAGCAGGCAGATGCACTTTTATAACATTCTCACTGTCACATGTTCAACTGCCAATCAGTCAATGGGCTCCATGGCTCTGTATGTTGTCCCTTACATTATTCAGCGCAGCACTGCTTGAGCTCACTTCATTACCACTGCCAACCTTAAACTGGCTGCAATCCTTTCTGAGGGTTTCCACACATCACTCAGACAGAGCTTCGTTATCTATTGATGGTGTTGTCTTTAAGTCTTATTTCGACCACTTCTTTTATAGCAGATTCCCAAAAGTAAGGGGTTTGTCCAGCACCATCACATTTACAAGTCCATTTTATGGCCACTGTCAATGATCTCTGCCATTGCAGACTTCTCTAGTTGTAACAGGTGAAGGTTACATTTACATTCAGCACAACGGGTGGGTCTAAATGGTATGGATGGTATTGATGGTATTTCTAATGCAGAATTTTCCACATTCACAGGTATTCTTTAAAGGGATGAAGACAATTTCAATTTTTTGCATGGCAGTTAGAAGATACTCTTGATCTTGTAGTAAGCCAATACACAGAACAATCTCCTGCATACAGGACCAAAGCCAAAGACTTTGGTGGCTCTCCTTGCTCCACTGATTGTTTCCTTGCCTTCGTCTGGAGTGGTCTCTCCATTTTATGTTCGGAGTAGAATTTCTGCCTCACTGTTTATTAGAGTTGTTGGACTTCTGCCTGAAGGCTTTCTGCACAGCATATTTCCAGCAATTCATTTAAAGCTCTGCTGCCATAGGGTCAGAATATATCGTCCACGTAATGGTAAAAACACAGGTTTTTGTGCCATGCCTTCCAGTTTTCTTTCCTCAAAGCACAATTTTCTGGATTGTTCTAATTTACTACAAAGAAGTGACTCGGTCATTAATTTAATTCAAATTTATTGGTGTAGAACTATCACCATTTTTAGTTAAATATTTTTTTGGCAGGTTCCCATTCAGTAGTATTACATTTCCTATCATTTGGATAGTGGTGACAATGAAACTGCCGTTAAGCAATTAAAGTTAGATAGGATAGAGAAAATCACCCATCACTTACCACAAGTGAAGGCAGGAAGGCCAGACGAACAAAAAACACGACGACACACTTCACACTATTTTGGTTTGAAACCTTAATCATGTCAGAGGCAAGACATGGTAGGAGGAAGGCCGGTACACTATCTTCTATTTATTTATTTTACACCAATCGGCATTGTACAGAAATATTTTATAAAGAAAAAGCCAAGGATAATTGTTTAGGTTAAATACAAAAGTTATTACACTATGATAGACATAAGAAAATGGTTTTATAAGCTTAATCAGTAGTAGTAATCTTTTAATGTTTGCTGAAAAAGATGATAGTGAACCTCCAAAAAAGTTAATGTCTGCCGAGTACAGGTTCGCCAACCTGGCAATTCTGTTTCTGGGTGCATGGTAGACATAATTTTTGTTTGTCTCTTCAACTGCAAGCACCCTTCTGATTCTTAGCACAGACTTTGAGCATATAAAGCTAAGATTTCTGGCGAGTCAATCAGCCCATTTGACAACTTTGAAAAAGAAAGACAGGTCAGCCACATGTCTGCGACTTACTAAGCTACTCAGCTTATACTGGTGATAAATAGCACTGATATTTATTGCATCCTCGGAATGCTTATAGTAGTATAAAAATTTTAAAAAATTTCGCTGTATTTTTTCAATACAATTGACATTTTAGTCAGTGAATGGAGACCAGACCAGAGACCCATATTCCAGTATGGGTTTGACGAATGTTGAGAAAAGAAGTATCAATGTTGTGGTATTTCTGAATACCTTGCCTGCTCTACAAATAAAGCCTAGGCTTCGATAGGCACGAAGTGTTATGTGATTGATATGATCAGAGAAGGTTAATTTGCCATCAATAATCACACCAAGGTCTTTTATTGATTTTACTGTTTGGATAATTTGACTGTCAAACAGGTAAATTGCGGGCAGTTGGTTGTGAGATCGCGAGAAAGAGATCACTGCACATTTTTTTTTATGTTTAATGTTAACTTGTTTTTTGTGCACCATTTCACAAGCTCCTCAATGTCTTGTTGGAGTATTTGTAGGTCTTGTTCACTACTCATTACTCTGTAATTCTTCATGTCATCTGCGTACAGTTGGTATTCAGACTTGATGTTATCACCAATGTCATTAATAAAGATACAGAATAGGATAGGATTGGACCTAGATGCGTACCCTGTGGGACACCAGAAGTGACATTGAATTTGTTTGACAGATGACCAGCAACCCGTACCCTCAGGCGCCTATTGGAGAGGTACGAGCGCATACATTTCAGTGCTTTTGATCTGACACCATAAAAATGCAGCTTTTTTAGCAGGACTTCATGGTTCACCATATCAAAGGCCTTGCTAAAGTCTGTGCAAAGTGCATGTACTTCCTTACCTCTGCTCAGTGAATTTAGTATGTAGTTAATATAGCCATACAAATTGTTGGTTGTGGATCTGCCACCTAAGAAACCATGTTGTCTGGTAACTATAATATTTTTGAAAGCAAACGTCAATTGTATTAGGACTATTTTCTCCAAAAGTTTTGCAAGTGATGACTGGATACATATTGGTCCATAGTTGGCCACATTTGATTTATCTCCAGTTTTATGGATGGGGCTGATGTAGGACAATTTCCATGAATCGGGAAAATTGCCAGTTTCCAGAGATTTATTAAAGATATGTGTGATAGGCTCACATAGACTCACCGCACAGTTTCTTAGGAAAACATCTGGCATTCTGTCGGGTCCAGCACCTTTATTAATGTTTAGTGGGGAAAGTTGATGAAAAATCACATTAAAGCGGACTTCAAACTCTGTGATGTGTGCATCTGGAGTTTCATTACATTTTGTAATCTCTTCTAGGTCATCAGCAGGATCAAGTGGCCTGTCAGGTGTAGTTTTGTAAATACTATTGAAAAATGAGGCAAACAAATTACTGATCTCATTACCATTATTTGAAGATATATTGTCCCAGGCCATATGGAATATCAACACCACTATGACGTATATTCTTTATAAAGCTCCAGAATTTGCTTGTATCACTTTTCAAGCTATTTTCAATCTTACCTAAATAATTTTTATAGCAAGATGCACTTAGCTTTTTACACTGAGACCTCAGTTTACTAAAAATTATATAATTACTGTGTGTTTTCTTCACTTTGAAGTTCCTATGTGCTATTTTCTTTTGCTTTATTGGGAATATGAGTTCATTGCAGAACCAGCACAAATAATCTCTATTCTTTTTTTTATTTAATGGGACAAACTTAGCTATTCCTTCTTTACAATATCATAAAATCAATTCACTTTATCATCAATATCGTCTATTTTGTATAGATCAATCCAATTTACCCAAAGGAAATAATTATTCAATGCTGCATAGTCAGCACTACTGAATGCATATGAAGAGGTATCATTCTGTTTCACATTAGAACAGAATTTAAAATGAGTAGACAGGGCTGGGTGATACCTATCCTCATCAACAATTGGAAGTGTTTGTCAATAACAATGTAAAGGTCACTGAAGCAAAAGTCTAGAAATCTACGACTGTCATTATGGACTCTATTGTGTTGGAGACATCCAGCGAGAAGAAATTTCTCATTTAACAGGTTTTCACACTCTAGCTGCGACACACTGCTACAAATATTATAGTCACCAAAACCAATAGTTTATTATTAGGATATTTGTTTTTAATATAGTTAACAGCAGACAAGTGACTTAAGTAAACATCCGTGCGAGAATGCAGGGGTATATATACACATCCTATAATAATGTGACTACTAAAGCCCTTGATTTCGACAAATATTTTCTCCAAGCCACTATCAATACCATCAATTGGTTCAAAAGTTATATTACGTTTAACAGCGATGAAGACACTCCACCACGCTTATAATTGATAGTGCTCATATCTCTATCCTTCCTAAATATATTATAGTAGATTCCAACAATTTCACCGTCCAATATTGATGAGTGGAGCCACGATTCCATAATATATAACACATCATATTTACAGCATACAGATGAAATTAGAAAGTTCTTTAGCTTAGTTCTGAGCCCCTGATAACACACTAGGAGCATCCTGTTTGAAATGTGCACTTTTCTTTGGGGAAATAAAAAGCAGATGCTGCAACTATTCTAGGAACTCCACTGACATATTTGATTGTTTTGGTAGTATTGCCACTTTTGATCAAATCATATAATTCAGATCGAAGATGCTTCAGGTGCTTTCTCTGCTGCCGGGTCAAGTCAGGTTTAATAAGAATTTTTTCATTGCCTGTGTCAACAGTTTTAGCTTCAATTAAACACCTTGCATCAGCTACTGAGGTAGGTCCTGATGTGTACACAAGTTCTCACCTTGATTAAGGTTACAAACCAAAATATTGTTAAGTGTGTTTCTTTGCTCGTCTGGCTCTCCTGCCCCCCCCCCTCCCCACCCTCTGTCGTAGGTGATGGGTGATTTTCCCTATCCTATCTTATTTCCTATCATTCATAGTGCAGTGTATGAGCCAAATTGCAGATGGCCAGGGTTTGGAGCATAGAATTCTTAATACTTGGATGATATGGAACTGATCGTAAGGAGATACGTCTATATGTGTAATTCAGTGAAATTAGGTTCCAACTATCTATGTTGGATTGATTACAGACTGAGAGAGCAGTGTCACTAAACATGCTGTGCTGTCTTGAAATTACAATTCTAGTCTTATTTTTCTTAATTTCATTTTTCAATTATATGAAAATACAAATTAGTTACATATAAAAATGTAATTTTAATCAGAGATGACAGATAAAAATTGAAATATTTGAAGAAAAAAAATTACAGTTTACTTATATTATCACTAACTGGATAAATCTGCTATATTAAGCGTTGTTTTTTATTTTTAAATACTCATAAAAATAACAATTCTGAAAATGATTTATAGCAAATGATTTCAACTAACAAGTACACATTTGGTCATGGGCTGTAGAAAAATCATATTAGCTAAGGAAAACATGTTCAGTGAAGTTAAAAAATTATAATTAAACCATGCAGAACTGATTCTACTTTAAACTCTTCACACACTAGTATTAGTAACAGCTTAACAAGTTTCTAACCAGAGAAACAATCTTCCAACTCACATTAATTGATCCAAATTTTTTAATGGATGGAAAACTTATTGCACAAGTTATATATACAACAGTAATAATTTTGAACACCAAGAAAATGTACAACAAAGTACCAAAAAGTATAATCAAGACTTGGATTCTATGTTCTCAAGACTTTGCTTCTTCGCGTGCTCCAATTTTAAATCGCTAAACACTAAATTCCAAATACTTTATGGTTTCACTGTAAGATAATATGGAAAATAACAGCTACACTCTTAAATTAGATACACAGTACTACGAAGTGATTAGAAGAAATGATCTTTCAGCATAGTTTGTAACAATATTATTCACTTAGGTGACTGTAAAGCAAACATGGTCTGGAGTGGTGACTTTTTAGTTAAGGTGTTTGAGTGGAGATTGGAAGAGTTCTGGTTTGAATCATGGTTTTAACAAAAACTTTTTGTTTCAAGAAACTGAAACTACACTTTGCTCTGTAAAACTGGGCGATAACTTGTAAAGGATTGGATTGCCAGTAAAATTATAGATCCCCTTTGCCCTACATTAGTTTATGATGACCAGGAAATAGGATTATTCTGCAATAAATTGAATTGTCACTTTGGTGACCAAAATATCTTTTTGGACCTCTGGGCCAATAATTCCAAACACATTTTACAATTGTTACTGGCTGCCTTACTTTCTTCATCGATAATGTCTACTCATCAACTGTATTCATAGCCTTAGCTGGCTTTTTATATTAGGAGCATCCAAAAACTACGTGGCTCAGTCTGGAGGGGTAGGGGGGAGGAGGAATCCAGATAAGCCATGTAGCTTTTCATTCATTTAGCATTCGGTTGCATGCTGCCGGCACATTTGAAGTAACCGACACATGACACATTATGATTTGAAAAACACTCAAATTCGCTCACAGATGTCACCCAGGATTTTCCAAGGCAGTGACAGTGACAGTTGATGGTTTGCAACAAAGCTCTTTTAATTAGCATTGCGTGCTTGTTCCCACACCACTTGTTGATAAAATGATTCTAATTTTGTTCTAGCAAGTGAATTTCAGTGTAACTTTAGTTATAGTGGCTCACTAAAGTATTATTTCATGTTCAAATTGTGGTGTGAAGTGTCACTGTACAATAAACTTTATCCAGTAACGGAGTATGAGTTATAGAAGTATTCTCCAGTAATGTAAAATCAAAGGTGACAGAACTGCAGCAAAAGAAAACAAAAATTGTAGCTTTCCATTTCTTTACGTGACAGGTATTGTTTGTTGTTTTATCAATAAACAAACAATAATGAATGAGAATGTTTTTATTAACACATCAAGAAGAAAAATAAACCTGACTGTCCCTGAGAAAAGAGGTTTTTCCAAATAATTGATCATTTGCAGGATTGACTAGTGTTAACATTTCATTCAGAATATTTATAATTATAGAAAACTACACATTGCAAATGTTGGTCACATTCATTAAATACGCTGTAATTTTAACGATAGTCTGTTAAGAGAAAACAGTACAGTCCTCTGGAATTAATAGGTAAAAAAAAAACTACATGCCACATGGGGTGGGGGGTTGGCAAAAGCCATGTCACACTACCTGGGGAGGGGAGGGGGAGGGGAGGGGATGGGAGGGGAGGGGGGGATTCAAGGCAGGCAAAAATGGAGCCGTGTGGTTTATGGATGCTACCATTTCAACAATAAATTTAAACTGTTTTCATAACAGTGACTGTAAATATGTAATAAGAAACCATCAAAATACAATAGACTTCACAAACCACCATTGAAAGTTTTTTGCACACTATACGGTATTGGAACATTCTCACGTTTCTCAATGCAATCACAATGAAATGTTAAACCTCAATCACTTCGCACTTGACGTGTTTCTTCTGTTTGTGGTTACTTTCGATATTTTTAATTAATAAAAAATTAGATCATTACATATTTTAATTTAAATACAGACTGTAAAGATACTGTATAAAATTTCATGTAGTCTCAAAGATGTAGTCACAGAGTTTCTTACTGGCTACATAGTGCAGCTCTCTTTCTAACTTACTTTGGTAATCCTACTAGGAAAAGGAGACCTGCAGTTTGTAAGAAAACAAGGTTTCCTTGCATATATGTATATATATTTTTCTTAATCCAATGTTCTTTTTAATTCTTATGTGTTATCATCTCTGACCATGAATGTTACCGAAGAAGAATATATTTCGTTGTTTGGTGGTTGTCAAGAAGAATACATGTCGGAGAAAACAAAAGGAAGTATGTCGTTTTATTCGCTAGCAGTTATTGTAAAAAGTTAATGTATAGTAATTGTGTGAAGTAAGTGATGTAAAATTGTGAACTAGCAAATGTTTGTGTTAACAAAAGAAAGAAAAAAGGGAAGTATTTTCAGTGAAATGTCAGTAATAAATTATCTAATCATAAGTTGTTTGTTTTGTTTGAAAGTGATTTTTCCTTTGCTCTCACTTATCTAGCAAAATACCCATCTAATTAGATGAAGTGTGGCAAATGATACCCCAATTAAGAAGAGGGCGCGCAATACGAAATTAAGAGAGTAGTAGAGTAAAATAAAATAAAATAAAAAGCAATACGCCTACAATTTTAACATTGAATTCCAACCAAAGAGTGCCCTAGAATTTGTGTTAACAAATCAATGCTTTTCCAAAGGTAAAATTCAATTTTAAGACACGTAAAAGTTACAACCGAGACCGGGATTTTATGGGGATCTTCCGTACCTCTATCACACCCCGTAGCTTTCTAAGACATTTCTTCAAATTTATAAGTAAAGAAAAATGTGTTTTCAAACATAATAAAATAAATAAACTCTTTTCTATGCAATGTACTTTGTTTCTGCTATTCCAGAACAAAAAAAAAAAAAAAATAGGGTGGTACCTTTGTCACAGTATGTGATGGATGATGAAATAAAATTTTATGAATGCTTTAGAACAGGGTTTCTCAAACTGGTGTACACGAACCCCTAGGAGTTCACCAATTGAAGTAGTGGAATCGCGACAAGATTTACGTTATGGCGGCTGACCGGGTATCTCGAGAGTGCAACGTGCAACATGGTGAATCGAGATTGAAAATGAGCAAAATTGCTCCTAGAATCGACTCAATTGCAACAAGAAACAAGCTCATCCATAAAATTAATTAATAACATATTGCTCTTTATGAGTTTATTACTCTTTAAAGACAAAATGTCTTATTTTTTTTTTTTAAGCCAATTTTTTTTTTTAAGGGATTCGCTATTGTTTGGGAAATTTCATACGGATACATGGGACTATGAGTTTGAAGAAAAGACATAACCCGAAGATAACATTTAAGAATAAAGGACCGAAAATTTCTGAACTGCTTCCTTCTGTTTCTCCACATTCACCAGCGCGACACCAGACCACACTGTCAAAAAGTAAGCCAAACCAATGATGGCGGGGTGTCGGTCAAGTGTCGGACGAAGTGCAGCGTCATTTGAACTAACTTCAGTGTAGTGTGCGGACCAGTCAGTATTAATCTAGTGTGGCCGACCTGAATGTGTTACAAAATTGTTTGTGGAGCATGTGTCTATCAGTAAGTAAATAAAAATTAAATGATATTAAGTTTTAGTGAATCATACGTTATTAACAGAACTTATAATGAAATTAGTTCACGTTACAGTGATGCCAGTAGAAAATTTGAGTTGAGTAGTTCAAAAAGGAAACTAGCTATCAAAAGAAAGCTAGTGTTTTAATGAAAGATTTTAGTCTTAGGAAAAGCCGCAAACATTTTTAAATCCCTGTGTACGTCTTTAAAGGCATTTGTCGTTTAGATAACTTTTATAAATATTCCAATATAATATTTTAAAATTTATTTATACATAACTTTTGAGTTTCTCATCAGTCATAAGAAATACCTAACTTTCGATTCACATACTTTGTGCAAAGGACAAGGGCCTCCCGAAAATATGCCGCCCAGGGCCTCACAATGGGTAAGGCCGCAGCTGACTCCAAGCTGAATGTGACCCAGAGCAGTTGACACACACCTGTGGGAGGGTAAAACCACTACTTGGCTCATGTGCATCCATTCCACATTTCCCACTTATGGGGTTGCCCTTGCAGGTTGCCGTCGTATGCCCGAATCACTGGCACTAGAAACAGTGCATTGGGTCTGATAAATGTGGGTGAATGTTCAGATTTAAGTAACCTGCTTTTACGGACTCCGGCAACTTCAGTGTGTTTGACATCAGGACGAGGTGGCTGTCTTTTCAACACTGCCGTTAACCCATCGTGTGATCTGACGAAACTCGACCACATGTTCTGATGTCCACTCCTTACGGAGTTCCTTGGTCTGCAAATCAATTAGATGGTGGCAGGTAATCATACCTTTACTGGAATTCAGAATTTTATGGAGTTTGCATTTTACAGTTAACTCCCTGAGCATCTCAGACTTAAGGCCTAGGACAGCCTGCTTGCTGGTTGATGTTTCCAGCAGCAGTGTCCCATTCCTCAGCTTTTTGACTGATTTTAGGGTTCCCGCAATACCCTCTAACCCTTTCTGAATGTAAAAAGGAGAGACCTTCTCAAAAGATTCCTCCTTCCTTGTCATGATGACAAAAGCATTAGCAATTAAAAACTACTTTCTGTTACTTAGTTCCTTGTCTAGAGGAGGGCTTACAACACTTGCCCGACTGCCAATTCTTTGGTCATTTGAGATGCCCTGCAACCTGCACACGCTGCAGGTAGTGGAATTATTTTTTTTTCCCCTCATTTTGTCCCATGAGTCCGGAGGAACTACAGGTCGAGTGACGTGGAGCTCTCGAATCACTCCACCGAGCCCAATACAACAGGGGTGCAGCTGGTGCCCCTCAGGTAGACTAGTGAGTGGTTCACCTCACCACCCATTCACCTCTTCGGCACATTACTCACTTTGAGGTTTATTTTTCTTATTGAGGTTTGTATCGTTCTTGTAATCCATTCTCATTGGCATACAATGTTTCACTGTCATGCCCCTATAGTGGTCGTTGAAATGCACAAGGACTTTATGGTATGGGAAACTTGCGGTGCTCACGTTTCCAGCTCAGGCACCGCAGGGTTGCCAAACCCGTACCTGGAACTTGTGTACTAGGCCTCTGTGAGCCTGAGAGATATAAAACCCAATGAGCTTCCAGCGCATTGACATTTTTCACACATTATAGTGAGAAAGCTGATGAGTCCCTGGACCATTTCATGACAGATGACGAGACTTGGGTGTGTCACCTGAATCGAAGTAGCAGTCCATGGAATGCAGGCATACTTCATCGCCAATGAAAAAGAAATTCAAACAAACAAACTGTACTTCACAGCCAGTGGGCTGGTCAATTACCTTGAACATTTCAATCGCTTACCATGAACCACACACAAGGACTAACAATCTTATACTGCATGTACAAGTTGCTTAGTAACCGGAGAACTGAATAACAGCAGCATTGCAATGGCAACAGTCAATAACAGAACTTGATTTTAAAAATATGCCTTGTATTACTATTATTATTATTGCTGTTAATGTTAATATTGAATTATGTTGCATTTATTAATCATAAGTATCCTGAATAATTGTATTGATGCCTGTAACTTTATGTGTAATATTATTGTGTTTCCAGACTGTAGTTTAGTAGAAAGGTTAGCATAGTGTTGTTATATTTAAGCAACAATCTTTGATGCTGGCAAGCACAGCCGTGTGGGTACTGATTATTGATTGGGCACCTGCACTGTAGCATAATAGGGCATGGGACATTGTATGCGTTGCACTGCTTGTACAAGGTTGTATGGCACGAGTTCATGCTCTTTGTACACAGGCTATAATAGCATGTGAAATGTACTTGAAACTTGTTTGAATGTAACATAAATGTTTTAAAAGTTGTGACAAGGAATGGTATTAATTAAATTCAGTAGAATTTCGATCAATACAGCGAGTTTTTCATTCACAGACAGACAGCACTTACAGCTTGAATGTTTTGAAAGAGGAGAATTGCGTCAATCATATCTAAACAACACACTGTCATCCACTATTGGAGTGGTTAGCTCACAACTGGCTGACCATTTCCAGGATAACTGGTAGCTCAGATTTGGTGACCAATGCCTAGATAGCTCAGATTTGGTGACCCTTCCAGGATAAAGGATGGTAATTACCTTGGTGACATACCATTAAACGACTGGAGCTTCTAATGGAGCAGTGGTGGACCTACGATCTACAGGATTAGCGAAGGGCAGTTGGCAAGTACCATAACCAAATTACTTCTTTGGGGATGCCAGATCAACATCCAAGTTAACAGGAAGATGAAATAGTACTTGTTTTGGACAGTCAATTAGTAATTTGTAATGCTAAAACTGGAAAAAGAAACTGGTGATTAATTTAAGTTTCCAAGTGTTAAAAACAGTTTGATTTCTAAAAGAATTTTTTTTTCAGTATTCAAATTGTTAAGAATTGAGAAAAAATTGTTGTGTGTTCAAAAAATTGTAAAGGAATATTTCAACAATTAACAGTTAAAAGTCACGTTCAAAGTTACAGACTACAGTATTATATCTAATCCAGACTTCAGAAGCAGTGAAAATCCACAGTTAAGCATCAAATAAAAACAATTTGTTTAAATAGAGAGGGGATTAGTTAAGTGTACAAGTTAGTGATTTCATGTACACATGTACATGGTTTGTTTCAATTCCGTTACTGTTTCTAGTGCATTTTGTCATTAGTTTGCATTTCACAGGCATTATGGAAATTGCAAAATATTTGGTTGTATGTGGTTTTTCTGTCTTGGATTCTGTTGAATATTGTAGCTGCACTGCCGAGCAGCGTCAATCCAACATTATGTTGGCTATTAATTTTGAAGACCTCATTGTTGTTCTTAGCATGCTGTGTTGACTAAATGAGTAAAACATTTGTTTTCACCATTATTGGAAAAAAATCAGGTAATTGTTAAGAAGGAATGAATGCTGGAAGTAATTTGGAGGTAGATGAAACTGATAATTCCGGTTGGGAAACCGATAGTTTGGGGATTATTAACATTAACTACGAGAATTTGAACTGGGATGAAGGCAATGATAATGGCAGCCAGGTTCAAACTGACTTAAGCAGTCTTGAGAAGAGTGAAGGGATAATGTATTGGGTAATGAAACAAAGGATAATGGTGAACAAAATAATGTCACACAAGATGCAGTTTCACCAGAATCAGACCAAACTAATGACACTCGAGATAGGAGTATAGACCTGGAATTAATATTAAGCTATAAAGCAACAGTTAAAGAAAGTCAAGAGAAAACAAGTCAAAGAATGAAGAAAATAAGTCAAGAAATGAAAGAATACTTAAAAGAATATATTAAAAAAAGGTCAACGAAAGACAGAACGCTTTAGAAGGGAATCAGAAGAAGAGATGAGAGAAAATCAAAAGAAGAAATTTGTACTCAGAAAACAAAATATGCTGAACGAAATAACAGACGAGATAAGGAAGACACCAGAAAATTTGAAACAAGAGGCAAAAAACAAATTTAAATATTTTAAAATGGGAAGACAACCGATGAATGTGAAGAAGACAAAGTGGGATGTGTGAAAGAAGGTTATCCCGGAGTTTCTCTGCAATGTAATCTTCATGGCTTCGTTGCCAAATTGTGTGGGCGAAAGATGGGCTTTTGGCGACGAACTTTGCCGCCATCTTCAGGCCTGGTACTCATGCTGTGACAACCAGAGTTGCAATGCCAGCCTCTGGTGCCGGCCCTCCTGTCCCCACCAGTGCACTCCGTAGTTCCCGCCAACTGCAGCTCCGTGTTGCGCCCACGACGCTGGGTGGCCAATCTTGACCCTCTGTCCTTTTGTTTGAAATGAGGTTATCTTAGCAAGGACCAAGCCGGCATCCAGGCATAACTAGGCCATAGACCAGACAAAACATGAGGGAAAATAAAATGAATGATGACTGTGTGCATTTACCAAAACAACCTTAATCTGTCATTTACAAGTGTCTTGGTGGCTCAGTAGGTCCCTGGTTCGAAACCCCGTCTTGGAGGGGATTTTCATAGGCCCTTAACCCAGCAACCTCTTGCATAACTTGCTGTGTAATGTGAAGTGCACCAGAAAGCTTCCATGGCTCAGATTCCATGTTACATTGTAGGTTCCCTTTATCTGGTAGGATTACTGGGTTAGATTAGGTAAGGTGGAAAGGAACTGGCCATCCTACTTCTGACACCAGGCTTAGTATACATCCTTTGGGAAGGTCCAATCAACCTTCGGGTTAAATTCCAAGCTATCACTTACACATAATCAAAAAATATTAAAAATGTTCTTATTTACAATCACCTAACAGTCCCGTTACCAGAACATACATTATATCGTGAAGAGTATGAAGTGGAATATTAACCAAAGTAAAATTTGGAAGGTATTAAAAATACTCACTATTGTACTTCTACACCGATAAATTTAAATATTTAAATAAATCACCACAGTGAGCCCATAATTTGCTGTATGTTGGTACACCCGCAGTAACCTGGTCATAACTACACTGCAGGGTAAGGGATTAATTCAAATTTAGAAGGCATATGATGAAAAATTCTATCAATCAAATATCTCAGTCGGTGGAGCTGCAACTGTTTACTGTCTACACAAGTAATGTACAGGTAACTGTTTTTGACTTGTTGAGTGAAAAATGTAAGAAACAATTTCCATGTTGGTATTGTGACCATTTATATCACACATTCAACGAAAATTCTCATAAGATATATTTCAGTGGAGATATGCTTGAAGCTGTACCTATATGAAACATTATAATTGTTTTAATTCATCAGGTAAAGTCTTGTGAATGTTCTCTTTGCAAATTGTTGTGAGTGTAAGTTAAACATTCACTGTAGCAGAATGTTAAACAAAAACAGATGTCTTTTATTTTGATGGTTTATTATTACCTATTTACAGTCACTGTTTAACATTTAAGAAATTAGAATATCATATAGGAAAATAAAGATATACATAGTCAAGCCAACGAGTGTTCAGTAAAAACTGCAAAATGTGTTTGGAAATATTGGCCCAGAGGCCCTGAAGGATTTTTGGCCACAATCCGCCTACACTAGGGTGTCCCTTATTATTCAAAGTCTAAATTTTGTAATGCTTAAGTCCTATTTTTTTTTTTCATTTTATCCTGAAACACTCGTAAATAAATTTTTACACCATTCGGAGAACTGTAACCCATGCCGACTTACACCGACTCATCTTTATGTAAGTTATGCAAGAGTAGTCGTGCACCCTCATTAATTGTTACTGTCATTACTAGAGACTGGATTATATGTAACACAAAAAGCTAGAAATATGCAAGCAAATACGCATGAAAAATGCTTAAAATATGCATGGAAAGTGTCAAAATATGCAACATCATATAATAAAAAAATCTAATTTTTAGACACTTTATTTCAAAATCAGCACGCAATTAGTTAGTAGTTGAATAACATATTTATAAATTCGATAATTAACAATTACTTCACTTTTTTTCGTTTATTTTTGTAAATGTAAACAATCTGGTACTGTTCCAAATATTCAATAGTAAGATTGTTTCTTCGATCTCTCAAAATATTTTTATACATGGGTATGGACCGTTCCACATTCACTGATGTAACTGGGTAGTATTTGAAAATGGGTGCTGTGTTAGCAGTCATTGTTTCTGGAAAAAGTTCACCTGTCCCATTACTAAAACTATCAATTTGACACAACAATTTAAAACCTGGGTTATTGTTCAAAATATTTTCAAACTTCACTTTAAGTTTACAAAGGAATACCACTGGGAATGCGGATTTTATTCATTAACTGAATAGATTCAGTCAACGTCAAACCTCGAGTTTCAAGTTTTTTATTACTCGCAAGTATGTATGAAAAATGAGTATTAATCAAAACTATGGTTTCAGTACTAGAATTGTTAAATGCTTCCTTGTTCTGACAAACTGACATAGCTTCTATACTATCGAAGTCATTTACTACACCTTTAATGGCCTCAAAATGTACACTGCAAAACAGTACAGCTTCAACCCACGTCGCCCATAGAGTTACCACTGATTCTGGAGTTAAATGTACATTTGGCAACTTTTTTACAGGCATTATTACGAGAACATACCTTAAGAAACACTTTCTTTGTTGATGAAATCAGTTTATTTACATTCCCAAGCATGGGTCGTAATTCTTCAGCGAGTCGTCGTAGACTAAGACCTGTGCAGATAGTAGGTTTTGCCAGCTACAACGTAAGATTTTATATATTACCTACTTACACGACCAAAAAATATTGTAAATATAGCGAAAATATGCATCATCACTTGGTTTCAGGTAAAATAAGCAATAAGCAGTGAAAATGGGCTTCATATGCAAATGTATATGCAAACATGCAAATGCATATAATCCGGTCTCTAGTCATTACAGTTATTGAATAGGTATCATGTATTGTTTTGTTATAACAGATGCTTTTAGGATTATGAAGTGCTAGAAAGAGCATATTTTTATTAAGAGAGGCAAACAACCAAATTGCAGGGGTTCTATCAGTTTTATTTTTTAACTAGATGACCCGGTGAACTTCGTTTCACCTACATCATATATGTATAATGTACTGAGATGGCAACACCGATCAAAAACACTTTATTGTCATGACTGTACAATAGTGTCTCTTTTGTGCACGCCACGGTTTACTATATACACTTATGTCAACCAATAAGATGCCTACAATTTTTTTTTTTTTGGTGTCTAATATAATATGCATTGCCCGTTTTGAAAATAGTGGATTGAGCGGCAGGACAACCGATGTTCATGTTGTAGTTGTTATAACATTTTGTTACGTTGTGATGAATGTAAAACAATAATAATTTTAATTTTGATGGCTATGTTTTAGTAACAACAACTCATATTTCACATACACCCACACGCACACCCTCACACACATTCAGCATACTATATCTCACACTGTTTTAATTTCGATCGGTCACTAAACGAAATTTGCTAACAATTCAAATGAATACAAAATTTTTGTCTACATTAAATGCAACACAGTTATACACTTAATCAATTTAAAGCTTTCTGATGACATATATTTTTTTGCGGTGCGTAAATATATAAAGATGATGGTTTTCCGACGCGCTAGCATGCGACGTATAATTGTCCATGCGCGAAACAGGGAAACTCCAAGTTGATTCCGAAAACTTGCAATGACTGACCTTGAAATTTATTTATGGTCATCGCAAAGGCCAGATGCACGGGAAATTGTAGACACTTAAAATCGAATGGCAAATCCGTTGGAATCATCGGTATACGCGGGATCAAGACATCATCTCTTTTGTATTTTCCCTTGATGATCTTGGTCTTGATCACGTTATTCATTAGCTTTTTCACAGCCAGTCTCGTTCCATTGCACAGTCGAGGTTGATTAATGTTACGCAGTATAATCACAACTGATCCTACTTTTAATTGAAAACTGTGAGGTGGTAGTCAAGTGATAAAAACTCTGTGGGGTAGTTTACTAAATCATCCTGGTTTGTAACTGTATCAACTGATTTGTAAGAAAACAACTCTCCTGGGTCGCATTGAGATCATTGACATCTTTGTTTTTGGCCGCCAGTATTGCACGTTCACTCAGCCAATTATGGTTACTGAACTGTTATTCTATGTCTGTAAAAACACGCTGAATAAGCTCCTCTTTTGAGTCGGTGAAGTGACAGAAATGCGTGGGTAGTGTAATTAATCCGGTCGAGGTGTCAACTGCGACTTTACCATTTGCAATATCTAATAACTGCTTCGAAAACACAAACGCAGATTGATCTTGTTGCAAAACCACTCACATGTTAGTTGGAGTGTCTTTACATTCCGCCACAAATTAGTTGATTTTAGGCATGCTTTTAGTTCATCAGTTGATCAGGGAATAATTGGAAGAGTGTGACGAAAATCACCTGACAACAGAATCATGGCTCCACCAAAAATGTTTTGGTAGTCACAAAGATCTTTTAACGTTCCATCCAGTGCCTCCAGTGACCTCTTGTCGGCCATCGTACATTCATCCCAAACGATCAATTTGCATATTCGCCATTGCGCTGTTTTTGGTGATGTTGCAAACTGGTGCTTCGTTGAATTGCATGTTTAATAGTAATTTCAAGGCAGAATGTGCAGTTCGTCCACCTTCTAACAATGTTGCAGCTATTCCAGATGAAGCCAATGCTAGGGTCACTTCATTTTGCGATCTGATCTTTGGCAACAGCAATGAAATTAGGAACGTTTTCCCAGTCCCTCCGGGAGCATCAAGGAAGTAAATTCCACCAGATCCATTGTTCACAGCTTTAATCAAAGTATCATACACAATTCGTTGTTGGTCATTCAATTGCGGGATATTTGAACGAACTGTTTCGGTCAATACTTCAGTATCGTACTGTTGTTCTCTTTGTATCTCATGGTTAAATGCATCGCGCATAGGACGATTGGGCGATGTCATGCCCAAACACGACAATACTTTATTTGCCACCAATAAACACATATCTTCTATCATGATTAATGTCTCATTGTAAATTTCTGTAGTACAGGATTCAAAGTTTGACAACGCACATGATGCAACACATCCTCAGACATGTCATCCCTATATTTCATCCACAAATCTTTCGGATTCGAGGGGAAACATGTCGATATTATAATCGCAAACAACGGGCGAATTTGATGAGGCGATGAGGATATGACGGATTCCTTGAGCGTATTATCCCAATGCGAATCGTTCTCAAGCAATTGTAGTAGTTAACACGTCTCACGGTATGTCACACACAGATGTCCATCAACTGTTCTCAGTTGTTGAAATGATGTCGGACCATGAACATTCACCAACAACAATTGAAGATAACAACATTCATCGTTAATTGAATGAACTGTGTAGATGCGACATAAAGAGCATCTGAGGCAAATACATTTGGGTGTCCTCAACTTGTGTTCCTTGTTTCCGATGCTGAAACGATTTCGATGATGAGTTCAAAGTGTAATAGCATGGCATATCAGCATACAGCAAAGTGCGTGCAAAAACATCTGTTTGACAAACTGAGAAGAAACTTGTTAATGTGGTCGATGGTGGACGTGCTGCCCTATCCGCCGCATTTTCATGATTGAAATACACTCGTTGTCCATTTTCTATATGACCTGCCAAATGGACTACTGCAAGCTGTCTTTTGTGGATCGCAAATGAAAATATACGCCAAATAGCTTTGTTGCTTCTTATATAGTGACCCATCTGATACTGAGATACTTCATCATTTGCATTTGTTACAGCAAAGATGGCCATGTCGCTACCTTTGTTAACATATTTACAGGGGCAGATCCAGGATTTTAGTTTGGGAGGGGCTTGAGCGGACTTTGGTTTGGGGGAGGGGGCTTGGTTTGAGTGAATTTTGGTTTGGGGGGGGGGCTTTCCTTCAGGGGGTGGCTTGAGTCGGGCAAAGGGTAGTATTTACAGTCTCCTCGGGCGTTGAATCGGTAGAGCTAAAAAAAAAGTCTCGAAAATCACAATGTCGGAGGTGGAACTACATACTTTTTTGTGTGTGTGTGTGTGGGGGGGGGGGGGGGCGCGTGCTTAAGCCGCCCTTCCCCTCCAGGTTCTGCCCCTGCATATTTACATATGTACTTTACCAACTTGACGGAGTTACTCATTGATGTGAGCTTCAAAAGCTTTTAACAATAATGGCGATTACGGCACAATCGAACGATAGTCTACTTCAAAATCTTGTCCTTTTACCTTCCCAACTACCGATCGCCCACTGTCCGTAACTGATTGTCAACGATACAATTGGTAACAGTCATTTCCCGTGATGGTTTCAGCAATCACGTCTCTCGGGTATCGCTTGGAGCACTTGCCGTCGACTATACAGGGTGAGTTATTGTTGAAAACTGCGCAAGGTCCATGTATCATGTGTTTAGTCACTACTGCATGCAATTTTTGGTCAACTATTTCATCGGGAATCTCAGCTGAAATTATGGAATCAATTTCATCTGGCCTTAATTTGTCAACTGACCAAACTAATATGTGCGCATGTGGAAGACCACGCTTTTGCCACTCAACAGAGCACATCCAACAATGGACTTGGCCATACACACGATGCTTTATAAATGCTTTATATATAGGCAGTATTTTTCTGTATATTTAATCTTATATGTGTGCAATTTTCCATCGAAATCGGACAAAATATGTGGGTTTGTTTAAATTATGGGGATGTGAAGGGGTTGAGGGGTTTCGTTTTTGGAAAACCATATATAGGCAATATTTTTTAATTTGTTTTTAAGTATACGTGTGCAAATTTTGGTGGAAATCGGACAAAATCTGTTGGGTTGTTTAAATTATGGGGTGTTATGGGGAGAAGGGGGTGGTTTTTTGGAAATTTTATTTCTTAGGAACCATCTCTGAAACGCTCTAGACAACTCACCAAAGTTTCACTGTAATCGGATGAACGGTTTAGGAGCTCATAGAGCATAAACAAAACTCACATGGATTTCTATATATAAGATTAAATTGTCATTTTTAGTATTTTCCTCACAATTTTTCCATTTTTTCTCACCGTTTAAACCTTCCCTGAACTTCCACAAATAGTTCAAGATCAAAATTAGCCAAATCGGCCCAGCCATTCCCGAGTTTTAGCGAGACTAACGAACAGCAATTAATTTTTATATATAAGAAGATATACGCGAAGGCAAATTGGCTATAAGTGAAATCTCTAATGTTGCTGTACACGAGAGCATTATATTCTGGAGAATATTATGGAGACAGTTGAAAAAGAATGCAAGCAAATCTCT
This sequence comes from Vandiemenella viatica, assembly GCA_031002005.1. Taxonomy (NCBI): domain Eukaryota; kingdom Metazoa; phylum Arthropoda; class Insecta; order Orthoptera; family Morabidae; genus Vandiemenella; species Vandiemenella viatica. The sequence continues at coordinate 176,738,553 of CM061921.1, read as the reverse complement.
GATTGTTTGTCAGCGAAAGGAAAAGAATTTCAAACATTAACTGGATAATGTTTATGGTATCGCACACACTTAAGCCCCCTAAAGGATGTAAACAAAAGAGGGTAAAATATTCTTACAGTGACAGAGAGAGCCAGGGAGACCAGGTTGCTTGGTATGTGTGTATAACTAACTGAAAAAGAAGAAAGGCTAAAACAAATGAAAATAAATGAACAAAAAAATACTAAAATTTACGTTATCCAGCGGGTAGTCAAGCTCTTCAGCGTCCTATGATTTGTTCCTGCTATCTGAAGAGCTCAATGACACATCTTCTAGTTCTGGAGAACATCAGGAAGAGCAGTTAACAAACCCACCTGAAATAATTCAATCAGGAACGGCTCTGCAACATTCTAACAATCTTAATCACTGTCTCATCGTGAGAGCTATCAGATTTTCCCCCGAAACCACCGCTGCTTCAGAACTGCGGAGATGGGAACTCGCATACCAAAATATCCTGGATACCAAACACCCACCTGGCCTCAATCACTGATAAAATTCTACCTTTTGATCTATCACTCATTATTATTAGTATTATCATTGTTATCATTTAACTTCTTCCAAATTTATTTATTTATTGTTCATTTTAACACTCTGTACCCTTTTGTTATATTATTAATTTTATCACCACTTGCGATATATATATTTATATACAACATCAGTCTTTCCCGACATATCGATAATTCATTCGGTCATGTGATAAACTTTTTCACTCGTTGCAGCCTTCAACTTTGGTTAGTGACGAGTCATTTTCCCTTTCCTTTGTCATTTATATCGTCTAAAAGCCATTTCCATTATCCAAAATATCATTAAAGAAATTGGTGATCTCAAGACATGAAAAGAATTTCCTCTCTATCCAATTAAAAAAGTACTTATGCACTGTGGACAAATGTTATGAAACCAAGTCCAAAAACAATGTACTGTATCTAAAAACAATAATACACTAATCACTTAATGCTACATTTCATTCGATTGTCAGGGCCGCAGAAAATTGTTAGAGTAAATAGCAAAAATTTTATGTAAACACCCCCCCCCCCTTTTTTCTGGAATTTTCGAATCCCATAAAGAAAACAATTTCTGCTGAATAAGATATTGTTGGTTGAAAATGTGTTATATAATTCGAAGAAAGAACTTCTTAGTGAGAATACCAATGTTCAACTTTTGGGCCTAAAAAAAAATCTGTTTTAAAATGATCCTTGGATCAAGGATTTCTTGATATCCGGAAGAACTAGTATGGGAAACATTTAGATAACAAAATAACTGAATTTACCATCATGTGAAAGAGGAATACAGTGAACATGTTAAAAATTAACAAACACTAGGGATGTAATCAACACAACAGATTTAATCTGGAAATAAGTAATTCAACAATTGTTGGACCCAATGTTTGACCTAATATGCACAATTTGAAAATTAGACAATATTGACACCTTAGAAATAATTGAAAAGTCAAGGAATATACAATGCTATGCAGATTTGGAGGTCAATGATATCAAATGCAATCCAACAACGACAAGTAACAGGTGAAGGCATTATTGTGGTTTGTTCCAATAAAAATGCACGTAACCAGATAAAAATGGTTGTTTCAGTGAAAATGAAGTGAGAATGAAGTTAAAAACAGTTATTTAAATCCTTAAAGGCTACCCGACTGGTAACCGATAACTCATTATGGTGATATGTCAAGAAGTTCTTGTGGCACACTCAAAGCTTAAAAAAATGAACACTCGAATTTATTTATTAATAGAGATCAAGAATGCCTTCTGATAGCTTTTTAAAATTAGTGCAAGAACATTTACATAAACTGAATTATTTAAATCATAACTGGATTTTCTTAATCAGGTTTTCAGACAGGGCTCAGTATCATTTGAACATGACATATGGGGTTACGTTCAATTTAAGAGCATGGAAACATGATAACAGCTTACTTCAAATTACACATTTACAAACAATATTAATTGTTGAGGAGCACTGTGATACTTCAACTGAAAAGAAGAAAACTTCACCTACTATGTGGCAACAGTAAAAGGCATCAAGAGTGGGGAGCTGGTAAAGCAGTTTCAGAGTATACACAGAGAACTATTTCTTTAACAAACAAAAATCAATAGAACTATCTGTATAATTTATAATGCAGTTAAATTTTATGTTTTCTATAGTGCCACGCTGACTAAACTGTTTTAGATGGACTAACAATGTCCAATACAAAATATATGGAATTAATTGTTATTCCATATACCCTGAATTGGTACATTTCCATACGAACTTTAATTTACACTGAAAACTGAATTACTTTTTTTTTTTTTTTTTTTTTTTTTTTACAGTTCCATAATATATCTCACTTTGCACTGAATGAACACAAATTTCATTTTTCCAATAAATGATACTCGTAATTAAAATTTTCTTAGATACTGAAAAGGCCTATGACAGCATACCTAGAGATAAACTTTGGGAATGTCTGTCCAAAAGAAAGGTACCAACAAACTTGATCACCAAAGTTAGAAAGCTTTATGAGAACTGCCAAAGCTGCATCCAAATTGAAGACTGCTATTCAGACTAGTTTGTGGCTACCCGATGTGTTCAGCAAGGTAGCACATTATCGCCGCTGTTTTTTCATCATTGTAATGGACGAAATTATGAAGAGAGTAAAACAGCAACTTGACCCTGACAACTTCAAATCATTTACATTTGCAGATGATGTTGTGATACACAGAAGAAGAGGTACAACAGAAACTGAACATCTGGAATAAGAATTTTAAGGAATTTGGCCATAAAATAAGCTGCACAAAAACAGTGGTAATGGCTGTCAGCAGACAGAATATGAAGCCTGTTATTTATCTGGAGGGTGAAAAATTGAATCAGGTTGATAATTTTCGGATATTGGCTGTAAAGTGACCTCTGAAAGTCGATCCCAGAGCGAAATTACCAATAGGGTACAAAAAGGAGCACAGTTCTATCATCAAGTTAGGTACCTTCTGTGGGACAAGCATATTCCAATTACAGCCAAAATGTCACTGTACAATTCATACTTCTTACCCATTACAATGTACAGCCTGGAAGTATGTACCACTACCAGCAGAGATGAAAACAGACTCCAGGCAACCAAGATGAAGTTTCTGAGTTCAGTGGTACAGAAAACCAGGAGAGACAAGATCAAGATCAGGTATGAAGTGGTCCATAAACAGATACCAGTCAATGAAAGCCTTCACGAAAAAACTGCCAAAGCGAGATTGCTATGACTGTAACATGTCAAGAAGATGGACCCAACAAGAATAGTGAGGATAAGGCTGGAAAAAGAACTGAAAGGTAAAAGATCAAGAGGCTGGCCCAGAAGGAGATGGATTGATCTTGTGAAACTGGACCAACAGGAGAAAGGTGTATCATGGTCCAGTCCCAAGATGAGGAAAGATACTTTGACAGACAAAGATGGTGAGCGCTCTTACACCGCACTCTGGAAACTGGAGACGGATGAAGAGGATGATGAATCAAAAGCGGTTTTAATATTGCATCAAAACCTTGAAGCATTTAACATCAATGACATATAAATCAAGATGATAAAACAATATCATTATCAACTGCAAAATTACAGAAACAATGTTTTCAAAATAACTTTTCATTAAAAAAAAAATCATCAAAGAAGACAAAAATAATATAGCAAATATTACCAATATTTCTCTTTTAAAAACACAATGGCTTATCTCAATCAAAGACAGAGACATCTGAAGTAGTGTGCCAGCCTTATAAGAAATTAAATCAATGTGTTATGTCAATTTCATTCATTATTCTGTACAACCCATCAACAACTGTTTCTAGCATTTGTGTTTACTTGTTAACCAGATATTCCTTTGTCACTTAATTACATTTCATATCATAATATATTATTATATCTGTTATGACGAATGTATGGACATACACTAAACAAAATAAAACAAGCATCACAGTATATGATGCCCGCACAATCCTTATGCCTTAGAATCAACAATGGTTTGACACTCACAAGATTAATGCTGTTGCTGACAATGATAGCAGCAAAAAAAAAAAAAAAAAATTCACTCTCCAAAATGTTATGACAGACCCAAAAATAAGTTGAAAATTCTCAGATTTCCATCGCTGAATTTACTAAACAGCTGGTTATGGATGTGATAAACCGTGCAACAGATGTGCGACCATCACAATTTTAACATTTTTATGAAAAATTATATATCAGTGTAATTTTCAGTGATGAGAAGGAGCACTTGACAAAAGAAATTTATATTATAATGGGGTTGTTCTGTAATAAAACTCAACATTAAATTGATACTTACTGAATGCTTTTTTGAAAACAGCTCTTTCAGAATCTCATTACAAGCCTTTAAGGAATCATTTAACTTGTCCTTGGGTTTCATCTGAAAAATATAAAATGGCAACTGAATTGTAATTCACCTGTATACTGCGTTAAAATACAACAACAACAGAATAGAAATAATGGTCTATATAGGGGACAAACCACTCGGAAGCAATATAAATTGGTATATGGAAAACAAGCCAACATCGTTCAGTGAATAAAGGAAAGAAACGGGCATGAAAGGATAGATTCAAAAATTAAGATTCTGTACTTATTTTCATTTTGTGTCTGCAACCAATTAATCTTCAATACTGTGAAGAAGATTTTTCCACCATTCCTAATTATTCAATATAAAATTTGACATTGATACTTTTTTTTAGTACTCGGTAAGAAGCAACATTAACACGTTCAGTGCTGAGGACATCTTCAGCCGTCCAGTAGGGAGCATCCCAGTGATAGTGGACAGCTTCAGACGTCATTGTATAGAACAGTGATGGGCAAAGTTTTTAAGGGGAGGGCCACATAAAATAAAAAATTATCTAGGCGGGCCGAAAAAAAATTTTTGTAAGTGATAAACTTTATTTTTGATTTTTACATCACACACAAATTATATTATTTTCTACAATGGTAAAAAAAAAAAAAAAACTTAGAAAAAAGTTACAAAAATTGAGAGTAGGAAGGTGCATGTGACAGATGAAATTGTGACTGAGCTTCTGAAAGTTGTTCATAATCTGGTAGAAACTGGGATGAGCTGATTCGCAGTAATGAAGCTAAATGGTGATCAGTCAATCGGTTTCTAACGCTGTTTCTGCGAAGCTTCATAGTAGAAAACACCTGTTCACAGATGTAGGAAGATGCAAACATCGCAATTATCTTCTGAGCGTGAGATTTCAGGTTTGGGAAACGTGATTTTGACAGAGCCTTGTAGATCTCAATTTTAGAAACGTTGAGAAATAGTTGCTTCAATTCAGTATTACATTGTAACTCAATCAGTTCGAGCTGCAATTCTGGTTTGACTGATTCACAATCCAGATTAAATGGCATGCTAAAAATGTCCAGGTCATGTTCGATAACTTTGAAGTCTTGGAACCTTCGTTCAAATTCTTCATGAAGACATTTCAAGCTTTTCTCATAGCTCCTAAGTTCGTCTTCCGTAACTGCAATAGTTTTTAGTCTTGGAAAATGAGTAAAGTCTTTCTTGACTAATTGTTTGGAGAATAGATTCAATTTCATTTTGACACCCTTGATAGGACTCCAACTATCATGGATTAATTGATTTCTTCCCTGGAGTTTAAGGTTCAATTTATTGATGTGACTGAGAAGATCTGTAAAAAAAATGCAAAGTCCGAAAGCCATACAATATCTTTCAAATGTTCACACTCGTCCATTACTTTTTTTTTTCCATGAAAGAGATTATTTCGTCTTTAAGAGCCCAAACGCGTTCGAAAACCCATCCTGCACTGAGCCACCTTACTTTAGTGTAGTAAAGTACATCAGAATATTCAGATTGCAATGAGTCAAGAAACTCTCGAAATTGTCTATGATTGTCGAGAACAAATGCTATTAACAAGCTTAACAACAGCATCAAGCACATGTTTCATGTCTAGAGCAGATTTACACAGAGCTTCTTGATGTATGACACAATGAAAAAACACAACTTCGTTCCCAGGAAATGATTCGTTAAATATGCCTACAAAACCAGATTTCGTCCCTATCATATTCGGTGCTCCATAGTGTTGTAAAAAAACGGTTTTTTTTTCTGGCTTGAAAAAAAAACATGAAAAAAAACATGTTTTTTTTTCTGGAACACGTTTTTTTTTCACAACTACTAAATCTCAAATTTGTAAGGCAGTTATCGTTTAAAATGACTGTTTTAGAGTTTATTCTAAGTACTTCTCTTAGTTTAAAATCTACTATATTTTTCTGGTTCAGTAGGAAAAAAAATTACGAAAATATTGGCAAAATTGACTGAAATTTTCTTTATGAACGGGGATTTCCCGAAGAGACTAGGTTGCGCGAGAAGGAATCCCCATTCCCCATTGTTTGGATTGCTACTTGCTATTTGAAATAGTGCTGCCAACCCTACAAAATTACCTACAGATCTTTTAAAAAAATTAGGAATTTAAAATTTATCCACGGTTTTTTGTCTCTTTTTATTACTTATTGGGCTTTTTTTTATATTCTTATACTTGTTAACTCTCAGAGTATAGTGGTACTGACTCATTAAATTGTCAGTAAGGCAGCGTGCATAAACCACATAGCTCCATTTTGGCCTCCTGTGAACCCCCCCCTCCTCCCCCACGTAGCCCTACGTGGCTTTTGCCCCCCCCCCTCCCCCCTGCTCACGTAGCACGTAGCTTTCTTCCGTTTTGATTCCAGAATAGGGATGGCGATTCTTTCCGAAAAATATCGATTCTTGAATCGATTCGAATCGAAATTTGATAAATCGATTCACAAAAAAATCGATGTCTAAAAGATCGATTTTCTAAAAATCGATCTTTTTTCGATTTGGTTTTCGTGTTCGTTTTTTTATTATAATTCCAATCATGGAAAACAAAAAGGACACCATAATAATCAATCTTTTATCATCTTTAAACTAATTAAAGTATTTTTTACAACTGAATAAAAGTAACAGGTGTACAATAAGATATTTATTTCACAACTCTGTTGGTTACATAAAACAGTTTTGAAATGATATAGTTTACAGTTCCCAGTGCTTAGTGTCCAACCTTTCAGGAACAACAGACCGAGCATGGTGGTGTAACGGCTAGCGTTCTGGCCTCGCATTTGGGAGGACGGCGGTTCGAATCCCCGTCCGGGCATCCAGATTTGGGTTTCGCAAATCACTCCAGGCAAATTCCGGGATGCTTGCTTCAAAAGGCCATGGCCGAATTTCTTCCCATTCCTTCCCCCCATCCTTTTCCGTCTCTAAAGACCTCGCTTTTAGAGAGACGTTAAGCAGATTTAAAAAAAAAAAGAGGTTCCGCTCATCACTTGCGATGTTGCCGGCAATTAAAATAAATAGGTCGCTCGCAAGGTACTGATTATCCCACTATTAGATACATATATTGGCTGTTGAGTAAACCTGATAGTAATTTTTTTTTTTTTTTTTTTTTTTGCCAGTAAAGTATAGGATCACACTTCAGGTGCACAACTGCTTGCGATAAATACTGTTTAAATTCTTTGTTTAATCCCTGACTTTCATGTGCAAGTGCATTACATGTAGAAAGTACTTTTTCATATTCGATTTTCACGGCTGAAATATCGATCCACTGGATCGATTCAGTAGTATAAATTGATTTAAAAAATCGATTTTTTTGGTCCAAAAGATCGATTCTTTGATTAATCGATCTCAGATCGCCATCCCTATTCCAGAAGACATTTTGTACTGTTTTCTCTTGTCAGACTATTGTAAATTACATACGGATATAATTAACTGAGGGAAATAAATACTCACATGCTGTATTGAGTTCAGTTCCTCATTTTAACTGTGAAAAATGTTACGAAAGGAAAGTTACGTGGCCTGGCTCGGAACCCCTCCTCCCTCTGGACCGAGCCACGTAGTTTGTGCACGGTCCCTAATTATGAATCGTTTCCTTGCAACCGTTGGTGTAAACAAACGATTGAAAAGAAGTAAAGCTCCTATTTTGTATGATAATAGATTTTAATTCAAACTTAAAAGACCGTAACACAGAATTATCAGCACAGTCTTTATGCACAGTGTTTACTTTGCTCACTATTTAAAATTGCAATTTCAAAATCTTTTGCGTACAATACAAGAACAACCAGTAATAGAAAATTTAACTATTTCTGAAGTTATGGATCTAGAGGAGACAGAAGAAGAGACAGAAAATTTCGACACTGATCGAACTAATGTTGGTAGTGCTGATACTAGTCAATGTGGTACTGACATAGAGGATGAATAAAATTATGTTACCTATATAGATACACTTATGAATAATTATGTGAGACATTATATGATTCAGTAAGACTTAAAACACACATGTAAAATGGAAGTTCCTTAAATAAAACTATAATTTATCAAATATATTGTTTTCTGAAAAAAAAAAAAAAAATTTAGAAAAAAAACACGGGTGCTAGGTTTTTTTTCACAAAGCTGAAAAAAAACATTTTATTTTTTTTTCAGTTTGCAACACTAGTGCTCCATCAGTTGTAATGTTACAAATATTGATCAAACGTACTTTCAAAGACGTGATAGTTTCTTGAAATTCTTGAAAAATGTCTGATCCTTTTGTCGTTCCCTTTAATGAACGCATGCAAGCTAATTCTTCAGCAACACAAAAGTTGTCATCAATACGTCTTATAAATATCAGTAACTGAGCTGTGTCAGTTATGTCCGTACTTTCATCCAACGCAAAAGAACTGAATTTAAACTCCTTTATCTTTGACTCTAGTTTTGAGATAAACTGCTTATCAATTACTTCAATTCTAGAAGAAATTGTTGTTCGAGACAAACTTACTGTCTCAAAATCCTTTGTTTTGTCAGGACACAAAATATCACATACTTGGAGCATACAAGTTTTAACAAATTCGCCGTCAGACAATGCTTTGTTACTTTTTGCAATATTATATGCTACAACGTAACTAGCATGTGTAGATAGCTTTTGAGAACAGCTTTGTTTCGTAAAAATATTTTTCTGATCTGACAGTTTTTTACGTAGAGCTCCTGTTTTTTGCTTCCGATCTTCTTCAGTCATTGTTTCATAAGTGGCGTTGTTATGTTTTGTTATAAAGTGTCGAGAGAGGTTGAATTCCTTGAATACGGCTACAACTTCATTGAAAATGAGGCACACAGGTTTATCCTTAATAGACGTGAAAAAGTATTTCCAAGTCCACTCAGATTTAAAAACACGATATTCTGAATCAACTTTACGCTTTTTATTTGCCATTGTAACGATCAAAAATGTAAAAAAAACACTAGCAACAAAGGAAAACTATAGAAACACAAGCCAGACACACAGCCTCAGAGATGACTTGACACTGACCAGAGACACTAACTACGCGACTGTCCGAACTGCACTGACCTTGAGAACAGACTAAGCGACAATGGTAGCGCCCGAGTCGTTCCGAACTTAACCGAGCAACACACGCATTGTACTCCACATCGCCATGCTACCGATCTACAGACATATACTACGTCACTACGCAAACTCAGTTAATATTAGATGCGATAATACCGTACTGAAAACGCAATAAGAAGGAAACATTCTATTCCAGCTACGCAGAAAATACATTTTGTCCTATGTGTAATTGTAGGGGTTATTCGAAACCATGTCGCGGGCCGGATTGACTAGCCCGAAGGGCCGGACTTGGCCCGCGGGCCGTACTTTCCCCATCACTGGTATAGAAGGTTGGTGATTCCAGTACCTGGCCTACGAGCTCAATCTTTCTCTCAGCCATGTATTTAAGTCCTACCTTTCACCAAGTGAAGACCGTTTTCAAATCGGACAACTGGTGTTGTTTTAATAATTTTAACTTGGTGTTTTATTCAAGTGCAAAATATTATTCTATTGATTAATTTCTCCCATCTACTTGGTAATTGGAATAATTTTAAGGCAAGTCTTATTTAAATTATTTACTTTGTAATATGTAATTTGGCATTTGCTGTAAAATACGGAATAAACTTTAATTTTTTTTCCTCAAATCTTGAACTTAAATTATTATGTTTCGCAATTTCATTCTAGATTAACTTTCCTTTTTATAATAATAAATGTCTAAAATATATTTGCTGACAACAGTTTTTTTGTTATTTTTAATTAAATATACTTTTTTTTTATAAATTGAGTTGAAATATTCGTGCGCTCTTACCTTGAGTAAATTATGTACAACTTTCATTCTTTTTTAAATCAAATTTATTTGAAGGTTTGGTTCGCAATTTGTTGAAAAATTGTTTTCTTACAGCAATTTTCAAAAACAAATATAATTTACTATAAATACGATATTACAGATTTATTTTTTCCCCTAAACTCTTATTTATTATATTTGATTAGTCTAATTGTATTTTTTTTCAATTAAAAGTAAAGTGAACAGCATAAAAGGGCAGAAAATTAAAATCATCTGCCATCTCAGGTAAGATGGTCAATAGCGTGACGGCGGACGTCTAGAGACGTCCGTGTTATGCGGGTTTGCATTCAGAGTTAGTCACTGACAGGACTCTTCATATTGCCGGTAATGTTCAATGTGTTAATGATTTTTAGGTTGATATTGTTAAATCCAGAAAATCTAAAGCATTTGTAACACTTCACTCCAAACATACACCAATGAAATTTTAATAACTACGGTTAGCAAGTTACATCTTCCACCTGAGAATTTACTTCAGTACTAATGCCATGCAGTATTGACTTACCATTGCAGTCTGATTTCTTTTGTTTTGTTTCAATAACATCTCATAATTATGGGGGAAAGGGATTATTAATGTTTGATTCTAAGTATATCTTCACGAATAAATCTGGAGTGGCTTGGCAACAGTTTTAAATAAACTGTCTCTCTCTCACGATTTAATCATGCAATATTTGTCATTTGTTGGACAAAATACAGAATACCACAAAAGAATTTACTGATTCTAAGGTAAAAGGAAATGGCTTCACCACTACCAATGACTAATCATGAGATAAACGGTGTGTACTAAATGGCCCAATTCCTCTTGCATGATAAGGTATTAACTGAAATATTGCTTGTTTGCATTTGTCTCATGTGTTTTACAATTGTCGCAGCCTTCAACTTTGGTGAGTGATGGGTTATTTTACCCATCATTTGTTATTTATAAAATAATTTGTATGTCACTTAATTACCATCTAATTTCGTACATGCAACAATAGTGCTTTTTCTACCAACGTGTAATACAGAGCTGCCATTGATTATTACTATGTTTACTCCTTTCGAGGAGGCTTGTAAATGTCCCACATCCAAGCTGACATTAGCAACACAATCTTCAAACCCCATAATTCCGACGACTCGCAATAACACTGAAATTTTCAAATAGAACTGCCAAGTTTATGGGGCTATTTCACCCACCTACATATGTTTGTTATCAGAAAAAGAAGGCATATATTAGAGTTTTTTTCCAACTAATACTATGCCTTCTCAATGTCGAGTTCATTAGAGGTGGGAAAGGACTGTGACAAGGAATTCAGTCATGGCCTTTTGAAGGACCTGTCCCAGCATTCACCTGGAGTGATTTAGAGAAACTATGTAAAACCCAAACCTAGATGGTGAGACAAGGATTCGAACATGCCTCCTTGTGAATGTGAGGCCAGAAAGTCACCGCTCACCCACCACACTCGGTGTAATCTATCACAAAGTTATATCAGAGGGTTTACTTGGGAAACCTTCCTATTAAGTCATTCATATCACTGTTTTTTCATGCTTTCTTTAATAACTGAGCAAATATTTCTCCTCTGCATTCAAATGCAAATTCAAAAGCATTTACTTCTGTTAAGTTACGATTTGGACAGATAATTTCATATGCCTTAATTTTTAAAGATTATAAAGATTGAAATTCAGTCACCAGTGCAAACTTCTATACCTAAATCAATAAATATTGTGAGGAATATTTCTGTTATCAGAAAAATGTATAAATGACATGTGTCTAAATCTATTACAACTATCAGTTTTGTTAAATTGATTCCCTTTGTTTACCAATCCTGCAGGAGTTGACAATACAAACTACTTCTAAAGTTAATATGCAGTAACTTTAAAAAAAACTCTGCAATTTTTATGCTGATTTCTTACTATAATTTAGTGTGCTGTATCTATTTGAGCATTCTGATAAATTTAAATGAATTGCTTCAAGTTAATAATGCCAGAACATCTTCCACAATTTTTACATTTCTGCAGAAGACATTTGGTTATGAAGACGTTTCTAATTCAATGTTTATCCTCCAATAAATAAAAATCCGACCACACTATTCTCTTCATCTAATTCCTCTGTCAATTGGCAATAGTAGGTTTTGCAGAATTCTTCACATATCTATCCCAAAATTTTCCAAATTCCTTTATGCTTCTTGCTTTACACCTCGGTGAGATTATTAGAGGCAAGAAAGGACTGGGAACAAGGAACAGCAAGGAATATGGCCATGGCTTTTGAAGGAACCATTCCAGCATTTGCATGGAGTGATTTGGAGAAACCATGGAAAACCAAAATCTGGATAGCCAGTTGGGGGGGATTAGAAACTGAGTCTTCTCGAATGTAAAGCCAGAGCATTACCGCTCACCCACCACACTTGGTCCAAATTCCTTATTTTAAAATTTATTACTTGAATTTGTAAATTCTTCCCTTTGTTCACAATTCCAAAATTCAACTGGACCATGAGAAAATTGTCAATGCATCCATCTTGAATAAATTTATCTTTTCCTTTGTTTGCAATAGTCAAAAAGCTAAATTTTATTTGTTTCTTAAAAAAATTATATATAAGAAAATATTTTAATATGATCACTGCGCAGTCCGTAATTAAATGCTACTTTATACATGACGCAAACAATATGCCACTGGCATTTATTTTATGACTGAACATAACACCAATGTGGTTCCACCATTTTCCACAATTATAAATGATAATTTGCCTTTAATTTACAAAGAAGGTTGTTTTTAAAGAATTTCTAAACTTGCTGTGGCTAAGCCATCACAATGAGGGAAAAAAAACATGTGAGTAACACAGTTAGGAACTTCGTAATGTGACTACATGTTTTTACATTTAATTTACTGCAAAGTATTGGTACTGATAATAGTAAAAACCATTTCCAGACCTCCTTACAAGAGTTGCAGCACCGGTGCATCAATATTCATCCATTCTAATCTCACAGGAATTGACATCACCTCAAAACAAACCATTTACATGAATGTCTAAAAATAACATCAGAGATGAAACTGCAATCAATATGCCAAAAACAACTGAAGAGATTATTTAGTCCCATGAAACAGTCTTGCCTGTTGAAAAACATGTAGCTCCTCCATTTGGAATATAACCAGGCATCCACCTCTAGAAAAGGAGTTGTGTATATTAAGCCTCTACACAATGTATCTGGTAGTAGAAAATAATACTATACAATAAAAAAAAAATTATGGTTGTTAGATCATGAGCTTTTTCCCACATTCCTGAATGCCAGAGTAGTTACAGACATGACATTGCTTGAAGAGCGGATACAATTTGAGGTGGTTGGATAGTTTAAATTGAGTGTTATTGATGATGATCCTGCTCATTAAATAGACCAAAAAGTAGTAGCTCATTTAGTTTGCAATATTTAAGCCATTCCCAGAGGGAAGGATACTCACAGCCTTCCCACAGTGTTCTCCAGGTATGACTGGCTACTAAATGTTTTTGACTGCATGTTAGTCTTGATTAGATATTAAGTAAGAAACAGACAAAAAAGAAACTTCATTAGCTGGCCATGGATGTGAAAAAGACTGGCTCTGAAAGTGCCCTTTATTTATACTTTTGAGTCTTAAGAAGCCTGTTGCACTCTTAGTATCAAATGTACATGCATCGTTTTCAATTAACTTCAGGACACAGAATGCATAAAACTGATTCTGTTTTTGGAGTAAGACAACAGTGATAGGATAAGGACACTTAAATTATATTATCAGGTTAAATGGCAAGACTATTTGTGACCTGCACACTGGCAGCAAATGTGACGACTGATGTGGATACCCTGTGGCTAATCCACAATTCGGTCCTGCAAATGAGTTTTTGGTAAGCCACTGAAGGACCACTGCTGCCAACCTAATGGAGAATAAGGCTCTACACAATCTGGGCTAAACATTAGAAGGTACACATTTATCCAGCTGGGCTGCTACAACAGTAGATCACACGTCATGAGATTGAAGTACCAAAAATAATTAAAGGTTACTCATTGGAATACTAGAATTTTGCTTGAAATGGAGAATAACAATAAATCAGAGATAAGATTGGTGCTCAACACCCATAACATTGCAAGATTAAACACTGATATTGCCACCTAGAGTGATACCAGATCAAGTGTTGAAACAAAATTTGACCAGTACACTTGTTTAACGAAAAGGAATGGAGGGGAGATACAATTAATTGTATTCATGAAGGATTTGCTGTGAAACAAAACTGGTAAATGGCAAACAGTTACAAACCTGTTGATCTCTACAGGCCACTCTCATGAGAGGGAGCTTTATCACTGTCATTACTACCTATGTCTACATACTAGATGCTAATGAAGATTTAAACAACTAATTCTGTGACCAGTTATACAGCCAACAGTATGGTATCATCTAGAGATGATTATTACTGCCTGTTGACTTCCTGAGTAGTATCAGATTGTCGGAACTTGTATTAGTTGGGTTAGGGCTTAAATTTTACAAACTAAATGAGCTTCTACTTTTCGGTCCATTTAATGAGCAGGATCATCATCAATAACACTTAATTTCAACTATCCAAGCAATGGCATATCTGTAACAACTTTGGCATTCAGGAATATGGGAAAAAAGTCATACTTAACACCAAGTGCACAAAAATGAATTTAAAAAAAAAGCGTTTGTGGCTTCTCTCATAAGAGAAAATGCTTATCACTATAAAATAAAATACTCAAAGTAACACATTGCTGTGATCTTTCTGTATCATCAAAGACCTCATGTCTCTGACTTTGGGAAATAATGGAATTATCTTCCCTACACTTAAACATCTTGTAATAAGCAGTAAAAAAAAAAAAAAAAAAAAAAAAAAAAAAAAAAAAAAAAAAACTGACATGATGCATTGATCTTTATGTCGTCAGTCTCTTTACCGGTTTGATGCAATCCTCCATCCCATCCTATATTGCATTAACCTTTTCATCTCAACATACCCCTTACAACCAACATCCTCAATTATCTGCTTCATATATTCTAATCTCTGTGTTCCTCTACAGTTCTTACCTTGGACTGTTCTCTCCACTAACAAGTTAACCAACTCTGCATGTCTCAAAATATGACCTACCATCTTGTCTCTTCTTTCTATAAGATTCTTTCCATTCCCATCATTTCCAAAACTAGTTTGTTTCGTACTTTATCTGTCCATTTAATTTTCAGCATCCTTATATAGCACCACATTTGAAATGCTTCAATTTTCCTTTTTGTGGAATTCCTAAAGACGATGCTTTGCTACCATAACATGCTCCACACAGAGTTTTTAAAAATTCTTTCCGAGTCGTAGATCAATATTTGAAACTAAATGATTTCTCTTTTTTCATGAAGGCTCTTTTTGCTAATGCTATCCTGCTTTTAACATTATTCCTACTTTGACCATCAGTTGTAATTTTACTTCCTAAGTAGCAAAATACATCAACTTTTCCTATCACTGACCCTATTTTTATATTTAATCAACTATTATTGTTATCATTTCTGCTACATTTCATCACTTTTGTCTTACTTTGGTTTATATTTAGTCCAAAATCTTTCTTCAGTATTTTGTTCATGATATTCAATAACTTCTCAATATCCTCAACCTGTTCTGCTAACAAGACAATGACAGCAGCAAATTGTAGCATACCGATTTTTTCCCCTTATGCCACATTCAAATCTTTTACTTCCTTTATTGCTTCTTCTACATACAAATGAAATATTAATGGGGATAGACTACAACCTTGTCTCATGCATGTCTATCATGATTGTCTACTTTTATTATAGCTACTTGATTCTTATAAAGATTATGAAGTATTATTCTATCTCAGTATTTTAGACCCGACTTCTTTAAAAGTTTGAACAACTTGTGCCACCTAACATTATCAAAAGCTTTTACTAAATCAATCTATGACCTTGATATTGGAGCAGGATAAGAGTTAATTCTATCTGATGAGGACGTAAAAAGTATGCCTACCATAGAAATCCAGAGGACATCATTAATTGAAAAAAAAAAAAACTCGTAAATTTACTATCACCAGTGTTCAGCCAAGATCACGCCATTGCCAAACACTAGATTTACAGATATTGTTGGAATGGTAAAGGCTACCTACAATAATTGAGAAGTATGATTCAAAATTATTGTAATTATAATCAATTCAACTGCCTGTAATCTATTTTTAAAATATTTATATTGTGAGGTAATAAAAAAATTACTTATGACAAAATCTAAGGGCAGATAACAGTAATGAGTCTTCAAATCTTGGGAGTGCCAATGTTCAACCCTCCTTTCATTCCTAATTAAAAATGTGTCCAACATCGATTATAGTAAATGTTGATGACAATAATAAATCCTTGAGTGACCAAACAGAGGAAACTATTTATTTAAAAAAAAAAAAAAAAAAAAAAAAAAAAAAAAAAAAAAAAGATTAACACAATATTTCAGAACTAAGAAAGGAAGGGATACAATAAAAATTGGTTGAAATGTGGGTTAAAATCAACCAAAAAAACTGCTTTACAACATACTTTACAAAAACAGAACACAATTTGGTTGATTATACTAACACCACAAGATCTCAAAAGAAGTAAATGTAATACTGTAATGCTGATTAAGCAGTGATGAAGTAATTTCAGTAAAAGAATTAGACCCATAGTTTTATAGCTTTATCACAACTGAATTGGGGAGGCAACACAGCCAAGAATTCAGATCAAGGAACAGTCAGCTTACCACCAATACTGATCAGTTTTTCAGTTATCTTCAATAATCCTCTAGCAATTATTTGCACGGTTTCAAATTTTCACTTACAAGGTATTGTTTCAGCTTTGTAATAACACACATTAGAACAAAAATTACAGATGCCAACAATCACCCCAATTCTTAGCGCACATTACCTTCAATGATGTTAAACACTAGAGAGGGGAGGGGTTAAAGTGAAGCGAATTGTCATTTTGAGGAGAACCCATGGTCCAGGATTGTGAAAAATTCATAGTTTCACAATTTAAAAAAAAAAAAAAAAAAAAAAAAAAAAGATATTGAGTTTAGATCAGTTCCACTAACTGATACAGCTGAAACAGCCTGAGAGAATGCAAACAGTTTTGCATTACAAATTGCAGTAATATGATTTGACAAAATCATATATCAATAGAATTAGAATTTAATGAGTCAATTAATTTAATCTTCTTCTTCTTCCTGTCCAGTATTAGGCCTGGTGTCCTGTTACGGTCTCAATCCATCTTCTTGGTGGTCTTCCTACATCTCTCCTGCCTGTGGGATGATATTTGAGGATTTTCTGTGGGATCCGGATCATCTTCATCCTTAGTACATGATCTGTCCAAGATGTTCTATAAGTTTGTACACTATGGAGAATTGGTTTTACTTTGAGTTCATTAAGGATTTCATCAGATCTCTTTCTGTCTCGTAATGTGTAGCCAGCTGTTCTCCTCATGAATCGCATCTCAGCCGCCGTTAGTCTTTGTTCATCACCTCTGTGTAGTGTCCAGGCCCCGCTGCCGTACAATAGGGCAGGTTTAGCCAGGATGTTATATAGCCCGATTCTTCTGTGCTGTTGAACAAGAGATGGTCTGAAGGTGTTATTTATTATTCTTGTAACTTTCGTGAAATTTGTGATTTTTTGTTGCATATCGGTTTCTAGAGTGTAGCTGAGGTTGTAACCTAGGTATTTAAATTCTGCTACTTGTTCTAAGGGCGTGTTGTTTATTGAGATTTTGGTTTTTCCCAACAAAGGCCATAACCTTAGTTTTATTGAGGGAAATCTCCACGCCGTATTCTTTTGCTGTCCTATGGAGGTTATATACCGATCTCTGCAGGTCATCTTCTGATTCAGCAAAAAGCACTTGGTCATCTGCAAACAGTAATGTATCCAGGTTGGTCTGTCTGTCTATTTTTATTCTACCATGGGGTTTTTGTCGCCAATCACTAATGATTTTGTTTATATATATATGCTGAATAAAAGTGACGATAGGCAACACCCTTGTCTCACTCCTCGATTAATGGGTTCCCATTCTGACAGCTGTTGTCCAGTTCTTACTGCGATTACATTGTGACTGTAGATGTTTTGAATTGCATTTATGATCTGTGGTGGCGTGTTACTTTCTGCCAGAATTACCAAAGTTTTCTTCTGTCAATTGTATCGAAAGCTTTTCTGAAATCAATTAACCCAATATAAATCAGACATACTCTCCCAACCACACCGCTCCCCAAAAAACACTCCGAACGATTGCAATGCTTGCCATAATCTACGACCCAGATGGTGCTGGCATGGGGGGAGATACTCCTACGAGGCAGTAGTCTTGGAAAATTTAACTGAAGTGGTTTTCCCTTGCCTTCCTCAGTCATCGAACCATATGCAAATTAAGTTTTACTGTTTGTGTGGATGACTGATGTGTTTGTGTTCAATATAGAGTGTCGTTTGCATTGTGAAAGAATTAAACATGAAGGAAGGGAGATAATGAAAACCAGTGCTGGCGCATTCAGGCCTACTCCTCCAAAAATTTCTTCCACCACCAGACTCAAACCAGCTAACTCTGTATCAGATGCCAGACACCATCACAGTGCGCAAGCACAAGAGTCAATGAGGCAGGAGTCTGAAATATTGGCTACAACATACTTGTGTTGCCTTCTAATATATATATATATATATATATATATATATATATATATATATATATATAGATTGTTAGGAAACAAAGGCGCTAAAGCGGATATGTTAAACATTGGATAGGATAAAAAACCACCGCTTACCAAAGAAGGGGATTCCAGCGGCGTTGATACACAAATAAAACACGAACACACAAAGAATAGAATTTTCGAGCATGGCTCTTCCTTGGTAGAAGTGAGATGGCTGCACGCAAGCGCTGCCGGCAAATGTAATTTTTATTAGGCAAACAAGGGATGCAGACCAGACAAGGGCAAAATCAAAAGCACATATTTTCCTGACTAACCTCAGCTATGTGAGGTCGGCTGTCAATGGTAAAGTTCAGACCGTGTAGAACATGCAAGAAACCAATGAACAAATGGCAATATGGTTATTAAAAGATTAATGTTAAACTCTGTTTTATGGCCAATTACGGGTGACAATATTCTTGCCGATACCAGGAATGGCAGATGATCTTACTCTCCATCCAATGGCAACACTACCAAAAAGTGAAGAGGTCTATTCAGTTTGGGCTTCCAAGGAGAGCAGTTGCACAATTCTTCGGCTTGGGCTCTCGAAGAAGCAGTTAAAGACTTACGCATGTGCTCTTATGGCAAGCTATTGAAATGGTCAACCATTTTAATATTTAAAGAGCATTTAATTTATATTTGCAATGAAATGGTCAACCACTTTAATATTTAAAGAGCATTCAATTTATATTTGAAACAAATGAAAATAAACATAAATCACAGTATTATACCTTACAATTCTTTTGACATTATTTAATTAATAAAGAAAACACAATGTATTCGTAGATATAAGCAATTATTTCTGTCTTTTATATATGAAATAGAGTCCACAGCTCGTTCTCATTTAAGTCTATTGGCGGAGAAAGTCAGTCACTATATTATGAGGTACATTACCATTGCTGACGACGGCTTCTCTGATGGGATTAACACAAATACAACATTGATAGCATCCCACCTTCAAAAAAAGAATTTTCAGCTCTCAAAAAAAAAAAAAAAAAGTTCAACTCGAACATCCATTCATTTCTTCTACGTCCAGAGAGATGTATCGTCTTTTGTTATGTATACCTTCTCTGGCGTCCAGAGAAACACATTCACGGCCTTCTGAAATAAACATGTGATGAAGCACTGAGATCATCACACTATTGAATGTGCAGTATTTTGCATCCAAGTACAAGGATAGTATTCAGCACTCTGATGTGATACAACACTGGTATCCTATCATATTGCGCAGATGTCTGTCAAATGCACTGACTGATGCACTTGAGTGAATAACTACAGGTGCCTGGTGAGAGAAAAGACTAGTTGCCAATCAGTGAATGACCATAAGCTGTTGCATCATTTTTCGGCACTACGTTCTGGGAGTGTAATCAACATAGTAACATCACCACGATAAACCACCATTCACTGCAATGATGCAATTACAAATCCAGTGATGCCCTGATAATTATGACTTATATCATAATTTCAACCCAAATCAATCGAGTTTCATGCTCTGTAAAATCTTACAGAACCCATTTGTCTTTGTAATGATTTGCTGATGATTTGTCTGTTTTGAATTGCATATTAATGTTACAATAAATATTCAATTTTATCATTTTGAGTGTTAATAAATAGTGTGTTGTCATTTATTAAATTCAGCAGTATTGATTTAATTTGAAACATGATTCTCCTGCCTCCTCTTCATTTTAATGAAATTATTAATATTGAGAATAATATTTACTTTTGCAAATAATTATAAAATTCGTGGTACAACAATTTTGTCACCCACAACCCAACGGTACACTTTAACGCATCCTGAATGAAATTTTTATAGGGAAATTGGTCTTAAAATACTTTCATTGATAAAAAGAGGAATGCTGCTGATTTGTAATGAAGGCCAGAATGTGGAGCTGTTTCTCAAAACATGAAGTCAGTTAGAACTCATTGGATTTTGAAGACTATACGAAAAACGCTCACACATAAAATCAATTAAGTGAAGGTTTTTGTTGTATCAAAAACATTTTGTATTGTTAAACTGGAATTTTCAACAACATTTTTCAAAGAACATACTTAAATGGAAAGATGATTTATCCACCTCTCCCTTTTCCCATCATAGACTGTTTATAAATGGGTACTTTACTGTACTAACGGGCAATTCTTGTCCTTCTACTTACTTACATTTGCACAGAATATTTCAGCTTTAATTTTTAAAGACAAGGGTTCCAATAACTATGTTTCATGCAATACATAAATCTTTTAACGATGGAATCAAATACCACCATCAATACACCAGTATGTTCAACTGAAAAAATACGAGAAATACAAAATGTTTTACACATTTTAAAGCTAGAGGTAACAGACTGAAAAATTCAGAAAGAATAGTGAGACACTGCTACAGATTTTTTGGGGGGGAGGGGAGGGGGGTGTTGTAATGAATGAGAGAGCATGAACTACACTGCAGTAAACAGAAACTAAGCCTAACAAAATTGTTTGTTTCTAAATTCCCATGAAGTCAACATTATTTATTTAGTACTAAATGAAGTCAACAAATCTGTGGTTTTATAATTATGTTAAATGCCAATATTTGATTTTTATGAATAATATTGTAAAATTAACAGAAGACTGTACTAATTTGGCTAATTACAAGACCCTTTAAAAGTTTAGTGCATATTCTCAAAGGCTAATCACAAGAAATAGGGTATTACACCATTTTTGAAATGTGGCTTAGTTTAATCCTTTGGTAATAATAAATTGTTAAAATTTTTATTTCAATTTTTTGAAACTGACAAGTACCTTAAAAGGATATTTAAATATTACATTTTGAATTTCCGCATGAAAATGCTAACTGCTATGCTGCCTTGGTTCGTGATGTCACTAGATTTGTGATACAAGTGTATATCCCACCAAAACCAGCAATGGGGATTCTATCCCATAACTTCTAAATAATAAATAAGTATCATAAGCATTTCCCAGCTCGGAAATAAACTGATATCACAAAGAAACGTAAAATTTAAAAAAGCCAAAATCTAAAAGTTATGGTATTTATTTGCATTCAATTTTACTTATAGGGCTTAAAATTATGAGCATTTTGATATGTAATTTGTATAGTCTAAAAATTTTATCTAAAGAGATGTTGAAATTTTAATGCCTATTACGCCGCATGTGGATGTAACAAAGGCGAACAATCAAAATTGTGTTTATTTAAGACAAATCGCTCATTTTTAAAGATAACTTAAATTTTATTACAGCAGCATACTGCCAACAGAGGAAGACATATTCTGACCAAAAATATACTTCACAGTCACAGTAGAAATAGACTTTTTTAGATAAAATAAAAATTGGAATTTCATAAATAAAAGATGTAGGAAGATAAAATTAGGTTCAAGTAATAGAGAAAAATAATAATATTACAGTTTGACAGTAATGTGAGATTTAAAGGGAGAAGAGCAGAACTTTAGTATTGAAGCACAGTGCATTAGGCATGTAAGTTTTTTGGAAATTAAACACTCAAAGGAGTAGACTTACAAGAAAAGTTGACCTAACTTCAAAGATTCTAAATCAATCAGACTATAACATATTAAAATTTCATGGAAACTTGATGAAAAATAGTAAAGCATGAGAATCCGGGACTTTCATAATTCAAAAGAGAACAATAATTTCCTGTGGGGAAATATGGTAAACACAGAACATTCTCAGCCAGAGACTATAAAAGGGGGCAGCCATCTTTAACATTACCGGCAGTTTTTTTGTAAGCAATGTCTGAGTAAGGTTGTGTCTTGATTTTAGCTCCATGAAAATTTGTTAACAATGTGGAACATAGAATCTAAACAATAAATTAACAGTGTGGTCTTTTAAAATGTATTAAGTGACTTTAAGATACTACAGTAAGATAATAGGAGTTAACATCACCATAATTTTTATTATGAGGTGAAACTTAACATCTTCAACCTTCAGGGGACTGTGAAAGGTTTCAGGAGTGCAAGTGAATGAGTGTGTAGTGGTGGCCTGCTTACACCTCATCGACAACGAGGTCATTAGAGGCGCGATGGGATCAGGGCAAGGAACGGGAAGGAATTCGGCCATGGCCTTTTTGAAGGAAGCATCCCGGCATTCACCTGGAGTGATTTGGGGAAACCATGGAAAACCCAAATCTGGATGCACGGACGGGGATTCGAACCCGCGTCCTCCCAAACGTGAGGCCAGAACGTTAAGCGTTTACCCACCACGCTCGGTGGTGACCTGCTGTCTTCGTTAACAGATTTGAATATTCTTATGTCAGCCTTAGGTTTAACATGCTCGTACCAGTCTAAATTAAAAACTTTATTTTCAAGGGAATATAATCTTTCCTCTTCAGTGAACATTTTTATTTCAACAATAACGTGAAACCGGGTAACTGTAACGGGGAAAACTGTATTTACAGTTTGGCAGCTGTTTGAATTTCTGTAATTTTAGTTATGGTATCAAGCTTCAACATTCAAGTACTAGAACATTATCAACAACGGCGTCAGCTTAAGCATTCTTTGCAATCCCAAGTAAGGACATTTGTTTAACAGATTGTCAATTAAGACTTGTCGACTGTAAAACAACTTCGAGAGTGGAGACGAGAGTGTTTTGAAAAGAAGCCACTTTTGATTTGATCCCAAGTATCTTATTCTGCATTTTCTATGTTGCTCTTATAAAATACCTGTGAGATTTTCATTAAAAACCTGTCACAGCCTTCATCCATAAATTTAAACATAAAATTACACAGTGAAAGAATCCCTTATCTCCTTCAAAATCAAGCTCGTGTTTAATTAACTGGCATGTATCTTTTCATTGTGAATTCAAAGTCCACTGTCTGGTCCTTCGATTTACTTTTGGCCCTACTCTTGCTATTAATATTTTATCTATTCTGCTACGCAATTGTTTATCTGTAAATTGACAACTTTCCACATACCATATAGCCAGTCTCTTATAATGGGATCTATGGGAAATAAATGTATTGAATTTGATTGAATGAATGGATGGATGCTCCAACTTTTGCTAGATTAGACTTTCCCCAATAACATTCTATCAATGTGCAGGATGACTCTTCACTTCTGCGGCGTAACAACATCAAAAACACAACCGTATGTTTACAGCCACCTCCAGATGCTGGACGATCATGGTGCTGAACACTTGTCACCACTTCCTCTTGTTAATTCACAATAAGTGTGGCAGCATACGGCTCGGATCGGGCTTAGTGCTCTGTACAAACTGTACATTTAACAATACAAATGTTTTGATTCCTCTTCAGCTGTACATAACCTGTTGTGTTGAAGTTTTAACATTCCTCAGTTCAGCAGAACAGAAATTGTGATTTGATGCAAAGAAGTTTGCAACCATCAAAGGATTTATTCTTGGCAGATTCATGCTTTCTGATTTCACAAATCCGTCTTCCATTATACATTGTTATCAAATGAACGAGATATAAGTTGTCTATTAATAATAACTATTCGAAAAATCACTGTTTGATATCAATGATGAAAATCAAGAGATACCTTCAGTATTAGTATTTACTATAAGATGATGCCATGTAGGAATCCATTTTGGCAGATAAAGTTTCATGACAAGGCTAAAAATTAACATATTCCAATTTCTTACAATCATAAGTACCTTATTTACGCATTTTTAGATTTTTTCTCACACATAGTAAAATAGCCTGTCGCCAAGATACAGTACTGCAATAGCAAGCAAAAAAGTTATATAATTTAAAGTGCAAGTTTTAAAAACACACAATTCACTAACATTAAATAAAAATAAGAGACAGAATGCAATGAACTCTTCACAGGTTTGCTGCCGGATAGCGTTTGTGAACGACAAGCTTTCGGCGACCAACTCCGTCGCCATCTTCGGGTCTGATGTTAGCGCTGCGGCGACCAGAGCTGCAGTTCTGGTCGCCGCAGCGCTAACATCAGACCCAAAGATGGCGACGGAGTTGGTCGCCGAAAGCTTGTCGTTCACAAACGCTATCCGGCAGCAAACCTGTGAAGAGTTCATTGCATCGACACGCCGGGAAAGTCTTCGTTCGCACAAGAGACAGAATGATGGACAGATAGCAGACACATAGCTAGGTAGAGCCACTATCACCAATCAGTGATGAACAACACCAGCAAAAATATCCTAAAAAATAGGAGACTCTTGGTTTAGTCTTTTTGACTGTACCTGAGACGTGATTCCAGATGCTGAATGAGGAAGAGGAGCTTGGCTGAAAGGCACACCATCTTCGCCCTGCCTCTGAGGCTGCTATAAAATACAATACTTATAATACAAGAAAACACTATCAGCTCTCTTAAGAGGCTAGGCTGAAGGAGAAAAACGAAAACAGAATGAGTTCACAATTTAAGGCAATAACCAATTCAACCAACCTGATATACTGGAAGATCTTTTACTACTTTCTTGATTGTTCTTCCAGATTCTCTACGGGTCGCAATTTTAGCAGACTTTGACTCCGCTGAATTGTACAAAGGGTCAAAAGAATTTGATGATGGTGTCGTCGTATCTGCCTTTCTTTTTACACCCTTCTTAATCTGAAGGAGAAAAAAATGTTACGATGGCACTTAATTTAGTAACCGAGTATGTTTAACATTCAATTAAAAGTAATATATCAGTTGCAAATAACTCAAGAAGTTCAATTTAAAAATAATAATAATTTAAGTAATTTTTTAATGGTTAAAATGAGAGAACACAAACACCACACAAAGCAATACAACAAAATAAACACCACTTATGCAAAATAAACATATTATTATTCTACAATACTTTAATGAAAACTGTCAGATGAAAAAAAAGCAATAATACTAAACTGAACCTATTCATACACAATTAAAGTTCATTAGGTATACCAACACACTATGCTGAAAAGTGCACAAAAAAGGAAAATTAGAGGTAGAAAGCTAGAAAAAAATATGAGAAGAAGTCATTATGATACACACCTTCTGTGCAGAAATTGCAGCATCAAGTAATCTCTTAAGTTATACAAAAGAACTGTATATTCACACAATACAAGGAAAATTTCGGTATTGGCAGTGACACTTGCAAACAATTCTAGCTAATTAAGAACATTTAAATATGGTTCTATAACTTATTCCTACTACTGACTGAAGTGTTTGATAAGGCTGTTAAGTAAACATGTATTTTTTAAGTAGTGATATTCAAAATTATTCTTCTGAAACAACAGTTCACAGATAGATTTTCTCGAGTACCACCTCAAGAAAGAGCTCAAACTCAAGTATCCCTCTGGCTGACTGTGCCACTGTGTTTATCCCAGTCGAGTGCTTTGCTCAACCACATCATTGCAGTAATATAATTCACATAATCACGAAGTCTGACTGTCTTAAAATAGATTTTGGTAATAGTAATGTTTGCATTATAGTTTTCTTTTTCAATTATCTTTGTGATTACCTAAACCAAGAGATTACCACACATACCTCTTGAAGCAACTTTGCATACCCCTGGGGTACACATACCACTAATTGGGAACCACTGTTATAGAAGAATGTTTTAGCACTTGTTGTTCGAATACTACAGGGACTAATGGAAAAACTGAAAAATCAAAAATTATAGTTAATCACTGGAATTATTTATTCCTTTGGACTTTACATCCTGAAGTCATTACAGGTGGGAGAGGAAAAGGGCCAGCAGGAAACTCAAGGAATTAAGCGATAGCCTTTTGCAGGAACCATCCCTCCATTTGGATAGGAAACCATGGAAAACTGAAATCTGGATTACTTGTTCAAGGATTTGAACTCGTGTACTCCTGGATGCCTGGCCCTACCATTACTGTATACCCAATGGACTGGGTTTAATCATTGGAGTAACCATCTAACAGATCATTTGAGAAGGTGAGCCACAGATTGAATGACTGAGGGAGTGGGAAATAAGAGCACCATGCTGTAAACCAAATTTTAATGAACGTGTGTGTATATATGTATATAGACAAATAGGTAATTGTACATCATCACAGTTTGATTAAAGACTGCATAAACAGTTGGAAGGATTGTGGTAGGTGAGACCCACAGCTGTCCAATGACTGAAATTGAAATATGGATTCAATTTTAAGATCTGCTAACACATAATGGCATCCTCCACTTCACAATATTTCTATCTGAAAAACTTAATAACATTGAATCTTGTTTGATTTAAAGTTGAGAAAAGGTCAAGAAAAATGGTGCATGAAAAACACCACTTAGTAAAAGTTAAATTACAGCTTCTTGTAAAAAAAATGATCATTCTGCCGTAAGATTATGATTGAATAATCTCAGGAGCTTGTCTACCACAAAGGATCACAAGCAATGAACTTTAATACTTCTTCCAGTCATATACACTTCTTAAAAAATCAACTGAGAGGATACTTCTTTGTTACAGCTGCAACAGACCAAAGCCATACCTTCTAAATTTTACAGCCCACACATCTATCTCCATTGACTACACTGTCCGTAATTTCAGGGTGCGAATCAAGTCTAATGTGCTGTTAACAAATGTGGGGACAAAACATACAAAAATATTTTCAGAAGACATACTTAAGATATCAGTTGTATGCTAGGATGGTAAAGTGAATATTACAGTTAGAAATTGAAGCTAGGATTAAAGATTACAAACTACACAGTTGGTTCATAACTTAAAGGGATTTGAAAAATTCTATAGAAATTGCAAAGAATTGATGTAAAAGATGACAAATTCAAACTGATATATGCTAAAGTAAATTTTCATCATCCAAATGGTACACAAAATTTTAAAAATTTGTTTAAATTGCACCCCATCTTGAAGCTACAATGTAAGAGAGAACAATGTTGTAGGTCGTGGTCAGCAAAACAGTTCACTTAAAAGAATTAAATAACTATGAAGGCATAACTTAATTTCTATACAAGCGTTGGTTATGATGATGTTGCAGCCTAAAAATCACTCTCCCTATGATGCCACTCCTCAAGGCACAACACATGATTTGATATCCGACAGCTAAACCACCACTGTTCTTTGCACATATGATTGAGTTATTGCATCCACAGTAACTATATGTTTGATAACAAGAATCTGCTTGGTTATCAGTGAACATCTAATGAAAACTAATCAAAAGGAAAAGGATTTTAGGCAATTAGATAACAAAGGATAAGAAAAATAAACCTGTCATCAACAAAGTCGAAGGCAGTAGAACACAATACTTCAGTTTAAAACCTTATTTATGCAGAGTGGTGGCCCATTTGGCAAGGGTGATGTGCACACACCACAGCATACCACACAACTGAATTTGTTATTTATATTTAAATATATGACCATAACAAGAGAAAATACTGGTTGCTGCAAACAATGAGGTTCAGTTTAACTGGCACATAGTGAGTGCATGTGTGAAAGTGCGCATACAAAGAGAGGGGGAAGTATAAACAACTGGAAAGAATAACTTATCCAACACAAAGGTTGGTTGGATACTTCTGAAGGAGTCAGCCAAAGAAAGTGAGGTAGGTAGAACAACCAGTTCCTGTCCTCCAGGAATCAGAGCAGAGTAGAATCAATACCAGACATAAATTCCATTTCAAGTTTGTAATTCTTCTTTTACGACCTATTAAATTAGTTGTGATGGAGAACATGCTCCAGTGGAAATTTCCCTAGTAATTTATTTACCCTTTTCTTCTTCTTATTATTATCATCATAATCTTATGTTCTCTGAGTGTTAATTCTCCAACTAATATACTTATGCCCTTTACAAATTTTAATGTTAAATTCTTTTAGCATTTTAGGCAAATTATTCATCACTTCCCCAACTCCCTTACCTATAAAATGTTGTTGTTACTGTTAGGGCTGTAGGGTGTGTCAACAGAGGGGGTCATTAGCACCCTAACAAAAAAAATGGAATGGCAACATGATTTAAAAACAGATGAATTTACTGTCTGCATGATTGACTGTATAGAGGTCAGCCATACAGACAGCACAATAATTTAAAATGATTAAAAAAAATGGCTGTACAGTGGGACAGTCTTTCATACAGACATGTCTGGCAGGTTGTAAAAGGGCCAGCCAGATATAAAAATCATAAACCAAATATAGTAAAAACACCCAGAAATGGATTCGTGGTTGTAAAGGGACCCCCAATCCGTCTTAAAAACTATACACGGATGTCCAAAATTTTAGGGGAAAGACTGGTCAATACACAAAATTTTAAAATCTTTGTAATACTGTGACTATCATTATCTAAAATATGGGACAGATCGTTGTCTAGGTCAACATCTGTCCTTAAATCTAAAAATAATATATTATCAGTTAAAATATAGTGCATTGTCAATATCGGAGTAAACTTCTGATGCTGGTTTGAAACTGGTTAAAAACTTTAGTAAAAACATTGTTAGCAGTAAACAGCTTGTTGTACCCAGACAAATCTAAAACTGTTGTGGGCATATTCAAGAGCCAGGGACCAAATTTACTCTAATCCCGGAAATAAAAATGGGGCAACTCATAACCACATTCTTCTAAAATTGTCCTTGGGCAGTTCTGGTAATCCTACGATTAGTGTAGAAGCATTCAAAGGGTGGGTTCATAACTGCATCATAAAAGGCGCTGCTAGGTGTTGAGGCAATGTGCGTGAAGAGTCATACCATGAGATGCCGACGGATGACGAGTGATGGCTAACCAGCTTTGGCACAAATTTTAGGAATGGGACTGGTGCGATACGCACCCATAGCAAGATGAATTCTTGCATGATGGACACTATCCGACATCCAGAAATAGCTGTCCCATGCAGAACCACATGCAATGAAGCCATAATCCAACCACTACTGTACAATGGCTCTATAAAATTGTAGTAGGCAGAGGCGGTCTATGCCCCATGACCTACTGCACAGACTCTTTAAAACATTCAAAGCCTTTAAGATTCTGTGTTTCACATTTTTAAAATATGGCAAACAGCTGAGTTTGTTATCAAATATGAGTCTCAGAAAACAAACAGTTACATTAAAACTTAAAACAATCTTCCTCGAGGTAAGACAAGATTCCTCTAAAAGACTACAGCCATGGCTAAAACGTAGGCATCGGGTTTTCTCGACAGGAAATTGAAAATCACTGCTTACTTATCATTCATCTGGCCTGTTTAGTGTGAGTTGCTATTGCCTCTCAGCACCACTCAGAACAAATGACTGACAGAGAATATCGAATTCATCTAAGATCAAATGGGACTCCTTATTACAGTGTAAATGCTGTTGATAGCAACAGCAAAAAGGGTTGCATTTAAAACAGACCCTTGCGGAACATTGTTTTACTGGATAAAAAGATCTGATACTTCACAACTGACTCAATACCGGAAACAACACTGGGATTGAAATAATTGTAAAAAATGGGGCCAGTTACCCCTAAATCTCCATTAATGTAGCTGTTTTAAAATACCATGCTACCAGGTAGGGGCTTTGTCTATATCCAAGCGCACAGCTGCAAGACGTTGGTTTCAGATGAAGGCATCCTGTATTGCTGCTTCCAGCAGGATCAAGTTGTCAAGGTGGAACGAAACTTCCTGAATCTACACTGGAAGCAGCTCGGCAAATTACAGGATTCTAGACACCAAGCCACATGACAGTTTAACATTTGCCGAAATAATTCCCAACGTAAAAACGTTAAGGCAAAGCTATAACTACCTGGTAATATTTGTCTTACCCAGGTTTTAAAATAAAGATTAGTGTTCCCTTTTTCCAAGAGTCTGGGAAGTTTTCTCTGGTCCGATATTCTTAAAAATATCTAGAAGGTACTCTTTAGCATCTTTGTTAATATTCCTCAGAATCTGTTACTGGATCAGGTCAAGCCCTGGTGTGGTGTCATTGGTGCTGTTTAATGTGAATGGGTTATTGTAAACCTGTGAATCTGACTAATCGAAGCTTAAAATGTGCCTTATGGCAGCAATTCTTCGTTGTTGGACCAGCAGGTTCAATCTGGTAGACAAAGTGATGGCAGCGAAAGACTTTGCCATCAGATGTGCTACGCTTCTCTTGTCGGTGACTACACCCCTGATTCAGTAATCCAGATACCCGTGATCGAGAGTACCTTCCAGATGGCGAATTGAAGGAGAGCACAAGGAAAGGTAAGTGGCAGAGAACATATTGGAAGCAGTGGTAGAGTGCATCAATTAGCCAGTGTTGAGGATGCATAACTCCTCCCACTCTAATAATCAACAAATTTCTCAACCTCTTGTGCAACCGGTCATTGAAAACCACAATGCACTGCAAGAGCTGAAGTCTACCCAACTGGAGAAATGGCCAAGAAATTTGCGTCAAAAATGTCAGCCAGTTGATTTCAATCAACTGGAGAATCTGGTAGTAGATATAAAGAACATATGGTCATTTATATTGGCTCATATATTTTTACAGCAACTGCTTGTAAGGGAGAGGTGAGACCAACAGGTTTGGAATGGATAATGTTCCAAACAAACACAGCCACTCCCCCTTTCACTCGATCAACCACGGAATCATCTTTTTATAAATGTTAATATTCTACTACGCACTGGGTGATGTGTTGGTTTACGAGGGTTGTTTTTTAAGTAAGGGCCATTTTTATTTTTAAAAAAAGATACAAATACTTTTGTAAAAAAACTTTTATTTTCTGATTCTACACACTTTTACCCATTTTTCTACATAGTTGCCTTGTTTATTTAAGCCCTTGTTATACCGTAAAACTAAGTTTTTAATTCCCTCTTCAAAGAATTCGGCCGCCTGCTCTGACAGCCAAGAGTTCACGGCCACTTTCACTTCATCGTCGTCATTGAAGCGCTGCCCGCCAAGATGGTGTTTCAGGTACCGGAAAAGGTGAAAATCGCTAGGAGCAAGGTCGGGCTGTATGGTGGATGGTCCAAAACTTCCCAGCCAAAAGAATCAATGAAATCCCAAGTCTTTGAGAGGTGTGAGCAAAACTCCTTTTGTCAACATGCCGCGCCTTTTGTTTTGAATTGCTCTGCGGAGCTTCTTAGAGTTGCACAGTAGGCATCCGAGTTGATTGTCGTTCCTTGCGGCATAAAGTCCACTAGCAAAACACCGCGCCGGTCCCAGAACACAGTTGCCATAATCTTGCGCTTTGACAGTGTCTGTTTGGCTTTGACCTTGACGGGTGAGGCTGTGTGTCGCCATTCCATCGATTGTCGCTTGCTTTCGGGAGTGATATAGGATACCCATGTTTCATCTCCAGTGACAATTTGACTCAACATGTCATCCCCTTCTTCCTCGTAACGAATCAAAAAGTCCAATGAAGTGGCAAATCTCTTCCCTTTGTGGTCCTCTGTGAGGAGTGTGGGTACCCACCGAGAACACAGTTTCTTAAACTTTAGGTTTTCAGACACAATTTTGTACAAAACCGATCTTGAAACTTGTGGAAATTCCAAAGAAAGAGTGCAAATTGTGAATCTTCTGTCCTCACGAATCTTTGTTTCGACTGCAGCCACCAAATCATCAGTGATCACAGAGGGCCGGCCTGAGCGTTCTTTGTCATGGACGTTTTGATGGCCATTTTTAAACTCTCTAACCCATTGACGCACTTTACCTTCACTCATTGCATTCAAGCCATAAACTTCTGTTAACTGACGATGAATTTCTGCAGTTGATAGGCTTCTCGCGGTCAAAAAACGTATCACTGACCGTATCTCACACGCGGCGGGCGATTCAATAATCGTAAACATTATAAAGTAGCACAGCGATGCGTACACGTCAGCTACAGAGCTGCAACTGGCATCAGTGTGAACGGGAAGGATGCCGGCAAGTGGCGCGGTGGATTGTTGCGGCGTCCGCGCAAACTACGGGACTATACGCGCAAACGGCCCTTACTTAAAAAACAACCTTCGTAAAATGTGTGTGTGTGTGTGTGTGTGTTTTTTTTTTTTTTTTTCTAAAGACAGACACAGCAGTGCTGAAAGTTGTAATTCCTCTTTGTGAGCTGTAAAAATGTTTAAATTACACTGAAGTATGGAAGCCATCCTAGCTGTTTAATTTTACCCACTCCACTTCAGATGGGTCTTCATTCGCTGCATGCAGAGGAACAGACTCGTTCACCACCATTTCAGTTTCTCCTGGCTCTGAAGATGAGACAGACATATCTGACTCAGTGAAGTTGTCAAAGACTATGGTATTCATTTTTTTTCTCGGCCTCTTCCCCTTCTTCTCCCTACCACTAAGTAGTCTGGAAAGAGAAGAAGAGAGGGATTTCAAAAACGGAGCTGGGTCCATGTGCCTGAACATTGGATGCCGGATTCTCTGCTAGTCTTTTTTTGTTAGGAGCAGATGCTGCTGGTCTTGCTACTGCTGGTGAACTCTTTGTGAATCCTGCTGGAGTGGTCAAGGTTGCAGACGTATTGCTACCTACATCCACAGTGTTGGGTATTACAACCTCTGCAGCTATTGTGCCAATTTTGTGTTGACACGAGTTAGTTGTGCTCGCGTCTGGAATGGACCCTTGAGTAGCAACACATTCTTTCGTGATGGAAAAACCATCTTGGTGAAACTAGTCAAAAAACCGGAGCGACAAGTGACTAGGTCTTCTTCCTTGCTTGACCATAAAATATGCGCTCTTTGGTCTTTCCTGTATCTCTCACTCTTTAAGATACACTTGCCGCTCACTACTCCACACAGGATGGGGCCTGGAACAGTTGATGCACATCTGTTGGAGCGTGCTACTGACACCCAGATCATGTGCCCCATTGCTGCACTTACCCCACCATACACCTAAACCTATCACACTGGACCCGGAACACTGGACACCGTCATGTCATGGCAGTTGATAATACCTTCAATACAATTTAAGGTCTTATGTAATTCGCATTTTACTGCGAAATCCCCGAGCTTCTCACAATTAAGGAGTTGGATAGCCTGCTTACTGGTGGATGTTTCCAGCAGCAGTGTCTCGTTGCTCACCGTTTTCATCTACTTTAGTGTACCTACAGGACCCTCTGGACTACGAGTTCCGAAAACTTTTCTTAACATGGGCCCCTTCTGTCAAAAGAAAAATTCCCACTCCCTCCTCCGTGTGAATTTCTTTACTAAACATTGCCTACTTCTTGGTACCAACAATTACATCTCAGAAAATAAATGGTGTTAGAATAAAGGAGCCCCCTCCCCCCACCAGGTTTGGTATTTCTACTCTAGACCCTTCGAAATATAGAAGGGTGACACCTTCTCAAATGTTCCTTCTATTCTCTGCACAATAACGTTACCTATAAAAGAAAATTTTCCCATCAAGTTCCAGCTTCTTACGGTCATCTTTTCCCTTCCATGCACTACTCTGCCCTGAACCTTAAATGAACTTGCTGGTCCCAATAATTATTTGGCTGTAAAGCTACTCTTCCAACATATACTACTGGTTAGGTCTGTTACAAGCAAATAAAGGTTTAGCCTGATCCTCCAACTGATGAACAGTTTGTAAGCATTTCCATTATTAGCAATGTAAATAAGATCCACCCATATTTGAGAGAGAGAGAGAGAGAGAGAATACAATAATTCAAATTGAAAATATGTTTCAGTAAAGAAGAAAAATTATCTGTCACCACACCCAATAATCATGGTATTATTTACAGCTATAGTACCACAATACAATTACAATTTTTTTATTTTTCCCTTATAAAATTTTGAAGAAAAAAAAATCTGTATTCATGCACACAAAGTTACAGGATATACCTTGGCAGGTTGCGAAGGAGGAACAACCACAGCAGCCTGATTGTGAGCCTGCCCTGTACTCTGTTGTGACTGGCCATCCATCGAGGATATTACAATGGTCTGTGCATGGTAGTCACTTGCAGGAGATGTCACCTTAAAATTAATGATCCCGTGAAACAGAAACACACACTAACAGATAAAAAAAATGTATCTGATTTCTACGACAGTTATCTTTCAAGATTTTCTGCAAGAACTCTAGTAATTTAAATAATTGAAGGAGATATTTTTATAAATCTGATTCACTGGAATTATCACAGAATTAAATAATGAGCTTCTGATGAGCTGCCCGATTTGGCAGAAGCAGCGTCAAAATGAATCAGAAGAGTCACAATGACAACTGACGTGTTGAATTCAAAACCACAAGCCTATTGTTGATGTCCCATAATAAACCCTGTCAAAGTTTTTAAATGCAGTAAGATAGGGGAACTAACACTACTATTCTGCCTGTTCATTTCATATGAAGGTGTACTAGGGCAAATGCATAGTTTCTAGACAGATAGTTTGAAACAATAATTAAAGCAAAAAATATAATTTTCATAGTTAGCATTCCACAAATATCAGTCACATTTAAAAACACACAATCATTCTGCAAGACCAGTTGTTTGAAACATGCATCCATGTAGAATAAACTGGGATTTAATATACCTGCTTTGGTAAAGAATTGTGTGTTCCATGAGACATGCTACTGCTAACAGGCACTGTTGTGGTTGCTGTACTTCCTGGGACAGAGGAAGGTGCTTGAGTGCCAAGGGGAAGGTGTGCTGAACCAATAGAACTGGCAACAGGAGGTGTGGTTGGCACAGTTGACTGAACAACTGCATCAGGTGATGAGGAAGCTGCAGTAGTCATACTAGAGGTCACTGTAGCACCACCACTGTTACTACTGCTAGAAGATGGTCGTCCTCGCAAGCCAGTGCCTGGCTGACTGCTCCTTACTTTCTTCCCTTTAACACCTTTAGGAGGAGGTGGGTCTAACTCAACCTCTTCTTTTGGCAAGGCTGCTACCTGTTAACAGAAACCAAAGTACATAAATTAAATGAATTATGGATGACTTCAGTGGCAACAAATATCAACACTGAAAAAGTGAGAAATGAGAAGGTGCACAAACAAACAAAACTAAAAAATAAGAGATTTAAAGAATAAAAGATTTTAAAAAAAATCAGCCTTGATAGACAAAGCAGCAGATTCAACTATAGGAGAATTGAGTTTACTCGATTTTTCATACTCAATACCAGCCTTCATCCAAGGCAAGAGAGATTACATTTCCTTTCTACTAATTTCCAGATACAAATGGTTATCAAATTCTTACAGCAGTTTACAAAAACAAGTTAATGAGGCAAAAATGAATTCTAGTGGCTGAAAGAAGCAAAGAGGAGGAGACATTCTCATTTTTAAGAAAGAGTGGTGGGCTCACTTTCCATAGCCTTTGTTTGCCTAACAGCTGTTTCCTATTCTTTAGGATCATTATTTTAAATACGTCAGTACAGATACAAAGAATATTTTTTAGCAGTTTATTTCAATGTACAGAACAATTAATTTTTCTTGGGCAATTCAAATTCAAGACATTTTCAAAATTTACAGATATTTAGCACTTCATATATAAGTTAGTTGCAGATGCAGTCAAATATTAAAAAAAAAAAAAACCCTCATACTAGAAAATTAAATTTGTCTGTAATCTCAAATTGTTGTGTTAGCTCAGTTTCTTTTTCCATAAAACAGTGCAAGTTGTCACACACAGTTTAAGCACATTTGTTGAAATACAACAAGGAATGGTTTTAAACTAGTTTTAGCACACACTGCAAAAATACCCCACATATTAATGCAATATTTTCCTTCATGACACAAAATTATAAGATTTTCATCCCTGGAGGTTTATGATCAGTCATGTCAAGATTTTAGTAACAAAAATAAAAACTGTCGATGTTAAAATTAAGGCATCATTCAAACATTCAACGGGGAGCAGAGACGGATTACAGTAAACCATAGCAATAATAACTATAGACAGCTGACATTTCATAAACTAACTTTTGGTCACGACTTTGCCCATGAGGATCAAACAAGCTCCTGGCCATTTGGCAAGGACCTGTAAATTATCTTCGCTAATTTACACAATTTCTTCTTATATCATTAGCATTCACTAACTCATTGGCTTTCCCCATTTATTGGGTTTACAAAATGAATGCCCAATAAAAAAAATTAAATGTAATTAGGATAGTGTCACATGTATTTCTCTATTAATGTCTTGATTAGCTTTTATTTTCTGCTCCGGTCCCACTTAAGGTAGTGTGATATAAATAACAGATTTTAAGCCCAAATGTAAGGTTTAAAAATGTGTTAGCTACATCAAAATTTTATAAGTAGTTTTAAGTTTATGCCAGATTATAAGTAACAATAACAAAAAGGTGAATGTTCAGAAAAGATTTTAATTTCCTACTTCATTTTCAGCTGATGTATCCTTGTAAGCCATACTTCAGATTTTAAGTCAAACTAAGCTTTCCAACTGTGAAAACCCCATAAAATCTGTTTAGTATTTTTTGCATGATGTCAGAACAAACTACTCCATTACAGATTTATAATAATATAGATTAGCACTCCAGAAGCCTGTCACATACATGGTTGTGAACTCTTCCTGCTTTTAAGTTAAAGTTTTCAACTAATCATGAAAAGAATGTAGTTATAATTTTAAAAGTACTTTCTAACACAAATTTCCTTAACATCAATACAATTTTTCAAGTAATGTAAAAACATTACTATCCAATCCTAGGACTTACTTTAAGTAAAGTCATCAATTGTAGTCAATTTTAAATTTGATGAATGACTAACTAGCCAGTTACGGTTTAAGACAAAGCAAAATCATAGTGAGCCAAACCTGGGTAATATGGTAGATGTTCCAACAAGCACAGCAAAAAATTCATCAATTTTTCATGGCCAAAACATTTTAGTGAGCTTTGTATTTTTTTTTTTTAATCTCATTTCCCCCCGTGAAGATGGCTTGAAATATTGTAACTCTGTACTTCAGATATTGTTTTACCTGTTTGATGATAATTTAGTAAGATTCTTTTAACATCCTGAAAGACTGAGTAATTATTTCTTCTTCTGATGAAGATGACCACCTAGTTTGTGGTTGAAATATTTGGAATTTCAGACATGTAATTGTGAATCTAGACCTCGTTCACTTTTATAAATCTACAAAACAATATCAGCTTCGTTTCTTGTTAAAATGCTTTCTTCCAACAATTACCACAGGTTTTCATATACATGTATTTATTATCAAATGTTAGCATGTTAAAGGAAGGGAAGCCATACTGCACAAAACTTTTCAATTCTTCAAACAAAATAAATTCTTTTGAATTAGCTAATCTCAACTATTTCACTAACTAACTTATTCATCATCAAATACGGTAATATTTATTTATTCAGTGATCTCTATCATTGCTTCAAAAAACATCTCACACATAGATCTTTAGATTCAGCAGCCATGTTAAAGAAACGTTATTTTACAGAATGATCTGTAGTTTTGTTACAGATATTAAAAATTTAAAAATACAAAATAAGCTGGTAGCGTAACCATCTATAATTCCTTTCTAGACCACCTTCGTGTATGTGTCAGAAATGCAATTTAAGCACTTAAATCATTACTTGCCTGTGTAACATAACTTTTTGGTACCAATCTAAACATCACAGTACTGGTAAATGTCAGTTCTGTACAAATATGTAAAGGAAAATTATGAATATGCACATTTTCTTCATGAAGGAGAAACTACATATATACCAATTTTGCATTCTTGTAACATCCAGAATTCAAAGATAACTCTGTGCCTATTTTTTTGCCTCCTTAGAAGAACTTATTATAATATTTATACTAAATCAAAATAGTTTTTTTTCCTAATAATCTACAAAATTCTTACATTACTTGCAGTTTTTCAGTACGTAGCTGTATCTATGACAGTGGAAGATCCAGGAATTTTCCAAGCCGGAGCAAAACTATGAGATTGCTGCCCCTTCGAACATTTTTTTACAGCCCCCAACGTGCTACCCCCCCCCCCCCTGAAGTTGCCACATGGGGCCAAGCCCTCCGATTTGCCCACCCCCCTTTCTAGATCTGGAACTGCCTAGGATTATATCTACTGCCAATCCAAGTATGCCATCACAATAAACCATAATCTATGTGCAAACCTGGGGCATACATGAAAATTTCACAAGAAGACGATGAAATAACAACACATCACAAAATTACAGCATGCAAGTGGTGGGAAAAAGTTTAATTATCACAAGAATTTGGGACACTACAGCATATGAAAAATATACAGTAGGAAATTTTGGTATAAAAAATAGTGAATTTGATCATTTGAATTTCATCAAAAATATAAACTACACTATCCGATCAAAAGTACTTCTATGTAATATGTCACGACATGCGGACCTGCCATTATAGAAGGAAGGAGGGAGTAATGTGGTGTCAGTAGCGAAGCAGTAACAGCAGAGTGGGTCAGTTAGGAGAGCTCAGTAACTTTGAATGTGGATTAGTCACTGGATGTCACCTGAGCAACAAATACATTAGAGACATTTAAATCCATCTAAAGTAGCCAAGTCAATTATTGACATGATTGTGAATTGGAAATGTGAAGGAGAAACCATAACCAATACCAGGCAGACCTCATATAATGTAGGGCAGGGACTGTTGAGCATTGCAAAGGGTGGTTGGAAAAAAAAAAAAAAAAATCACAAGAAACCAGTGCTCGAGAGTTCTAAATTTCCAACTGTTCAGCCGACACAATGACTCTGCATAAACAGTTAAAAAAATGGGGACAAAGATGAAGCTGCAGATCATGAGCCAAACATTTCTGTAGTCGATGTTAAGCAATGCTTGAGGTGGTATAAAGAGCGACGCCAAAGGACGGTGGAAGGCTACAAATGGGTAATTTGGAGTGATATATCATGCTATACCCTGTGACAATCTGATGGAAGGGTTGGGGTTTGATGAATGTCTGGAGAATGTTACCTTCCATCATGTGTAATGCCAACAACGAAGAACAGAGAAGGTGGTGTTATGGTATGAGAGTGTTTTTCACGGTTAGGGTGGGGTCTCCTTATTGCACTTAAGAAAATTCTAAATACGAAAGGATATGAACACATTTTAAACCATCACATACTATGTATGGTATAGGATCAGTTTGGATACTATGATCAATTTTAAATTATTATTTTTTTACTTTTGACTTTATGCCTTGTCGACGTTGAGGTCATTAGAGGTTATAAGACAAGAAAGGACCTAAAATAACATTTCAAGTATTACATGAAGGCATAATCTCTGAACTCCACAAAAAAAGTCTGCTCACAAACACGAAATATATCTAACCGTTAGCATGACATTACATGTTTATTAAACAGGGTGCCGGTTTTTAACCATGTGCTAAATTGTTATTTGTCAGCTGGTTTCACTGTTATGTATCAGGGTGGTATCCATAAATGTTCCGACTGGTGCTGCAGTCTGCATTTCAACTGTTTAACGTCTGTTAACAGCGAGGTCTTTAGAGACAGGAAAAGATGGGGGGGGGGGGGGCAAGGAATGGGAAGGAATTCGGCCATGGCCTTTTGAAGGAAGCATCCCGGCATTTGGCTGGAGTGATTTGGGAAACCATGGAAAACCCAAATCTGGATGCCCGGACGGGGATTCGAACTGCCGTCCTCCCAAATGCGAGGCCAGAACGCTAACCGTTACACCACAAAGCTCAGTTATTGCTGCTTCATTGTACGTCTACCCATGGAGGAGTTTACTATTGTGCAGTGTGTGCTAGCAACCAAAATGTTTTATTGGAATGGAGAAAATTATGCAGCAATTGTGAGGCATCTTTGCGGAATTCTTTGGCATAATGAAGAACCGAATGAATCGACAGTTCACAGACTTTTGGTGAAGTTCAGTGAAACAGGTTCAACAGTGAATGTGAAAAGTTCTGGGTGTCCTTGTTCTGGCTGCATAACATTGAGGTGGTTTGTGCTAATGTGGCTGCTGGCCCAATGAAGTTGGTTCATCGCAATTTCCAAGAATTGGAAATAGGATATTCTTCAGTATAGCAAATTCTCTGATATGATCTCTATTACCACACTTACCAAATTCAGTTAATACAGCACCTGAAAGTGGTCGATCACAAGAGACATTTTGTTGATTGGTTTCTGAGAAGACGACAGGAGGACGATGGATTTGCAAGAAAAATCATCTTAGGTGACAAGGTGCATTTCCATTTATAAGGATGTGTGAATAAACATAACTGCCACATTTGTGGGTCAGAAAATCCTTGCACGTTTCAAGAAAGGGAAAGGCACCCACAGTGAGGGACAGTTTGGTGTGGCTTTTGAAAGAGTGGTGTCATCAGCCCTTTGATTAAAAGAAAATTTTATAAATGGAATTTTGTATTTGTAAAAAGCTACTGATAATGGTAAACTAGATAGAGTTTATAAAAGATGATATGTAAAAGTGTTCAGTGTCAAATAATAAACCTGTCACTAAAAATGGGATGAACACATGTGTAAATATTTTTGTTCACAAGAAGCAATGAAACTTTCAGTTCTACATCACTGTGCCTTGTGCATGCCATGTTCTTTTGCTGAAGAAGGGCATAGACTCAAAAATTTCATTTTTTTTTTTTTTTTTTTTTTTTTTACAAATTGTGCACTATTTTATAGACACATCAATTTTGTTTCTATTTATGGTACAGTACACCTGTCCACTTGTTATGTCCAGGAATTCCACTTAAAATAAACCTTGTGTATTAATTGCCACAAAATATCTTCGTGAGGAATCAGACAGTTGCTCTGATGCAGAATGTTTGCTGTCGCTGCAACACAAAAACAATTCTTACGTTGTACTGGTAGTTTTGAGTTTCTTCGAATTCTAAAACCTTCTGTGTTGACTCTGTCCCTCTGTTATTAATCTGAAAGTGTTCAACCCCAATGTTTTTAAAACAAAACGATTAAAGCAGGCATAAGTTCCATTTTGCTGTGTTGGCGAGTTCTGTTGACTTTAGTATCTTGTACCAACATTATACACATATAATGGCATTGAGTTCATCCTCTAAAAGGAAGCTAAGTATTTGCAAATTGAAACTAGGCTTGCAATTTTGGAAGTGAAAGTGGGTCATCTTTAGCTAAAATTCATGGTGTTCGAGGGGCTGCCATATCAGATGTTAAAAAGAAAAAGGAAAGCATAATGAATTTTGCATCAAAAATGGATTCATGTGATGGTTCAAAGAATAGAATGAGGTTCTTAGCAGCAAAGAAGAAGATCTCCAAAATGAAGCAGAAGAAAATAATTGCCAAGGGTATATATATAATTGATGAAATTATAAAGTACCTAATGTAACTTTAAAAGCAAAATAAAAACTGTATTGTAGTATATTTTAGATCCGATTAAATAAAAAATCTGAACCACCCTGTCTCAATTAGTTTGAATTATCAATGCTCTACATTATCTAGAAAAACAATCTGGCAAAAGTAAATAATCAACAAAGACAAGCATGAATCAAAAATGGAATTCTGTTACCCTGCAATCCATAAATATTCACCTTGTATGCAAAGGAAGCAATTACATAAATGAATGAAAAATTTGGGTATGGCATAAAACTTTTAGAGAAAAAATTTTCTGCCGGTAATGATACTGCCCTCAAATGAAGTTTGGAGCAAGGGGAAAAAAAGTAGACACGGATTACAATCGAAAACAAACCCATACCTTTCTGAACTATATGTTTAACTCCCCACTGCATGAAAGTAAAGAAGGATGGATGGTGGGAGACAAGAAGAAAAACAAACTTGTGCAATAAAGGATGCTGAAAATTAGGGCAACTGATTAACTAAGAAGTAAATGTCCTAAAAAATAATGGACGAGGAAGTAGTTCATGAAATAATTTTTAAATATGAAAATACGAAATAGTTAACATAAGAATATTATTGAATTTATTAATGAAGGCTACAATGAACTGTACAGAAAGACAAAAGAGTGGCATATATGAAGCATAGAACGAAGGATGCACGTTACAAAGCACTTGTTAAAATAAATGGATTAGCAGGTGAAAGGGTACTAATAACCAGTTATGAACCTGGTGGGGAAAAAAAAGATCATTGAATATAATTATTGGAGAAGTTCAACCATATCTTCTAGTTAGCTATGAGAATCCAGCTGCAAAACATTTCCTACTTACTGTAAATCTTATTTTATGGAATTAGTGTTTTACTGATGTATTGTTATTGTTTAACAATTCGACAATGCAGTGGCCAAATATGCCACCATGGGATTCCCGAAAACTTATACTATGAAACAGAAGTGTCATGCCTTTTCACATTTTCCTTTTGTTAATTTCTGACCATAACTGTCCAATAATTATACCAGCATTTTTTCTGTCGCAACCATCCAAACACGTGCTATTTGTTCCTTACTTTCCCTGGAGATGCATTTACACAAGCAGAAACGATTTTACCAGCATTAGTGCTGAAAGTAAAAAAAGAAAAAACCTGACTGGACATACTGTCATTAACAATTAAAGATTTTTTTACACTCTCTGAATCGATGCAAACATTCAGTTTTAAGGCTGAATCAGGCTGGGGCAATTAAAGGTCCACTTGTGACCCAACCATACCCAAGTTGTTACAGTTTTCTGGGATCAATTCAAATACAGATGGGGACTAATCTTCAGCACAAAAATAATGGGCATCTCATGTACTTTGGACAAGGTATTCCATAAAATTAAATATAAAATAATTGAAGTAAAATGTGATACGGCACTCTTGTTTATTCAGTGCACAGTTCTAAATCTCATACTTCACAAACTTCAAGGGGGGATTACAGCAGCAGCCAACCAGGATGCACTCCCACAAGCTCTGATTTATGATAGTAAAATAATTTAAACACAGCAGAAATTAAATTATTTTTATTTACTCAACTATACCATCACATAAAAGATTCAAAAGTCAACAGTGTTTACATGAAAAAAGCAACAATTCATGTTTTCCACCTCTGCTTTGTTAAAGAAAAACTTCACTAGACTGAAGCCAGAATAAGCAAACATATATCTAAATATGAGTGAAGTATAATATATTTTAAACCATAAGAAACTTCAAAGAAACTGACTGACTATATAGTCATCAATTATGTATGCCTGAAACCAGTAACGGGAGTTTTAATTCAACCATCATAACTTTGCAATCATCAAGCAAATGGCTTTGTTGATCGTAACAAGGCTTATGTCTAATACAAAAACATAGATGAGAAAAACTGAAAAAAAATAATAATTGTGCACTCTCACAGCAGTAATAACTTTGGATAGTCAGTATGATACTATGAAGACAGAAAAGTGTATAAACAAATTATTAATTCCCATCACTATGACAGTATTGTCTGAACAATGGAAATAAATAATCTAAAGTAAAATGTGATTATATTGTTTGATCACAAAGTGTTAGCATAAGACAGTCAATCGATTGCAGGTGCATGAATGTCCTGGTTGAAGTTATCAAATGTAGCTCAATGACTGCATCACAATTGTAAACAAAGCAAGTGGATTACAGTTTCATCATGATTTATTCCTTCATCTGTACACAAATATATCTAGACATTCTCAGTTTAATACACAGTTTTCAACACAAGCTCCCATAGGCTGATAATATTGAGAACGTAGTCTCCAGCACGAAGTTATTTTACAAATTGAAGTATGGTCAGAAAATTATCAGCCTATGCTTGATGATAATATAACCGTAGTTAAGCTATCACTTTCTGGCCTATGTCTACCAGAGTATCCCAGTTGTATCCAATACAATATACTGCATTATTTCTCATTAAATTTT
This sequence comes from Vandiemenella viatica, assembly GCA_031002005.1. Lineage (NCBI taxonomy): Eukaryota > Metazoa > Arthropoda > Insecta > Orthoptera > Morabidae > Vandiemenella > Vandiemenella viatica. Next base: position 176,694,163 of record CM061921.1, on the reverse strand, counting down.
ATACCCATATTTCATTATTTCGAAGATAATGTGAACATGATCACCTGAATCTAATATTATCAAATAAAATGATGCTACATGTACTGTATCATTTGCTGAAGAAGTAACACCTTTTGTAAATCAAAAAAAGGGGGGGGAGGGGACATAGAATAGAAGCAATTTCATTTTACTAACTTCTCCACAATAAATTATAAATCCAAAATGAAATGCCCAAAATTGTTTTACTATCAACACTTGCCATTTTTTTATTTTATTTTTTTAAACTGGTTTACCTACACCAAGTTTTTTCAAATGTTCTCTTTTTGAGTCAAATTAAAATTTTGCATGAAAGTTCAGAAACAAGCAATACAGAGGCAACATTATATTCTATTTTCTTTAAAGCACAATGACAAGCACACTTCACATGATGTGTATATCAAAGTCAGAAATTTGAATTTGCAGCAATCATATTTTGACAACAGTACTGTGCAATCCTGCAGTACAAGATAGTGGATTAAAAATAAAAAAAGTGTGAACCCCCAGGCAGATGTGGCTTATATATATATATATATATATATAAACCAAGGAAGGATAGGGAAATATGTCCCAACAATTACAATAGATGAAGGCGGCTGCTAACGACACACACAAAAAAGAACACACACAAGAAACACGCAATATTTCGGCGTATAGCCTTATTCTTGAAATAGTGAGACACCAGGTGGAGCTGACAAAACATGCCAGTTGAATAATTGTAACAACTGTTCCTCAGTTAGGGCGATCCGAGTTTTCCTTGATAACACAACCTCCTCTGAACTACGTAGATGGGAATTAGCCTATTAGAATACCCTGAACAACAGACATCCTCCAGGCCTCAATCCCCAATAAATCCCTCCCATCAGACCCAGCACTTATCACTACTATTTATATTGCTTCTATTTTATTTTTGTAATTAAAGTTTTTCAAAATATGATTTATATGTATACTGTCACGCAATTATTATGTTGGTCTATCACTTTCAAAGATAATATATCTTCAACATTATCGATCTAGTATTTGCACTGCCCCCCCCCCTCCCTCTCCTACACTACCATCTGTGCCGGCATTCACCAGACGGCTGTCATTGTGTACACATCTGGCTCCGCCGGTGTCTCACTTTTGCAAGAATAAGGCTATACGCCGAAATTTTGCGCGGTTCTTGTGGGTCTTTTTTTTTGTTCGTCGTTCCCAGCCACCTTCATCTATGGTAAGTGTTGGGTTAGTTTTATTGCGTTAAAAAGTATTTTCCTGCTCATTGTTGTTATTATATATGAGCGGTTTTGTCAATCATAATATACTATAATTTTTGAGTTCGATCACTGGATGTTTATCTCATTCACTGTATCTGAAAATAAAAATAATAAAAATCGTACACGATATGGTTTGTTTTTGTCCACGCAGTCACAGTGCAATGATATATGTGAAGAGCTCAGAGTGTGCATCGTAGGGGTTTACTGACCAAAGTGCATAAATATATAAAAATTAGATTTTCTGATTTATTTCAACAATCCTGTGTATGAAATAAGACCAATTCCATCACAGAGACTTGTGTTACATACCTGAGCTTTAAGGTTTGATACGTTAACCAGAAATCAAAAAGATTAAAAAGTAACTTGTATTTAGTTTACTATTTATTTGTGTTTCAAGCATTATACACAAACCATCTTGCAGTGTATTAAATTCAAAGAGGTAACAAAGTCTTTTATAGCACAAAAACAGCGGTCGCAAAACAACTGTGCACGAATTTTAAAAAAAATTGTCTTCATTCAACGTCCATCACTGTAGATTTGCAGACACATCAGATGTATGCTGGATTAGGCTCCCGTTATCCAAATGACAACGCTTCACTGCGAGCAGGAGTCTGCAAATAAAAATAATCACGTGTCTCGAATCGTGGAAGCATCTTCGGTTTTCGAATATTCCACCTACAAGTATGTAAGGGAGAGAAGAGGGAGAGCTGTTGTAATAATCACCAAAGTATTCAGCTCACAGTGAGATTTAAATTTTATGCAAGAAAGCTTTTAAAAAAATCACAGAAAGAAACAACTTTTGAACTATTGTCATTTCTTGCGAACTAATGCTATTCTTATTTCAATGAAAATCGAACTGTTAAGTTTTAACTCAGATGAAAATTAATGACTTTACTAGGGAGAAGAGTTAACAGAAAGGACAGCTAAGGAAATAGGATGGAAAGGGGAAAAAGTCTTAAAAGCCGAGTTCAACATAAAATTGTTGTGATCCAAAAGTTATAATACCCAGAAAATGAATGCAAGTAAATGCAAAGGATGAAGCAATCTTAACTTATTCTTTTAGTAAAAATGTTGAAATAAAGGAAATAATTACTTGCCATAATCCTGTCTGCATTACGTAATACATTTGTTTTACTCGCAATAGAAGTTTTTTTTAGTGAAACTTAATAATTATTTTCAACCATGAGATGATTTATGTTTAACACCCCAATGTAGGAAAACCTGTCACATACAAATATTTAAACTATGAGCTTTCAAATATGTTTGCAATAAAAGTTTCTCAAAGACAGAAATTGCCTAAATCCAAGGGTTCAATTTAATTCAAATCGCAGAATATGTAAAACCACCACTTACCAAAGCAGAAGGTAGAAATACTGCAACAGAAAAAAAAGACTGGGATAAAACACCACGATATTTTTACTGACCCATTAATGATGTGTGAGGATAAATAAGATTTAAGAATTGCATTTCCAATTTCAGATTTAGTAAACAGTTTTTAAACTTATGAACAGGCTGGAAGCACAATTAAGAGTAATCTACTGACTAAATGAAGAAAACTCCAGAAAATATAACAATTTTTGGAGAAGATATTGGGACTATTTGTATTTAATGAGTTTCAAGAAAGAATCGTTGCTGCCTACGTATACCAAATGTTCAAAATAGTAAAAAAAATTAACAGGCAAGGTTTTATATCTTAGACCATACTACCAAATTATGTATTTACATCAATACCAAAACAAAGAGAAAAGCATTTCCTTTACATTCTATTATATTTGTTCCAAGTTATAAAAAGCTCAATGCATAAAAATGTGGTAAACAAGAAGAAAAAAAAAAAAAAGAGGATACAACAGATACAAAATTGTACATAGCAAAACATTTTTGGGAAACAATGCCAATGTATAAAAAAATTATGAAGGCACTAAAAATATTTTTGCATATATTGTACCCAATAAAGTTGTAGGTAGGTTGAGCGGGAAAAAGGATTGGCTGAGCAAGTATTTCTCTGAAGAAAAAGAGTACCATTGTGCTAATTATATATTACAGATCATGGATTAAGCTGGAAAGGGGGGGGGGGGGTCTAAAATCCAAGAAAGCTTGCTTTAATATAGATATGTATGTTTTATTTCCTAGGCACAAGCTACTCGGGCAATTCTGGGATGAAAAAAAATCTATGTATTGGTAATGGACAGCAGGACAAAGCTTTTACATCAAGTATTAAAAAAAATCTTTTAGTGCTGGTTTTAAGGAAGGATGTGATTGAATCCAAATGGAAACGGTATAATAATTACTTAGATAAAATGCAGTTACTTCAATAAAATATTTTCCCCATTATTGGAGCTGAAAGGTAAGAATTGGGTGGGTGGGTGGTCGTTTGTATAAGAACTGCTACGACATACAGCTGATTTTTTTGTAATGGGAATAAGATAAGCAGGCAAGTATCTGATACAAAGTATCATCATCCTGACAGTATAAAAACCTTTGATAATTGGAGATATACTGGAGTTAATGGAAGAATGTATGAAGTGCAATGCAAGAGGAATATGCATGACTGCTGAACAACGTTAAGAGAGAAACAAGGAAAGTAAGGGAAGAATGGTATGAAAAGAAGTTCAAAAACTAGGTGAACATATGCTGAAAAGTAACAGTGAGAAAATTCAGCGATGTATGAAGATAATTCAAAAGAAGAAAGAAGTTGTTAAACATCATATGGCATAAGGATGGCACGGTCTTAATTTAAGAATATACGTAGCACTTTGTTGGAAGGAAAACACAGAAGAAATGAACCAAGGATTTCTAGATACAGAGCTACTTGAAAGTGAGAATCAAGTGGAAGGATCATCAACACTGAGAATAATTTGTTAAGGTCCCGGACGGTATTAAGACACAAAGGCTTCAGGGCCAGATGAAATTCTTGCAGAGGTTACAGACTCTAGGAGAAAAATAAAATCAAAGACTACCTATAAAATTTAATGAATTAAATTTATATAACAGGAACAATCCCAAAAGGTTTTTAGAAAACTATTCTTTAGCATAGAGCACAGAATGTGAGGAGCACAGAATGTCAAACAACCTCTTCCATGCCTCTAAAATTATAAATTATATTATCTACAACTGGATGGAGAGGAAAATATTTTAGAAGAACAGTTTGGATTCAGCAAACGAAAAGGCACACCAGAATCCATCCCAAGTTTTAGACTGATTATCGAAAAATCCCTAGGTATAGACACAACAAAAGTACTTACAAAAAAAAGCCTATGATAAATTAAACTGGAATGTATTATTTGCAATCCTAAGAAAGCTGAAAATAGAAGACTACCACCTGAACAAGAACCAGACAGCATTAACTGGCAAAGAAAGAGTGGAATCATAAGTTGGAAAGGGTGTAAGAAAAGGATGTTAACTATAACCACTGTTATTTGAAATATATATTGAAGAAGCCATATAAGCATTCTTAGCTATGACATAAAAGATAGTTGGAAGTTGTACAGTTCGATATGATTTGCAGACGATATAGTACAGTCAAAGCTCTTTATTCGCGGTTTCAGTATTCGCGGATAGAATAATTGTGACAACTTTCTGTATTCGCCTCTTGAAATTTTTATTATTCGCGATCCATTCGGTACATTCAGTGGATTTGGTATCCTTTACTAACGTGTCGGCATCGTTTGAGTATTGCTGGCACATGCCGAGAGTCACTATCTAACCGAAACAATTAAAAGAAAGAAAAAAAAACAAGTCTTATTGCCATTGAATCTATCAGTAATTCGTTGCAATAATTCTGAGTAAATAACACTTGTCCCCTCTGCTTTGTTCGCAATTTATGGTATTTATGAATGTTATGTATGCAATGCTGGAAAACTTTAGACACAGCATAGTGCATTGTTACAGAACAAGAATCGTTACGAGAACTGAAGCCATACACATTGAAATCATGCTCGAAAAAATGTGGCCTCATCTCATTGTTGGAAATAATGGAGAATCAGTGCAAATTCAAACTTTAACTGCAAACATTGCTCAAGTTGCGAATGGCATAGGACGACATGGTTTTGAACCCAAATCACTCCAGGTGAATGCCGGGATGCTTGCTTCATTAGGCCATGGCCGAATTCCTTCCCGTTCCTTGACCCCAGTCCCATCCCGCTTCTAATGACTTCGACGAGGCGTAAAGCCCCAAAAAAATTTAAAAAATATATTTGAACAGATAAAATTAGAATCAAGTAACATTCAAGAGTTGTTTTAATTGCGAGATGAAGATTTAACTGAAATCGATTTGGAGGATATATTAAATCCATAACCCATTGAATAAGAGGCTTCAACGAGCACTGAAATGGTGACATTTAATTTTAAAAAATAAAATAAAAAAAGATAAAAATAAAAAAACCAGTGTGAAGGTCTATGGATGGCAAATGACCTTTGTGATTTCTTCATGAAAATTGATCCGTCTATGGAAAGAAGTCTTGTTCTTAAAAGACAAATTATTAATGCCACAGCTGAATATTAATCCGAATTGAAAGACCGTTTAAAAGTGGCAAAACAAGAAAAAATTACGAAATTCTTTAAAACATTGCATAAGCTTGACAATAACTAATACATGTTGCTTAAAATCTCTTAATAAATTGATTTTAATTGTTTTTTTTTTCGGAACCTTCGAACTTATCCCCTATAATCCCATACAAATTACCATTCCATATTTGCAGCACTTTTACGGAACGTATACCCCACGAATAAGGAGCTTTTACTGTACTGAGAATGAAAGGGATATGGAAAAGGCACGAAATCTCACGAACCAATTACTAAAAGAGGATAAACAAAAAGACAAAGTAATACTATGCATTAAAGCTGGTGACCATATTGCCACTGTGTTGATGGATGGAGAAAAACTGGTCGAAGTAAAGGAATTCAAATATCTCGGAATTGTAATCACAGCTGATGGAAAATGTACAAAAGAAATAAATAACCCAAATTTCACATGTAAAAAAGCTTTCTCAAAAATGAAGTATCTACTAACATCTAAGAACATCAACATGGAAGTATGAAAACACAGTGTGGAAAGCTTTGTGTAGGTTGTTGTAAGCTATGGGTCAGAAACATGGACCCTGTGAAAAGCAGAACGTTATGAAACTCAGTATTTTATGTGTGGTGCTGGCATTGATTTCTAAGAATACAACGGATAGATAAAAAAATTTCCATGATACCATCATGTATTAGGAAGAAACACAATTATTACAAGGGTCATCCAATAAATTTGGGGTCAGAGCAGAAAAACAAAATTGCACAACCTAGCAATAATTACAGATTATTTTTATTCTTTTTACTTGCAGCTTCTTGACATCAAGGTCATTATAAGCAGGAAAGGATGGGGGCAAGGAATTCAGCCATGACCTTTTGAAGGAATCATTCCAGCATTCACTTTGAATGATTTTGGGAAACCATCGAAAACCGAAATCTGGATTGCCAGACAGTGACTTGAACCCACATGTCCACCTAAATGCCTGGCCAGAGTGTTACCTAACCTTTATTTTTTTACTGCTGCTGAAAACATATGAGGTATATGTTTAATATGAAATGGAGACAAAATAAATTTGTGCAGGAATTAAATCTTTTTGTGTATGGTAGAGATGTCGCCATGGGCATTTATGAGGAAATAATGGAATCAGGAGAAAGTTAGCCTGCCTACAACAGAATTAAAAAGTGTAAACTTGAATTTGAATGAGGGAGGACCAACACTAATGATTCCAACACAAGGTCAATGGAGAAAATCAATGAGGAAAATGTGGAAATAATACACACACTTGTAATTATAGCCAAAAGTTTACAGTTCAGCAGACTGACGAGATATAAGGTGCTCCAAGAACAACAGCAGATAACATTCTGACAGAATGCTTGGACATGAGAAAGGTTTTCACCCATTCGATGACGAAACTTCTAACAACAGATCAAAACGCAGTGAGGAGGCAAACCCTCTTAGAAACCAATTAAGCAGATGTTGTTGATCCATCTGAGATTTTGGACAACACCTGGCCAATGGCATTATTTTAGAATTCAAGCAACATACAATGCAGTGGAAGTATGCCACTTCTGCCCTTCCATAGAAGGCCAGTCGAAATTTTCATGTGAAAAGTGCTCCCTGTCACTAGTGTCTTATTTCGATGGCTGCAATTCTTTGTGTGGATACTGCAAACCCCCGACTTGCACTAACTGTTCACTTCAGTCTGAACCACTTCACAAATCTTAAAGAGTGTGTGTCTGGCATCAATTTTACGTCAATGGAAAACGTCATGTGTGTTGTTATCACAATATTCGACACCCCTGAGAAATCTTTTTATGCAGATGGTATAAACATTATCGGAGGAAGTGCATAGAGCTCAGAGCAGAATATATATATTTAAAAAAAAAAAAAAAAAAAAAAAAAAAAAAAAAAAAAAAAAAAAAAAAAAAAAAAAAACAGAGCACAACTTCTCTTTAAACTCATTTGCATCAATGTCTGGCAATTCATTTATGAGATGATCCTCATCTCATGTTAGAGAGTTTTTTTTTTTAAATTATATCACCTCGTGATATTTTTTTCTACTCCATTGTAGCTGAAAAAATCCCTTATGTTTGATGTAAGCTTACAAAACATAAAAGTTTTTTTATCTTTACTTTATCCATAATAAATGGATTTTTTGAAAGTCTGTAACTGCTTTCAAATGAAAAAGCAAATAATTGTTCTGCAACACAGTTACAAAAGTAACTGTGTTGCAAAACAATTATTTGCTTACCTTTCACCAAAGTTTTTATTTTTTTACACTGATAGAAACAATTATCTTAACTCCGGGTTCAAACACATGAGTGGAAATGAAGAAACGATTGTTCTGAAGTGATAAATATGATGTGGAAAGCAAATCAAACACAATGTAAATCTGATTTAACATTAATGATTCCTTTTCATCAAACAAGGTTTCCCTCACATCATACACAATACAAACAAGGCAAAAAACCTTGCTAAGAATTTGTAAGTCCCCAATGAGGCTTGTTTCTTTATATTTGAAAGCAATCACGGGATACAAACTGTACTGGATTGGAAACAGTGAGGGAGAAAGAAATGGAGTGGCACTTGTGATAAAGGAAAGTTTAAAGGAAGGAGTTGTGAGAATAAATGACAGGATGATAAAGGTTAAAGTGAAAGGTAGAGACAAGCACATGGAGTTAATCCAATTTATACCCCTTAAGTTGGCTTCACTAAGCAGGAGAGTAAGGGTTTGGGAGAGGCTATAATAGCCTTTTCCAACCAAATGTCAACCTCTCCTTCACGTGGTGCACCCTGTTTGCACGGACGAGGCTCTGGCGACTGAAAGATTCCCCGTATAAGGAATCACCCACTGCTTGCCAACGGCCTCCGAAAGGAGGGTGGAAGAGCGGGGAGCAGTTCAGGGAACCCTCTTGCCCTTGGGGTTGGAAACGGCCCCTAAAGGCGGATGAATCAGAAATGATCAACGGCATGGGGATGCAGAAGGAAATGGGAAACCACTGCATTAAAGACCCAAAGGGTATCCTGAGGACATGTAATCCTCTCAAATTACATATATCATGATGGCCTCTTCCTGGGTAAAATAGTCCCCCAATTGGATCTCCGGGTGGGGACTACTCGGGGAGGAGTCATCAGAATGGATAGAAACATTTTAAGAGTTGGATCATGGAATGTTAGAAGTCTGAATAGGGCAGGTAGGTTAGAAAACTTAAAAAGGGAGATGGAACAACTTAGGTTAGATGTTGTTGGGGTTAGTGAGATTAAATGGAAGGATGCACAGGATTTCTGGTCTGGGAAACAAAGGATAATTAGCACACAAGCTGTCAATGGAGTCACTGGTGTAGGATTTATAATGAACAAGAAAGTAGGGAAATGGGTGAGTTATTATGAACAGTTTAGTGACAGGATTATTTTGATGAGGTTAGAAACTAAGCCCGTTTCAACCACATTAGTACAAGTGTATATGCCAACGTCACAGTAAGATGATGAAGAAATAGAAATAATATACGCTGAAATTGAAGAATTAATCCAATATGTGAAGGGGGAGGAAAATCTAATAATCATGGGTGATTGGAATGCAATAGTGGGAGAAGGAAAAGAGGGGAATACTGTAGGAAGCTTTGGTCTAGGAGAAAGAAATGAGCGAGGAAGTAGGTTGCTAGAATTTTGTGAAAGATATAAGCTAGTATTGGCAAACACACTGTTTAAGAACCATGCAAGAAGAATATACACCTGGAAACGTCCTGGGGATACAGGCAGATATCAGCTAGATTATATCATGGTCAAACAGAGATTCAGGAATCAAATTCTGACTGTAAATCGTACCCAGGAGCAGACATAGACTCTGACCATAATTTAATAAGTGCAGGCTGAATTTTAAGCGAATAAGGAAACAGTATAAGCAGAACAAACTGGAAGTGATTAAACTGAAACAATCTGCCACGAGAAAATTTTTTGCAGAAATGGTAGACTTAGGTCTAAGAAGTAAATCTGAAAGGAGCTCAACCAAGGACAAATGGAATGCATTAAAGACCGAAATAATGAAAGCTGGTAAAGAAACATGAGGCTTTAGGGAACAAGCTGCCAGAAAACCTTGGATCACAGAAGAAATTTTGGAGCTGATGGATCAGAGGAGAAGGTACAAAAATGCTCAGGATGAAGCAGGAAGAGAGCAGTACAGGCAATTTAGAAATCAAATAAATAGGAAATGCAAAATATCAAAAGAAAAATGGCTACAAGAAAAGTGTGAAGAAGTAGAAAAGGAAACGGTCGTAGGTAAAGTAGATGTTGCATATAGAAAGATCAAACAGAATTTTGGAGAAATGAAGAAAAGAGGCAAGAACATTAAAGCTTCCGATGGGAAACCTGTTTTATGCTCAGATGATAAGAGCTAACCGACGGAAGGAATATATTGAGAAACTGTATGATGGGGACGACTTTAACAATAGCGTAATAGAAAAGGAAGGCGATGTCAACAGTGATGACTTAGGAGATCCTGTTTTGAGGACAGAATTTAATAAAGCTCTGAATGACTTGAAAGCAAATGAGATCCCTGCAGAACTTCTTAAATCCCTAGGAGAGGAAGGAATCGAAAGATTATTCAAGTTGATATCAAAAAGTTATGAAACCGGAGATATTCCAACTGATTTTAATAAAAATATCATCTTCACACTTCCAAAGAAAGCACAAGCTGACAAATGTGAGAATTATCGCACCATTAGTCTAGCAACACATGCTTCAAAATTACTGACTAGAATAATATACAGAAGGATGGAAAGGGTAGTAGAAGAGATAGTAGGTGAAGATCAGTTTGGGTTTAGGAAAAATCGCGGTACAAGGGAAGCAAATCTGTCTTTAAGATTAATACTTGAAGGGCGGATCAAGAAAAACAAAGATACTTTTATGGCATATGTTGATTTAGAAAAAGCTTTTGATAATGTTAGGTGGAACAAGATGTTCAAAATTTTAAAGAAGTCAGGTCTAAAGTATTCAGATAGAAACTCTATAAACTATATAAGAATCAGGTGGCTACAATAAAAGTAGAGAAACACGAGAGACATGCATCAGTTAAAAAGGGTGTGAGACAAGGTTGTAGTCTATCCCCGTTAATATTCAACTTGTAAGTAGAAGAAGCAATGAAGACAGTCAAAGAAAAATTTCTATGTGGCATAAGTTTTCAGGGAGTAAAAAATCAGTATGCTACAATTTGCTGATGACATTGTCTTGTTAGCAGAGAGGGCTGAGGATATTGAGAAGTTACTGAATGGCATGAACAAAATACTGAAGGAAGATTTTGGACTGAATATAAATCAAAGAAAGACAATGTAGCAGAAATGATACCAATACTAGTAGATTATACATAAAAATAGGATCGGAAGCAATAGGAGAAGTAAGTGAATTCTGTTACTTGGGAAGCAAAATTACAACCAATGGCCGAAGCAGGAATGATGTTAAAAGCAGAATAGCACTAGCAAAAAGAGCCTTCATGAAAAAGAGAAACCTTTTAGTTTCAAATATTGATCTAGGAATTAGAAAGAACTGTTTGAAACTCTATGTGTGGAGCATAGCACTTTATGGTAGCGAAACTGGACTTTAGGAAAACCGGAAATAAAAAAATTGAAGCATTTGAAATGTGGTGCTACAGAAGAATGCTGAAAATTAAGTGGACAAAGTAAGAAATGAAAGAGTTTTGGAAATGATGGATGAGAAAAGTTTGTGGAAGAAGCTTACAGAAAGAAGAGACAGGCTGGTAGGTCATATTTTGAGACATGCTGGATTGGTTAATTTTTTAGTGGAGGGAACAGTCGAAGGTAAGAACTGTAGAGGAAGACAGAGATTAGAATATATGAAGCAGATAATTGAGGACGTGGGCTGTAAGGAGTATGTAGAAATGAAGAGGTTAGTACAGGATAGGAAGGGATGGAGGATTGCATCAAACCAGTCAAAAGACTGACAACAGGGAAAAAAAAAAAAAGCAGGAGAAGGAAAGTTTTGAAGATGATCAGCAGCAATAAAATTATAATGGGGGACCTCACTGTGAATGTTGGTAGTGCATGGAAAGGATATGAGGAGATGTTAGGAACAGAAGGATGAGGCAGCAGAAGGAAGAAAGTTGTTGGAGTTCTGTAAATGCAATGGTTTGACTGTGGGTATTTCCTGGTTAAAGAAGAGAAAAAGCCATAAGATAACATGGTACGGTGCAGACTGGTCAATTGTTGATTACTTATCAAAGCAAAGAAGAGAAAGTATTGTGGATATAAAGGCCATTCCATCAGAAGCCTTAGATAGTGACCACCAACTCCTGATAGCCAGTGTGAAAGAGAAAAAAGGAGCAAGAACATCAGACAATCAGTGGGCGCAGGGTGCATGAGACATTACCAAGAGCAGCTTACACACAAAATACCTGCAGACAACTTGCAGTCTGTGGAGGAGAAGTGGGAATGTTTTAAAATCACCCTGGTAAAAACAGCTCAAGCAGTATGTGTTAAGACAGCTGGTAGGAGAAGAGGAAAGGAAACCCCATGGTGGAATGACGGGGTGAAAGATATTGTACCACAGAAGAACAAAGCCTTCCAAAGGAGAACGGAGAAAAAACAAAAGAGTGTACAGATGTAAAAAAGAAAGAAGCAAAGACAGTGGTACAGGAAGAAAAGAGGAAATTGACAGAAATGCTAGAAGAGGATAGTGGGGAAAGTAAGAAGGTGCTGCATACCATGACGACAAAAAAACTGGAGGCAGAATAGAACTGATGCAGATAGTATAAAGGATAAAGTTGGAGGGGAGGGAAGAGAGAAAGTAAATCTGGAGGGAGTATTTTGAGGATCTACTCAATTCAACAGCACCCAGCAATGAAAATGGGTAGAGAGGAAGAAAGGACTAGTACCAAGAAGAAAAGAAAGATATTACATGAAAGGAATTGGAGGCCACCATAAAGAGAATGAAAGGAGGTAAAGTACCCATATTGGATGAAGTGAGCATGCAGGGTTGTGGGGAACAAGGGGAGAATTTCAGATGACTGGAGGAAAGGAGCTATAATACCCTTATTCCAGAAAGAGGACAGGACTATCTGCCAAAACTACCGTGGTATTACCCCGATATGCCACTGTGCCAAGATTTATGAGAAAGTTTTGGAGAGCAGAATAAGAAGAGAGGTTGAAAGGCAGCTAAGGGAAGAGCAATATATTAGACAAGGCCAACCTTTGACCTCATATCTGCGGTGTCACTATGAGTATGGCACGGAACTAACTGGTGATGGCCTTGCTGGACACTGAAAAGGAGTATGACAGCATCAGCCAAAACAGAGTGTGGGAAGCAATAAGAGAAAAGTCAGTGAAGAAGGTAATAGTGCAAAGAGTGAAGAATATGTATGAGGGTAGTAAGAGCTGTGTCAAAGTGGGAACGGATAAGACTGGATGGTTCAATTTGGAAAAAAAAATGACTAAAACAAGGAAGTGCCTAATCACCCCTGTTATTTATAGTGAATATGGATGAAATATTGAAGGTGGTGCAGAGCATTGGGGAAGGAAGAACAAAAGCAATGCTCTTTGCAGATGACCTATTAGTTTGGGGAGAAGATAATGGAGAAGTGCAGGATCAGCTGGATGTGTGGGAGAGAGTAGTTGCATCATATGGCATGAAGTTCTCTGCAAGAAAGTGGTGAACACAACAAGAAAAAAAGAGGAGAGCAATTAAATAAAGTGGAATGTTTCAAACATTTGGGAAGTTGGATTCAAGAAAATAGAAGAAACAGGACTGAGATAAATGAAACAGGAAGACGTGCAGATAGATTTTTTTTAAGAGTACTGGAGGTACGGTATGGCGTAGGGATGTTTCACAAAAGTGTAAGGAGGCAATCTAAAAACATACCTTGCACGCATTTTGACATATGGATCAGAAACCTGGGTGGCTGGGAGGGACAAAGGGAGAGTTTAAGCTATGGAAATAAAATTTCAGAGGAGAAGAGTTGGAATAACAAGACAGTACAGAATGAGGAGTAAGAGAATTAGGAAAGTGATCAAGAATGAACCAATACAACAAAGAATAGAGAAATCCAGGTTAAAGTGGTATGGACAGGTAAAGAGAATGGGAGAGGAAAAGGTACCAAGGAAGATGCTGGACGTGGAGTTGAAAGAGTTCCAGAGGAAGACTGATGGACAGATGGGTGAAAGGTGTTTAAAAAAATGTGGAAGAAAGGAGGAGGAAATTGGGAGACAGTGGAAGAAGAGAGATGGTGGTTGGACAGGAAGCACTGGAGAGGCTTTTGTACCCATCTGATCTGGTGAGCAGTTGGAAGCTGCTCAAATGATGATGATGATGATGATGATGATATCCCACTGACAAGACATGTACACTGTTCCAATGCAGCTACTGGTAAATTTATAGTGTTTATAGATTCCAATTATGTTTGCAGTAAATATTCATACATAAATTCATTTCTTATCCTAAATGAATATTTAAAACAAACCCATAGTAATAGTGATGACAACAATGTACACAACAGCACAGAAGGAACAGGCTGATGAATGCAAATGTAAAAAGTTATAAAATACTGCAGTAACAACAGACCAAGTCATCTAAAAACTATTTAATTGCAATGTAGTGTACGATCCAGTGACAATTTCCCTACACACCCATTTTTTCCACTTTCCTTTTTCCACCTACTTATGCCCTCTAGTAATTTAAACTTCAAATTCTTTCAACTTTTTCACCATTTCCCTTGGTAATCTATTCCAATCCCCGAACCTCTTATCTACAAAAGAAAATCTCCACAAACCCTTATGCCTGAAATTGAGTATCAGCTTGTGGTCATGGTCATCTCTTCCCTCCTTCCACAAACTTCTCCTAATTCTGCCACTAATAACTTTCAATGCCTCATCACCATGCACATTCCCCTAACTCTCTTCATCCTCCTTCTATCTTCAAATTAATCCCATTCCAGCTCCTCTGTCATATAAGTTACCGATTTTGTTGTGCAGTAAATTTCGAAGACTAATCTAACAGTCCTTCTTTATAGCCCCTCTAACTCCTGCATTTGTGGGTCCGATACTACACACACATATTCAAATGGTCTGACCAAAGTTTTGCAACCCAAATCCCTTACTGCCTTGGTAAATCCTCTCATCACTCTTTCCAACAAGTGAAGGATTTTGAAACCTTTACCTGTCCATTTTGTCCTTCCCAATTAAGTACGTTACCCAATGTTATGCCAAGGTATTTACATTTCAAGTCTTCAGTAACCAATTCTTTACCTACTTTATAATCATAATCACAAACCTTTAGCTCTTCCTTGCATTTATCCTTATCCCACATTGTCTCACCCAGCTAGATATCCAGTCCAGATCACCCTGCAGCTGTTTACAGTCTTCTACTATTTTGATCCTATTACATAACATTATGTCATCTGCAAACAATCTAACTTCAGATGGTAAACCACCGACACAATAATTCATTAGAATATCAATGGTCCCAATACACTACCCTGTGGGACTCCCATGATCACTTCCGCTTTTGATACTGCATTTCCTACCCCAGATTTTGTTTTCTACCTTTTAAGAAGTCTTCTACCCAGTAAATCACGTTTATATCTACTCCTATAGTTATAACCTTGTTTACCACCATTTTATGGATCACTATGTCAAAAGCCTTTGAAAAATCTAGTGATACGCTATAAATTTGACCTTCCCTGTCCATTTCATCAAAAATATCTTGCATATAGCCTAAAACAGATTCACATGAATCTCCTTGTCTAAAGCCATGTTGCCGACTTACTCTCACTATCAAATGAAATTTAGAAATACAGTATATCATCCAATCTCTAACAATGTCAATGCTACTTTATACCAAAATCCACCCACCAATCCTATAATTCTTTTGAAAAATTTGAATGTTTGTAGGAGTTTCACTAAGGACAATGGAGTAGTCAGAGTGGGAGGTGATAGAAATGAGAGTTATAGTATAGATAGTGACCTGAGGAAAGTGCTGAAGCAGGTGCAGCATACCAGGGTTGAGCTCATGCAGGTCCTAAGTCACCATGACAGGCCACAACTGAACTATGCTGTGAGGCAGGTAAATGTGGAAATGGAAGTGCTACTTGGGAAAGACATTCATTCTGTCTTGGGGGTTGTACCTGTGAACACCATTGGTATGTGGGGTTTCACTAGGCACGGCCTACACCTAAATAGAATGGGTAAGGGGTTACTTTCTGAGTTGTTAGCTAAAGCTGTAAGGGAGCCCATATCAAGTGATGATGAGGTCAGGACTGTGCATTTTTTTTTTTAAGGTTAGGGGCTGCTGGTGAAGGGATGGAAATAGATGATCAAAGTGATACTGACTGTAGATCCATGATGGGAAAGATCACAGATGTTAAGGAAATAGAAGTTGCTGAAAAAAATAACTGACTGGGGTAGAACTGAGGAGGAGGAGGTTAATTCTGAAAAAAATAAATAAATAAATAAAGCCAGTAATAAATGTGTTGCGGGTGAACTGTAAAAGTATAATGAACAAAGTAGTAGAATTTGCAAACTTAATAGAGATACACGAGCCACAAGTAATGCTAGGGGTCTTGGTTAAAAGAAGTACTAGACAATGAGGTTTCTCCCGATGGTTACACAGTGTACCCAAGAGATAGAGGAGCAATTGGTCGAGAAGTTTTCATACTAGTTAGCAAAAACTACCACTGCTGTCCATAGATCATGACCATGAGTTACATGGTGTAGATTTCTGGGGTAATAAAAAAGAATAAAATCAGAGTGTTGGCTGCTTAATGCAGTAAAAGAATGACACATGAAGATGAGGCTCTTGGGGAGAAATTAAATTCATACTCAGATTTCAAAGGTGAGAATAGAGTGGTCATTATTGATTGGGATTTAAGTTTACCAGGTGTAAACTGGGTAGGAAATAAGAATAACAACACAAGGGAACAGAGATTTGCAAATACCTTATTAAGGGTTTACAGAAGTGGTAGAACAAAACACTAGAGGACAAAATATTTTGGATATATTCCTAATAAAGCCCGATGATAACCTTGTGGGGTGTCAAGTAACTGAAGGAATAAGTGATCATGAAGCAGTTGTGATGGATACTAGAGGATTTAGTGAACCAGCAGCCAGAATTGAAGGGGGAAATAGAAACAATTTAAAAAAGGCACAGATTTCGAACTTCAAGAGATATTTCAGAGAAAGTTTCAGCACATAAAAGGAATGCATAAGTACATGGTGGGAAGAGTTCAAGGGGATGATAAGAAAGGGGGAATAAACAGTTATTTCAAAACCGAAAATAAAGAGAAGCAGAGAACCAGTGTACTATAACAGGGAGGTGAGGAGGTTAAATAGGTTGGTAAGAAGAGAACATAACAGAGTTAAGCGTAGGACTTAATAATAGCTAAGAAGGTGGCTATAGATGGGTTTATAAAGCATACTGTAAGTGCAGGGGGACCATTGACCGTTTCACCGACATATTTCTATGGCTATGTTAGAAAACTGAGGGGAAGGGAGGGTGTTGAGATGTTTATAGATTAGGATAGAGAAGAAGTTACCGAGGGTTTGAAAAAGGCAGAGATTTTAAGTAACTGGTTTAGTGAGACCATTAGGGACATGAATCAGAAAGAGGAGGGTCTAACTCAGAATAAGCTTAACACCACAATCAGAAATGAGCAGACCAAAAAATTTGAAATTCATTCGGCGGATATCATGAAGGAACTAAGAAATCTGAAAAAACAAAGTGGTTGGTGTAGATAATATTACCACAGATGTTTTAAAGATAGCAGGATGTGACATTGTACATTATCTTGAAATATTATTTTAATTGAGTCTGGACACTTGCTGCTTACCAGAGGACCGGAAAAGTCTGATAGTAGTGCCAGTACCTAAAGGAGGGGTAAGAAATTGAGTCGAAAATTATAGGCCAATCAGTTTCACATCAGTGGTAGGTAAATTAATGGAGAGATTGATATGCAACCACATCAGAAATATATGAGAGGAGCATAAGTGGTTCTCAAGTAGGCAACATGGCTTTAGGCAATGATATTCATTCAAATCTCAGTTGTTGGGAAATATGCAAGATATTTCAGATGAAATGGACAAGGGAGGCTGAATTGATAGTGTACCACAAGATCTTTCAAAGGCTTTTGCCAGAGTGAGCCATAAAAAGGTAGTAAATAAGATAAAAACTATTGGAGTGGATGAGAAAGTGATTAGCTGGGTAGAATAATTTTTAAAAGGTAGAAAACAAAAAGTTAGTGTAGGAAATGCAGTATCAAAAGAAGTGGAAGTAAAAATGGAAGTGCCACAGGGTAGTGTATTGGGACCATTGCTATTCATTATTCTAACGAATAACTGTGTTGATTGTTTACTATCAGAAATTAGATTGTTTGCAGATGAAATAATGCCATATAAAAGGATCTAGAGGACTGTATTAACAGCTGTAGGGTGATCTGGACAGGATATCTAGTTGGGCTGGTAAACATGAGATGAAGATAAATGCAAAGAAGAGTCAGCTTATTAGAAACACAGATAAAAAACTAAAGGTTGATCATGATTATAAGGTGGGGAAAGAATTGCTTGCTGAAGACTTGAAATGTAATTATCTTGGCATTACATTTGATAACAAGCTGGACAGGTAGTAGGGAAAGGTTTCAAAATTCTGCACTTGTTGGAAACAGTGACGAAGGGATGTGCGAGAGAAGTAAAGGAATTGGGTTACAAAACTTTGGTTAGACCACTGCTTTAATACAATGGTGTTGAATATGGTAGTGTAGTATGGGACCCACATTTTGAGTATCAAATACAGGAGTTGGATAGGGTGCAAAAAAGGGCTGCTAGATTTGTTTCTGCAAATTACTGCAGAATGCAATCTGAAACAGATATGATAAAAGAGCTGGAATGGGATTCATTGGAAGACAGGAGGAGGGTGAAGATGGTCATGGGAGCGTATGAGTTGTACATTGGAGATGAGGCATGGAAAGATATTGGTTTAAGAATTAAAAGGAATGCATGGAAGGGAAAAGATGACTGACACCACAAGCTGGCACTCAATTTCAGGCAGAAGGTTGTAGGAAGATTCTTTTTTAGGTAAAAGTGTGAGGGATTGGAATTAGATACCAAGAGAAATGATGAATAATTTACCAAAAACATTGAAACAATTTAAAGTTGAAATTTGTAAGATGGCAAATGTAGGTGGGCACAGGAAAAGGGGGAAGATGGCGTATAGGGAAATTGCCATTGTAGTGTGTGCTCCATTCCAACTTAAAAATGCAGTTACTGAACATAGGGACAACTTGTATAGCTCTTAACCATGGCATAATGATCTGCTGTACACTAAAAAATATGTTTATAAAAAGTATGAAATAGCCTGGATTAAAATTTTCTGAGTGAAACATAACATGGACTTCTAACAAAATGTTATTACCAGAGCTTTTTCCTTTCTGCAACCCAAGCATCACTTACATTTTCTACCAACATAATGGAAAAGTAAACTTTTTTGATGCTTAAAAAATTATTATTCCTTTTGATTAGTTTAGGTCAACAGACCACATGAGTCCCCAGATCCTTATATTTTGAATGTCTGGCAAAGGGATAAATTAGTAGATGTAACATTATATTGAATGTCACTCTACAAGAGATTTTTTTGCGAGGCTTTATGCCTCATTGAAGTTGAGGTCATTGGAGGCAGAAGAGAATGGATGACAAGTAATAACCAGGATTTTAGTAATGACCTTTTTCAGCAAACATCATGGCTTTGCCTGGAGTGACTTCAAGGAACCCTGGGAAACCAAACACTGTATGGCCCCTTATGGCCAGACGGCGATCTGCACCTGTGCCCAAACATTATCACTCACCCACTGGGCTCGGCTTTCAGAAGTTTTTCCACTAATTTTACCATGTCTAAGAACCACGCACGTAATGTTTTATTGATATGCCGTAAGTGAAATATCCAGTTTCTACCCCTGGGATAAAAACTTCATGACACTGAAGGGACTGATTAAAAGTGAACAAAATATCCTTAGCACCACGAAGCGGAACGAAACGCCAATCCTGGTCCAGCTTGTTAATTTATTGATCCACAGTGACATTAAATGCCATTACAGTTATGATGCATTTTAAAGAATATTTTTGGACAGTGTTTTAATGTTGATTCTGTGTCATGTTCTAATTAATATAGTACCAAGTAAGGGGGAGGGGGGGTTTGTTCAGTTTTTGTAAGAAAAACATATGTCATGAAATGAAAAATAAAAGAGCACCCTTAAATTACTGAACTACAGTAGACCGTAGTTAATTTGAACATCAATTATCTAAACTTTCTTTTTTGAACACTATTTTACTGAAGTGTTTTTTAACTGCTCTACGTCTCTCAACAGCGAGGTCTTTTGAGACGGGAAAGGAAGGGTGCAAGGAATGGGAAGGAATTCGGCCATGGCCTTTTGAAGGAAGCATCCCGGCATTTGCCTGGAGTGATTTGGGAAACCATGTAAAACCCAAATCTGGATGCCCGGACGGGGATTCGAACCGCTGTCCTCCCAAATGTGAGGCGAGAACTACTGAAGTGTTAATATTGTTTCTATTTAGAGGTTAACAGTACACCTTTGCACTTGTTTTGTTCAGGAATTCTAATAACAAAGAACTAGGTACAATGAGTTTAATCCTTACACCTAGCAGTTGTATTATCACTGCAATATCCTTTTGACCAACCAGACACTGGCTTTGATGCCAAATGTTTGTTGTAACCGCAACACGATAACTATTCTTTCAGTGTGCCAGTAGTTTTGAGTTTCATAGTAATCTGAAACGTGCCACGTTTGTCCTGCACCTTTGTTATTGATTTGCTGTGTTGGTGAGTTTGCTGGCTTCAGTATCTTATGCCAGCATTATACGCCTAGGATAATGGCGTCGTTCATCTTCTAACAGGAAGAATAATTGTCTCCAATATGAAGCAGAAAAAAAATAAGAGACTTCTTTTGCTAGAGGGTATTTAAAATTATGCAATTTCAAAGGCAAAATAAAAACTACACAAATCTAAAATCTGAACACACTCTCGAAACCAATTAGTTCAGATTATTGACGCTCTACTATACTTGCAAATATCAGTCAAGAAACTAATTACATGTACTGAAAATGTTTTGTGAAATGATCTTTCACATGAAGTAATGTTTGATAAATATGTAATCATTCAACAATAATTGTTTACCCATAAATAATCACCACATCAGAAGGTGAAATTCTGGCCAACACTTGGTACTGTAGTAATTACAAAACATTCTTCATCACAACTCAAATTTGTTAAACAGTAAAGAACTCTCAATCAGCTTCCCATACAACCTTTCCATCTTCTATAGACAGCTCAGTATAAAAATGAGTATTATCTGAATACATGAAACTGATGCAGCATTGATTAAGGCACACGGCAACATCATCATATCCAATCTCTACACAGTACATAAAAAAAATTAGCGCCGTTTCTATAACATAATGTAGTCTAACAGCAGATATATGGGTTCACTTTCAACTTCAAACATGCCATTAGTTCAGTGGTCTCCTGTGTTGAAAAATGACTGTGCACAATGTGTCGACTGTTTCTATATTGGAAGAAGGAGAAAGGGGGAGGACAAAATATTGAACTTTCCCCATCAACCTAAATCAACAAGATGGAAGCTAGACATTTCAGCACCCATCTTTCAAAGATGCTGGGCAGTAATCTTCATTCAAGTGTAACATGTGATTTAGCTTATTACTTGAAAGCAACTGTTAAGACAGATGTACTGCTACGAATTAGACTCATTACTCCATTAGAAATGGGCTTTGGGGTGATCAGGAAAATCACTGTACACTGATGAGCCAAAACAATATGACCACATGCTTAATAGTGTTGGTTCACCTTTAGAACACAATACAACAGTGATTCACCTTTTTTTTTTGCTTATGGTTTTACACCTAATCCATGTCGAGGTCATTAGAGGCAGGATGGGACAGTGGAACAAGGAACGGGAAGGAATTCAGCCATGGCCTTTTGAAGGAAGCATCCCGGCATTCACCTGGAGTGATTTGGGGAAACCTTGGAAAACATAAATCTGGATATCCGGATGTCCTAATTGATATCACACTCATACGCAAACCACGCACTATAATTCACATCATCTCGTCTGCCACCAATAGCTTTCGCAGATATTTCACATCATCTCGTCCGTTACCAGTAGTTTTCGCAGATATTAACTTCTACTTTACACAAATAAAGTGGAGGGTATGCACTTTGGCAGCCATTTCTTTTTTCTTGGTAATTTTAGAGCATTGGCAATATTCCCCCACGCATAATTTTTATAATCACGGTTTGAAGTGCCCCATAATTCTGGTACAGCTCGATTAGCTGAAGCACCATTTTGTTTGCCCACAGCACTGACATGGCACGCTGCACACAAGACTACACTCTGGTACAAATGACGCAGGACTGATGCGCGATGTTTTCGCTCTGGAAGCAGCTACACACAACATGTCCCAAGGCACGTTGATGTCACGCAAATTGTTGCACACGACGTTGTGGAACAGCGGAGAATGTCGCAGCATCACCCAGACTGAGTGTTGCGCACCACATTTGTCCCCCAGTGTATCCGGCCCTTAATTAACAATGTCATGGGGTCATCATGGGAACACATAAGAGCCGTCTGCTGCATAGCCCCACTAACAACAACGTGCTCTGAACAGTGTGCTTCGATACACTTGTGCCTGCACCAGAATTGTACTCTTGCCATTAGATCTGCCACAAGTTGCTTCCTATCCTCTAGAGACAAGGCAAGCTACTGAACTCCACATTGTCTGATGAGGCGCGGAAACCGACCACCTTATCATGGTTTCACAATCCTTCAAACTGTTTTCATACATGCTCAAAACAGCAGCACACAAAAAACCAACCAGCCTCACTGTTTCAAGATGCTGGTTCACAGGCGATGGGCCATAACTATCTGCCTTTTGCCCAAGTTAGTTACTTCAATGGATTTCTCCACATATCATTACTAGAATGAATCCCACCCATTACTGCTCTGCTTATATACTTTCCTCATTGCATGATGCACCCACCTCTCACCAAGACGTTCAATCTTGCTGTGGAGAATGATCACAATGTTTCAGTTCATCAATGTATGTACAGTGTTTACATAGAAACATTCACATTGAGAAAGATGAATTTTTCACCTCACTGTTACAGAGCATTTTAAACATTTAATAATAAAGAATAGACAGGTGCAAGATATTGCAATTAAGAGTAAATGTAAAACAACTCCACAGGAATGCATATTCTTTTCCTTATGGCTCTACACTTCATCGAGGTCTTTAGAGACAGGAAAGGACTGGGGCAAGGAATTCATCTATGGCCTTTTAAAAGCAACCATCCCTATAATCACCTGGAGTGATCCAACATGAACCACAGTATCAAGCAAGGGAGTTCAAGCACTTACTAATCCAAAGATTTAGTAGACTAAGTACGTAAGTAGAAATGATAAAACATGACATGTTGACTAACCATTCCTCTGTTGCCATTAAAGACAAGTGACATCAGAAAATACGGCAACATGATGCTACAGCCCAACTTCTAAAATTATTACACATTTAACATGCTTCTCTGGTCTGGTGATGTGCTATACTCAACAGAACAATTCCTAATTTCAAAACATTACCACATAAAATGACAGAACATTAATACTTCTGAATACTAAATCATCATTCAAAGCTTCATAATAATATATGGAAGCAAAATGCAATACCAGTCACTCCAAAAGCACCAAAAGTATGTACATTCCAGAACTTACAAATTTTTTGAAAGAGCATATAATTTCTCCTTCTTGGCTTTCACAAATAGTAGATTAAAAAATATTTGCTTTCAGAACAAGACAGAAAAACAAAAATTAATTTTCACTTTATAACAATACCAGTAGAAATTAAGAGAACAATGCATAAAAATCCTTTCATGCTGAACAAAACATTTATATTATTGAACAACAAAAACAAATACTTACTTTTGTGAGAAACAGCTTTTCAAGTGTCTGTGCCATGACAACCACATCTTCACCTGGTTTGTTGTAAACATAACAATTTGTAAACATCGTATTAAAGTCTTGGATACATTCTCTTCCACTCCAGTAGTAATTGTGTTCCAGGCGTTTCTTTATTGTACCCAAGTCCATGGGTTGCTTTATAATCTTATGATAATCCTGCAATTTAAAATGTATTATAGATTCCATGATGCATATTGACTATTAACAATTATAAGTCAAATACATCAACTCTATATGACAGGGTAGATTTTCATTGCGTATCATTAACACCAAAGTCCATGGACTGCTTTGTAAACTTATGATAATACCACAATTTATAATCTATTATACACTAGCAGTGCCTGTGACTTCATCTACATGGGCCAGGAAACCTTTCAGTTTTTTTTCCTTTCCTTGTAAATTACAACGATTAATTTACTAAAATCTGGAACGAAGTTGGTGATAATACATCAGGAAGAAATATAAAGACAATGGGGTTTGAGTTTAGAAAAAAAGTAACCTACATAAATATGAACAGGATCTAGCTGTTATTAATTTGGCTATACATCTTGAAAATGGCCAAGATGTATTATTTCAATGAAGAAAAGGCACTCAACCAAAAATACTAAAAATTCTGTTTTGTAGGTAAGGGAGTAAGGGACTAGAATTAATTAGCAAGGAAACAATTTAACAAAGTGCTCAAAGAATTTAGACCAGAAGTTTATGAAATGTAAAAAAGTAGGCATATCTATATTTATAATGCAACATTAATCAGGTAATTTGTTTTTTCACATGCTAGGCAATGCGAGAAGCAGCTTATGAACAGTAAACTTAGTGGATGGTATGAGCAAAATCAGCACATAAATACAAAAGTAAAGCTCCAGTGCCACTTATCAGAATGAAATATAACTAAAAAAGCCTTACGCAACAGCTCAATAACAATAATGTGTGAATATAGCCTCAACAGGTCCTGTGGTTTGTCCACGATGATGCTGTTTACTTACACATAATGGATTTTATATATAAAGATTTCATATGCATATTAATATCAAATAAATAAAATACATATTTATATAAAAAATTTAGATTTTCAATGCACATCATACACATCTGCTTAGAATTTCGCTTACATTAACAATGGAAATTTGATAATGGTGACAGTGAAACTGCCAATAGGCAATGAAAATAAGATAGAATAGGGAAAATAACCCATCACTTACTACAGCCTTCATCTGCAATAGAAATTAAAGAATTTTATTGTATAAGGGAAAGAAATAGAGAAGTGTTTTTTTTTTTTCAAAGTGTCTATGATTATCTAGCTGAACAGAAATTACCATACCCCAAACAGGACTCTGTATTAAATAATTTCAAACTGTCTTTGTAATTGTCACAATATGTGAGCTAAATAAAGCCTGAAAGATAGTGTGAAACATTACAAATATTTTGAAACTTACAAGAAACTTCAATAATACCTATACTATCAGGGCTTGAATTAAAAGTGAAATTATTTAAAATAGAATTCCTAAAATTTAGAAAACTTAAATTAAGACAGATTCTTCCATCAATAATGAAAGGTGAAGCTGAAATGCTGGAAATCTAAGCACAAATGAAACTATAGGATTTTAATTCTGAGTGATTTCATGGCTAGTTCTCAATTTTCACTAATAATTTGTAATTGGTACAAAACTCACAGGTAAATTGAGTTTTTTGGCATCAACAGGCTGGCGAAATGGCCAAGCAAAATGGTGCTTCCAGACAGACTTCAGTACAGCTTTTAAGAGGAATTGAAGCTGGTTGGTGACACGCCCAGGTCGGTCTGGGTGAGGGTACACTGGGGGCTGCACCACGCCATTCACAGGTTCCAAGTGTGGCTCTTCCCATGGTGGCTCCTCCTTAATGTGTGCCTGGCTGCTGTTTGCCTCCTGGATGACAAGATTTTTATTTTCTATGTAAATCAGAAATCAGTCTCCCATAAGAAATAAATTTATTGGTCTCTATCTCTCTCTCTCTCTCCAAATTACTACCATTATACACTATTGCAGAGACAAAAATGTAATCATCAGTTCTTTGGTTTTCATATCAACACTCATTTATTCAAACACAAATTAAGTGATAATTCTGAGAAGGAAAAGGTCTTAAGGCAGTGAAAATAAGGAACTAAACCCAACACTTGCGATAGGCGAAGCAGGCAGGCATCGACAAATAAAAAACACAATGTTTCAGTGTTGAACCTTAGTCTTGCAAGTATATGAGACACATGGTGAGGAGATCAGATTTGATCGTACTGGGGCCCACCAAAGCATTAAAGTTGGCGGACATCATCGTGATCAAATCTCATCTCCTCGCCATTTTAACCATCTACTTGCAAGACTAAGATTAAGCACTGAAATAGTGTGTTATTTGTGTTCATCTTTTTCTGTTATTTGCCAATGCCTGGCTAATTATATATGGTAAGTGTTGGGTTTACTTTCACAATCTTTCCTTATAAGAACAATCAAATGGCATATAACTAAGCAAGTTTCAAAAACATACTTAATTTGAGTGCCACCACTGTGATTAAGGATTGCAATCCTGCAGTGTTTTCAATCCCACGGGATTTTTGTGGAATTTGCACCAATGCCGCAGGATTTTTGCGGAATTTGCACCAATCCCACGGGGTTGGCACCAACAGCTTTTTAACGCATATATTTAAAACGTAGTTACTTAAAGCAGTAGCGGCCAAAGTGATTTGCTCAGGTGGTGACAACAATTAAATTTTTGACGGTTTACTGATATTGAAGCGAAAGGTGCTTGGAAAAACAGGAATCTCGCAACATAGAAATTTGCAATGTGTGAAAGTCTCATTACCTGCAGTTACTGCCAGGTTAAAGAAATGATTCTGAAATTAATGATAAATGCTTAAAATTTACCAAACGGTAAACATTGAGTGATTAGCCAAAAACCGACTAGTTTATCTCGATTACCCAATAGGTAGGAATAGGCACGACTAGGCAGTAGCCTGGAGTCCCCGATTTTTGAAGGACCCCTGAAAGTTAACTTTTTTTCATTAAATAAAAATAATAAAGAATAAAATAATCCAAAATAAAACAATCAAAGTAATACGACAAGCATGAAAATTATTTTTGTTTTTGTTTTATTGTAGTGTACAATAAATAAAAGTAATTTTCAAAATATTATAAATTGTAAAATTCGTTTGTTAATTGAAAAAAAAAGATACATTCTATTAGTCATCTACAAAACCTTTCCTTTGCACTTATAAAATACAGATAATTATTTTCAAAAACAGAGGGAATCAAAATTTTTGAGTGCCTAGTACTCCATACCTTCTTAATCCGGTACTGCCTTCAATGGCCACAATGACAGTGGAACACATTTCCCTTGAGAATCGTTCCCTGTTACTTGCATTCATAAACTTGAATAATTCTGCTTCAGAGAATTTAAGGGACAGAAACAATATTGCCTACTCACATTGACAAAGCTTCTAGGGCAGCGTTTCTCAACATTTTTCAACCAGAGTATAATTAAATTGTTAAAAATAATACTGCGGGCCTCTAACTTACGCGGGCCTAAATTTTATTTTTTCCTCTTTTCGTTTCAGCTGTCTATGGACGACGATTACGCAACTTCATTTCCTCTTCTCAGTTTACTTCCTCGGTCACCAGTACTATTTCATTCCCTGGCTAATTCTTGCTTTTTCTTCCTCTGAGAAAACCCTCCATTTTCTGATTAGCTTTTCTTCAATCAGATCCTTTACCTTGCCAATTTCTTTTTCTCAAAGTAGTTCCCTGTCTTTAATGTCTTCCACCCTGGGCCAAATTTTATCATCTATGTTATTAACATCTAGCACAAGAACCATTCTAACATAATAAATCTAAAACCATGTTTTGGATTCCTATGAAATCGCAGATATGAAACTGGAAGTGAACTATTAAAAACTGATTACATGTTAATCATACCAAACCAGATAAATAATAATTTTACTATAGGCCGAATGCTATGCCAACCACCTGCCTACAAGTATAATCTAAAGCAAAAGACCGTACACCATTTACTTCACCACGCACGTTAGGGGGCATAAATAAAGTATGTGAGGTGTTTTTTTCAGATTTTCGGCCCCCCCCCCCTTTTGGTGAGATCTGGACCCGTGAGGCCCCCCACCCCCCCCTTAGAGATCGCCCTCGCAACTTTTTGAGTTTTTTTTTAGGTCTCACCCTCCCAAAGCCGGCTACACCCACACTTTTTGACGAAATACCCCGCTAAAATCGACTTTCGCGTCATTTGTAGACCTTTTTTTCCCCCCTCGCTCTAGAGCCCAACAAAATTTTCCAAAATCTCACGTGAGATTTCCGTTGACCCCGCTCTCCCCTATTTCATCTCACGTAATTTATGGATGCCCCCTTGCCAATCCTACCACTTACCGCAGTTCCTCATGCCCATTTAAAACACTTAGTGAACTGTCATTTACTTAATATCTAGACAAATGGCACTCTTTCTGATGCCATCTGGAAATGAATAGACTAGTGTAGAAACAGCGCTGTTCTATCCTCATCCTGGAAATGCCACATTTTTACCCAGTCATTGAAATATTCAAGGCTTTTAAAAAGTTACGCATACAACCTTATACAGTACAAATATGGTATCAAAATTTATGATATTCTGCCTGTGGATCACCTGAACCATCTTACCACAGGCTGAGAAACACTGTTCCAGGAGATTGAATGTGACAAACATGTCAGCTGCTGCTGCGCTCTACCGACAGTATTTCTAACTTTATCGAGCTGCAGTGTGTGACAGAATGAAGTTGTCTCCATTCGCCACTAACAAAGCGAACCCCTACCCTTGAATATTTCCATGAAAATGCTAGAGCACTTGCGCAACTTGTGACATCTGAAAACGGTCTCAAAGACAGTGAAACAGTTCACTGATGTGGCAAACAGACAGAGTTCAATATTTTCCCTAGCTGTCATAATTTATCTTAGAGTAGTTAATGCCACATTTATAAATATTTATTTTTCTTGCAATACTTTTATTTTTTAATTTATTTATTCTTGATTAGAGGTAATGACATGTCACAGTGTCACTACGTCTAGATCCGCCACTGTCTTAAAGTGTTAATAAATTAAATAATAAACGCCTGTTAATTTAATTAAAAATCAATTTTAATGTTAACTGATAAAAATTAACAGATAACAATATTTTAATTGGCAAAATGACATCATTTTTTTTTAGCTTGTCTTAAGTATAGTTCGAGGTTTTACATTAAAAAAAATAATAATCTAAACCAGTTTTTGAATAAATAATAAAAAATTGAAAATATTCAGTCTTAGGTCATATGTGCGTTACAATAAATCACATCAGATTTTTAAACATGGTATGCACAATGGCCAAGTCACCAGAGTTTTTTTTATTTTCCATTCTAAATAAATGTTCCATAACATGGAGAGATAGCATTCTATTTCACAAAGTGAAGTGAATATACTATGTAAAGAGTAGACTTGGCTCAGAACATGATCTCATAACTTTTTATCACTGCAGAAGCATGAGACTTGACCTATTTTTACAAGAATTGTTTTTGTGGGATTGATTGTTATGTCTGCTGATTCCTTGATTGATCTTATAGTTTATTCATTATTATTATAAGAAACTACTGACCAATACTTAAACTGTCAAGTATTTCAGTTTTACTTTAAGTGGCGTAACGACTTTTTGGAGTGGAAATTATTACATTTTACTAAGAAAGGAGACTTTCTCGGCGTATGATTGCAGTGAAGTCCTCTCGGATATATCACTGGATTGCGTTGTAAAAACACGAAATTTCACACTTGAGGAAAACGGCAGAGGCAGCGATCGAAGTATGGTGTTTTTACAGCCATGAAGGCTTCTTTATAACGATTTTTTCCTTTAGTCAAAATAATAACAAGGAGTTGAAAGGACACATGCTATTCACTCAAAAATAATGTATTGTGGCATTTGACCAAATAATCCCAAGAAGGATTAATGGCAAGGCAGAGCGGCACATGTAAGCAGGCGGCTTTCGTCAAAGAACATGTGTTTCAAACGCATTGAGGCGACGGCCAAAACAACAATATGACAAAGGATATACAATTGCCTTTTGACGCGTAGCACATTCAGTTCAAGTTTCAAGTTACACTAATAATCCAAAACATCTCCAAAGTATTTGAAATAGTTTATGTGCACACTAGTACTGCCTTTTATTCTCAATCACACATTTTCTTGTTTTAGGAAATATCATGATTTGGTATGGGTGACTAATGAGAGGCCAAACTTTTTGCTTCAATGGACTATGCAATCCACCACTTTCTGGCTTCATGTATGATCAGCAACTTCATTTTTCTTAGAGAATTCTGTTTCATGCACTTCACCAGTATTTACTGTCAGTGCATGATAGTATGCATGCATCCAATAACCAAAGTCTTTATATTTTGTAGTAACGACTAAAGTGATTTCTCAATGAACCACCATTCTATTCCTCAGATTAAGCATGTGAATATGACTTGTAGCTACACATTAATCTCAATATCATCACAGAAAGAAAGAAAAAACAGGAATTTTTGTTCCTATTAATTATATAGCCCAATGCCATAAAATGTAAAGAAACAGCTAACTGTAAGTGGGGGGAAAAAACTTTCTATTTTGATGAATACATTCAGTCTCTCTTCCTACATGGTCTAGCTCTGATTAAATTCATCTTGACATGTATCACAAAATGGATATTTGCCATTTGAAGTATTAAAATAATTACATTTTTGAATAATAAAAAAGCAAATCATTTTGATATAGAGGGCAAAATTGGATCAGAAATCACTAACACAGGGAGTAACAGCAGACTGAAAAACCCAAGAGAATCTGCTCCATAAAGAATTAAATGGTACCACTGTCATTGGTGCAAGTTAAAAAATGTTCAACCCACTAGCTTGCCAAGTAGCAGTACCAAAATTTTGTCTGGTGGTCAAGTTTTAAAAATGAATATACAAACTAAACACATCATAAGGAATTACTTACAGCACTGTTGTGTGCTAACGAGTCTATCTGCTGCATTTCCTGTTCACACCTGAAAAAGATCATTAAATCAAAATGAATATGCTAGACTACTAAATAATTCCTAATGAAAAAAAACCTGATGAAGATTGAAATGAAGTGTATAAACTAAATTTATTAAAATCAATGAAAACAGAATCATAATAGTACAACATTAAACTAAAATGCAAATAATATGAAGTTTTTTCAAGGCTTGACAAGGGAAAATTTATACTCGATAGTTAGATACAATTCATTATAATCACATATATCACATGTATACTTAGTAGAGAAACTGAACACTGTCAGAACTGCAACTATGAAAATATACTAACCACTGGCTTCTAACATTTCATGGAACATTTAGCTATCAGTGAAATATAGTCTCAGCATTATAAAAAATTTAACCATTAAATGAAGAAAGTACCAATACAAATTAAGTAAAAGATACTGTATCATTTTACACCTACCTTTCTGAAATGTACGTGCAAAAATGACTTCATTTGTAACAATTCTGCAGTTCCAGTACATGTTGGTCAAATTGGCACAGACACTGACTCATTTTCAGTGTCACTGTGCATTAAAAGCAATTAACATCTGAAACAAATTACACAGATCCTTAGCAACTTGAAGGTCACCAGCAGGAAGGCTAATAATATTTCTGAAGCATAAAATTTGCATACTTTTGTCTTAACTAAACATCATTCACAAGTAATTCAAAATGTGGTTTCAACGATTATAACAGGACTATTTGAAATAGTTTTGATTTGATATGAGGATAGAGGAAAAATGAATCTTGTTTAAAGGATTCTGTGCACGAAAACTAATTTAACATTTGTGACTGCGGAATTTTTTAATCTGAGAACACTAAAAACATAAAAAAGGAACCTGACTTTGTGGGTATCAATTCATTCTTATACATCTTTTAATATACACAATGCTTTATGCAAAAACTATTATTTTGCTACAATTTCCAAAAAACATGCATCAATTGGAAAAGGTAAAAACAATTTCACATAACACATGTCTTACAAGATTTCTATCACAATCCATTTTGTTTATTTCATTTGAAACTTATCCGCCTATAAATGGCAAAAACTAAGATATCACAATATTTTATGTCAAATCAGAATAGGTCACTTACTGCAGTTGAAAGGAAAGTGTTTTTTTTTTACTTGTGGCTTTACACCTCATCCACGTCGAGGTCATTAAGAGGCAGGACGGGATTGGGACAAGGAACAGGAAGGAATTTGGTCATGGCCTTTTGAAGGAAGCATCCCGGAATTCACCTGGAGTGATTTTGGGAAACCATGGAAAACCCAACTCTGGATGCTCAGTCAAGGATTTGAACTGGCGTCCTCCCGAATGCGAGACCAGAGCGTAAACAATCACCCACTATGCTCAATAAAAGGATAATGTAAATAAATATCACAAGAATGAAAGTAATTAAAAAACTGCATTTGTTTCACCTTTCAGATTATCATTCCATGTAATGAAAAATTCCAAAGAGTAGCATTAATGTTTGGTGTGTTTCTATACCACCCTACACTGGTAAGCTTTTTACTATACAGTTCACCCCATTCAATCCAACATGGAAACAAAATATCAAATACTGTAATAACAACAGCTTTGTGCTTTCCTTAACAAGGGAACATTTATATTCAGAAGTTACATATGGCTCATTATTGTCACATAATTCACATGTATACTTAGCAGAGTAACTCAACAAAGTCAGAATTGCGGGAAAATGCACAAACAACTGGCTCTGAAAATTCCATGGCATTTGACTATTCATTATTGGCATAGAAAGAACAGGGGAAATACTAAAACTGAATATTAAAAACAACAATCACCTCATATCTCCTCAGAAAAACAATGAACTTAAGCTGATAACAGTATTCAAAAAGTATAACCAAGATGTCAGGATCATGGCATAGAGCTTTCACCTAATGACCGTTTTTGTTTTATTTTCAAACATAATTTTTAAGGTTTGTTGCAGATGTTATAAAAACTTATATTGGTGAGAGATTCTGGGCAGTCGTCGTTAGATTAAAAGAACATTCTAGTTACACGAGACTTGAACAAATTGTCAGTTGTGGAGCAATGTTTAGAAAATCATCAAATTCAGTGGGAGAAAACAAAAATCCAAGCACAAACAAAGGGCATTGGAGAATGTAAAATCAGAAAATCTATAGAAAAATTTAAGCTATTCAAAAATTTGAAATATGGGGTTTATGGACAGAGTGTGAGCACAGCAAAAAAATCCAAAAGTAATTAAATCTACATAATTATAGTTATGTTTGTTGAAATCACCACCTATCTGGTTCTCTGTCCATGTATAAAGCACCAATCCATAACCATACTTCTAGTTTACAACAAGCCATTTGTCCAGTAATTAGAAATGAGCACAGTATGATACCCAAACATACACTATATCCTACCTGTAACTCACTCCATACTCAATGCCGCAAACATGATGGATTATTTCCCTGTCTTCAAAAAACAATAGTTGATTTCTCTAGCTTAAGATTTTTAGAAATCTTCAAAAAAATAATCAAAATCAATTTTGGAATTATTTTTTTAACATGAATTAATAGCAATAGCAATTATTAGAAACATTTGTAAAAACTTAGCCAATCAACAATAAAAAAATATAATCCCTAAATTATTTTATTTTTCAAGGTAACATACAAAAACACTATTTGGAAGCCCTCTTCAACCACAGAAAAAGTTGTTTTTAGTTCTAAAAATTTACTGTTTTGATTGCCCTTCACTTCTGATGTGCGACAGTAAGTCAAAATCTAGTCCTCTATTCATGGAATTTTTTCTTGAGTTTATCCTAACGAATTCAGATTAAAAGGACAGTTTTACAGTGGCTGAGATTTTTACATCCCTTTCTAACAGACAAATGAATTTAAATGTCTACTTGAATGGAAAATTATTTTTGTTCATTTTTATATAAATGCACTTTTCATAAGCTGTTAATGAGCAATGCTTTTCCATGTGCAACACTTTATGTGAGATATGTGCTACAATTTTATTTTAAATACCAATAGCCTGTGTACTGTTTGATCTAATACTGTTTCACATTTCTGTTCAATGATTTTCGCTGTAGTTGCACTTTTTGGATGTAAGAGGCGTGATTAAAAAAAAATACATGAAATTTGGTTTGTCTCAAAAAATCTTTGTTTATTCAATGATATTAATTTTGTCCCCTTTGAAGTGCTTCTCACATTTGTGCCAGAGATTTTTCCAATCTCTCAAGCATGTCTCAAAGTTAATAGTTGGAGTGGGTTTTATGCTCCTACAGAGACTGTCTTAATTCTACAATGTTGATAAAATGTCATCATTTCATGGGTCTTTTCAGTACTGAGAACAGGAAGAGGTCACAGGATGCGATGTTCAATAAATATGGACACTTGGGCACAATGACTGTTTGGCCCAAAAATACATGAAATTCTTCTTCAACAGCAAATCCTAAGAAATTTACTGACCATACTTTCAGCATGAAAGGACAGTTTTACGATGGCTGAGATTTTTGCATTCTTTTCTAAAAAAAAAAAAATTGAAATGTCTACCTGATGATAATGTGGAAAAGTGGGTTCAAATGACAAATGTTACTACAGTATTTTGCATAATCCTTCATAAAGGAAGACCACCAACAAATCAAAGACTTTCTACCTCATCAGTCTTATAAAAGGTAATAGTATAAATTGATGGAAGTCTTTCTTAACCTGAAGTTCAACTATCAGATATTAGCTACATTATATTCAGAGCACAAAGAAGTATTTTCTCTACATAAATAGTTATGTATTCATACTTCTGATTCATATTCTCTTCATACCAAAGACAGAAAATTTGTATGCTAACTGCTGGTACCTTATTTATGCACGGCAATAAATATATGATGCCCTTAGTAACCAATATTTAACTTTTATAAATTATCAAGTCATGGCACTGCAAAAAATAAGCTTTTTTTAATAACTTTGTTGTTGGCCATGTTCCACAGTTGTCACACAAAGGTTCTTTTATTACTCAGAGTAAGAAATAAATAACACATTAGAAAATCACTCCCCATGAGTCTGTCACAATCATTCTGTCTCTTAAGGCATGTTCGCACTAGGCTAGTAATTTAGTCGAGTAGCGAGCAATTTAATAACTAAACAAGTGTGAAAAAATGAAAATTTAGTCGAGCAGTTTAGTCAAGTCGATCCGTTTTGTTCTATTATATCGGGCGAGTAGTGCCCCCCACCACGCACCACTGCTCACTAGCTCATGAGCTAAACAAGCCTGAACCTATTGTTTAAGTCGAGTTCATTAGCTGCCGCAAAAAAGTAGTTTCGCTGGAGCGAAGAAACAATTTTAAAATTTGTTTCTAAATATGTATAACATGAATGCTTGTGGAATTTTAAGTCCCCACACTATAAAAACAAACAAACGGAAGCATTCTGCACACATGGATTTGGAAAATACAATAAACATACATAGATTTGGTGAGAAGTAAATTGAAAATTAAAAACATCTACTTGGTGCACAATTTTACCAATTGTTTTATTAGAATAGCATCTAGATTATACAATAAGATATTATTACTATTGTTATTAGAAGTACTACCTAACACAATAAAAATGACCCACTCCCAGAAAGTTAAAAAAAGTAGTCCAGAAATTTAGGCGCAGGTACTGAAACAGTTTACATACCTTCAATAAAATGATTCAGTTTACTGGATGCATCTCTGCGAAACATTAATTCAATTCCTTTAATGTTTTATAGATTCCTTCACAGTGATTAATTAGGAAACAGCCGATTTTCCGTGTATAAATACGAGGCGTGAATGTCCTTAAAACTACATCTGGTGGCAATAAAGTAGAGAACTGTCTGTAATTTTGTAATTGCCAGAATTGTACTTCTTAAATAGGTATCTTCACGCTGAATTTGCGACTGCATTTTCATTAACACAACTTTTTTACATTCTCAAACTATTCTTAGGGGGTCTTCTGATGCAAATTCCTTCAGAAGACAATTTGTCGCTCCTAATTCATCCCTTCTATTAACCAATTTTCGTATCCATTGCTTTTTTTTTTTTTTTTTTTCCGCATTAACTTCTTCATCTTCCTCTTCTAAAATAGCGATTAACATAAACAGTATCAGCTCATTCATTTGATTGCATTGCAGCCTGTTCATCTGGCAAAATACCACGAAACTTGTGTACTGTACTCGACCCTTGTGCAAACGATTTTTGAGCAGTAGCAAGTAATTTAGCTTCTAAAATACTCGCCACTCGACTAACTTATTAGCATAGTACAAACCAGTCTTTGGATCATTCCTTTCATAGGAAAGAAAGACCACTCCAGCAAGGTTGAGACTTATTTACTTTGGCCCAGGAATACATTCTTCCATACCACTATTCAAAATATTGTGCCTTTTTTCCCAAAGTGATCCGATTAGTCGGATTAGACGTATTGTAAACATGTTTTTACTGTTATACAAAGTAGCTAAGTTGAGCTAGTTATCAAATGAAATTAAAATTATTTCTTCAAATTGGTAACTCGCCTATTACTCTGTAACACCGTTTTTTAACAGTGTACCAAATAAATTCTCTTCGTGTTTATTTTTATCTGATACTAGCTCATACCCGCGACTTCGTACGCGTGGATTAAGAATTTTTTTTGCCAGAATTGAATATAGAAAGTTGTTAGTAACGAAGGATTGGTCCCAAACACCGAGTTGGCATAATATGACAAGAAAGCTATCACTATATCATTCTACCGTCGAACCTGTCTCTTGAAGAGAATCGATTTCCAACATATTTCTGTCACCATTCAATAAGGTCTCAAAATTTCGCGACTACAACTGTTAATCATTCTGGAAAAAATGTCCTGTGCCCTTCATACAGATTTTCTTGTCAAATTCCATCAGTATTGATACAGCCATTTAGTCGTCAAAACGTAGCAAAAAGACAGAGACTTACTTCCGTATTTATAGTATTATTACTGCGGTTCACACACACACTGACTGCAAACAACCCCTGAGGGATCATTATAATGTAAAAAGTGTACTCCTACAGCATTGCAAGACTACCTATGATTTGCCTCGCATTGCACCCCTAATTTTGTAATATCTACAGTTTAACATTCAATCCGAATAACCGACGGCCCAGGCGTGACTCTTACGATCAAAAACAATTTTTAAAAATCTTAGCCTCCACGGAGATTTGAACCGGAGACCACGACCCAAACATTAGTAAGCCAGCGCTTTAGCCACTGAGCTACATAACCGCTACACGGAAAAACAGTAGAGAGACCTCCATATCCAACGTGTCTATCGCCGTTCAGTAGTAATTCGAAATTATGAGACAACATATATTATTTATACAGATAATTTTTCAACCAACTGTAGACAGTATTTTTCTCCTTGTTTCAAAGGATAAGTATGCAAAGTTTCATCGAGATCAGATGAAAACTGTGGATTTGTATGAAGAACAAACAAACAAACAAACAAACATTCATCTTTATATATATAGATTCCTGAAACAAATACCTCAACTAGGCTCTCCTGCAAATGCCCACAGTCCTTCATTTACAGCCTAAAGTAACATGAAAGGGCAAGCTTATCTTCTGAAACCTAGTAGAATATCAGATGGGCCAAATTGGAACTATGAAAACTATTAGCCATTCATAAGAAATAATCAAAAATAGTATTGCTCTATACCAGATCCTCTGGTTTGAAATGGAAACATTTTTAAGCTCAACAGTCAGTGGATTTAACTTCATAGTTACTTCCCTTTTAAAAGTAATTCTATATAATACCTCAATTTATGTTGCAATGTGAAAGAATAATCTTACACCAAAAAAATCAGAAAAAAATGGTAGACCATACCAGTCAAAACTGTTTAGTCTAACCAGCAACAGAATTTACCTGTATGTCTAGTATCCCCCAAATGATACAGCAAAAAAAGTAAGCCTAAACAAGTATTCTTTAAGAAACTTGGTGCATATGTATTAATCAGAAATGATTTTCTGGATGTAATTTCTTTAGTTCCAATAAGAGCAACTCTCGCAGCTCCCATGATATCTACTGCAACAAATGCTTCTTTAACAATAAAACAATATTATAAATCAATTAAGTGGAATTGTTTTTAATCAAATCCTACCTGGTCAATCACTTTAGTACTTGCAACTTGGCCACCGGCAAGCTCAAAACGAATGCCAAGTACTGTAAAGTTTTCCTGAAATATGTGAGCTCTGCTTATAATGTCATAATCAGCTACATGAAATGTATCATAAAAAAGGTCGACAACACACTAAATCACAATTAACTGACATGAATAAAGCATTAATAAATTGTAGAGGGGAAGTGGACTGCTACAACACATTAAAATATACTCACACGAACACAAACTGCTCCCCAAGCAACGAATGAAATGAATTTACGGGTAACACAATGATCATGCACCAACAATAAGCATGATTACAGCCGTCAATCATTTTTATGTATCTCACAATACATTTGACAATTGTTCATTATGAATCTAAGAAAACAATTCCAGTGATTACTACTAAAGACTGTGGAAATAGACTTCTAAAAACAGCCAGAGTAAGCAACAAACCACTAAGTTTCCTACCATCACCTGAAATGTGCTTATACACTGCAATACGTGAAAGTTGTACTGGAGCAGAGAACTATGATTACCAATCTAGTGCTTAACCTGTAACAAAAAGCAAGTTATCTACAATTGGCCTTTTTTTTTTAGTTATGGATTTATGCCTCATCGACATTGAGGTTATTAGAGGCGGGATGGGACTGGGGACAAGGAATGGGAAGGAATTTGGCCTTGGCCCTTTGAAAGAAGCATCCCGGCATTCACCTGGAGTAATTTGGGGAAACCATGGAAAACCCAAATCTGGATGCCTGGATGGGGATTCGAACCAGCGTCCTCTCGAATGTGAGGCCAGAGCGTTAACGGCTCATCCATCACACTCGGTTGGTCATTGGACAAGGGTACTTGTGTATAAAACTTTAGAGTGAAAAGATAGAACTGCAAGTAGTTGTAGGGCGGTACAAGTGAACAGAAATGAAGTACTGTATATAAGGAGAGAATTAAACTTTATCACTCCGATTAAAAGTATTGAAGGATAAAAAAAGAAGTTACAGGATAAACCTATCTTGTGAAAATATCTCAATTTAATGATCTACACGACACGTCAGTGAGTTGATGTGGGAATGTAGGTAAACTTTAAACCATTTTTTTTACTTATGACTTTACGCCTCATCAACATAGAGGTCATTAGAGGCGGGATGGGACTGGGAACAAGGAATTCAGCCATGGCCTTTTAAAGGAAGCATCCTGGCATGGCCTGGAGTGATTTGGGGAAACCAAAAACTGGATGCCCAGAAGGGGATTCGAACCGTCGTCCTCCCGAATGAGAGGCCAGAGCATTAACCACTCAACCACCACGCTTGGTAATTTTTTTTTCTGAATCAGTAGTTGAGAGCAATTAAAAAAAAAAAAAGCAGCAGGAACACTCTTGCACCAAGTTTATCATACAGTGGAATTGCTGAAGGCAGTGGCAATTGTTGTATAGTAGCAAAAGTATTTCAAATCTGAAAATAAGATAGGGTAGAGTGAGAGAGAAAACTTGTCACTCACCAAAGATGAAGGCAAGAGGGCCTTGATGTATCCATTAATATGAATGCACTTCACAATATTTCAATACAAACCTTAGTCATGATGAGGACATATGGCAAGGGGATCAGATGCATACAAACTGAGTCTCATAAAGGTGGCAAGTCTGTCTATTCACACCTGATCCCCTTGACAAATGCCCTCCTCTGATCAAGATTGCAACTTATATCAAAATATTGTAAAGTGTGTTCGTATTTGTGTGTTCACCGTGGCCATACTTTCTACATCTCTAGTGAGTGACAGATTTATTTTCCTATCCTTCCTCATTTTCACTGTTGCTATTTAAAATTTGAGCTGCAAGTAGAAAGACAATACCTTTATAGTCCCTGTTTAAGTAAAAATGTTGATGGGAATTAGGGCTGTTCTAAATAAAAGACAAACTGAAAATGTCAGTAAGATGCTCAAGGACTTATGATATTTACATATTGGACACGAAATAATTAGAGAAGTAGTGACTTTTGTATATAGGTTGGAAAGTGGATTGTTACCTAGATATGTGTCTAGATTAGTACAAAAGAATAATGATGTACATAATTATAAGACAAGGCAGGCAAATCATTTTCATTCCATTTATAATAGAAGAAGTAAAGCATTGAAAACTGTGTTGCACAAAGGTTTAAAAATATATCACAAATTACCTGAAGAAATAAAAAGGAACAGAACAGTTGCAAATTTTAGAGAAAAGTTGGGTAAATGGCTAGAGGAGAGAGATTGTAACATTTTCTTGTGAAGGATTCAGTGAAATTAACACTTTGTTTGTTTTTGTTTTTTCCAATTTATTTTTAATGTGATGTATGAATTGTAATTTTACATATATATTAGCCATAGGCTATTTGAAAATAAATAAATACTGATTTACATCAACTAGTTTACTACCGATGGCACATTTTTTACAATCAGCTTTTTATATTTTTTTCTATGTGTAATTTAAATTATATTAGTCTCTGGTACAGGATTTTCATTTGCTATTGTCAACCATATCAATCCATCTTCATATTGCCTAGTCAATAAAAATTAGGCTACAACACTTAAATATCAATCCACCCAAAAATGCATAAAAAAAATTACCACAAGAACAATTGTTACATGGATTTCTTCACATTACAAGAGTTGATCAAAAAAATTTTTTTAGAAAGAAAACTTTATGGGATTAATTTATGCCGAAATTAATACAAAACTATTTATCTGCACAGACCCCACTATTGTTAACATTATTTTTATAGTATTGGCAATTTTCCACTCCTCCTTGGTAAAATATAGACTACTGTATGGCTATATAGCCAATCATGCACATGTGTAACTATCTTTGGAAACATCTCCTGAGAGATGAAAATTAGTGAAAAGGTAAACAAATCATGATTTTACGGAGTTTTTAGATGAATGAAACAAATAACTTTTCATTATGAAATACATAGTCCTCAAATAAAATTAACTGTTTATCTTGGTTGATGTATGGCAATTGTGTGATTATTTTGTTAGATTTTAAAATAATAATAATAATAAAAATAATAATTCTTCATATGATTCTTAACAAGTGATGTTCAGTATCATTCAAGTTTTATGGTAATATAATGCTATTGATATGAAAACTCGAGTGTGATATCAGCAAAATCAAAAGCTATGAAACCCTGTGTTAAGCAGGCCTGACAAGTACTTTCTCCCCGACAAAAGTGGTACCAACCAATTTCAAAATAAAAATTATAAGCCACGAAAAAAGTGAATGGCAAGAAACATCAGTTTTCTACAACTCATCTACACATAAAACTAGTAAATATGAAACTTAAATAAAACTTGAAAGCATCCTGTACTGCTATTACTAATGAAGAATTCATAATGTGATTAATCATAGCATTCATGGTGATTTAACCATTATATTAATGGTTATGTAATCAAATACATTCCAGCCAGAATTTCAACTGCCCTGTTATGAAAGAGGGGTTTTATTTAATTTCTGCCACTGTAAATTTTCATCGTTTACTGCAGTTGCAAAGCAGTAACTGAAATCATTAGTCAGTGATACATTCCAGTTTAACCAAAACTGATCACAATTTCAAATGGATGCACGCGCGCACATATAGACATGGACACAAACGCGTGTGCACACACACACACACACACACACACACACACAGAGAGAGAGAGAGAGAACACCATCAATGATAAGGCATGCAAATAATTTTCTGCTACACAGTTACTTTAATAAATTATTATTTAATTTATTTTATTGATATGCGTGACGCATTTCGAGAAATTATTCTCATTTTCGAATGCTATTTTATTTTATTACATTTTTGGTGTGACGAGTGCTCGTGTCATCTTCTGTTTGCTGTTATCCGGTTTTACTTTGTATTTCATTTTACGAAGGATTCTCCAAAGTATGATTCACAGAATTTCACACTTGCACTTCGTCACCAAAGTAAAACCGGATAACAGCAAACAGAAGATGACACGAGCACTCGTCACACCAAAAATGTAATAAAATAAAATAGCGTTCGAAAATGAGAATAATTTCTCGAAACGCGTCACGCATATCAATAAAATAAATTAAATAATAATTTATTAAAGTAACTGTGTAGCAGAAAATTATTTGCATACCTTATTATATTAAACAGTTACAGAATTTCACAAAGTCCATATATCATGGATATAGTAAAAACCATCAATGATGTCGACATTTCCCATGGAAAGATGGCCTACACAGATCCGTTTATATCACTTAGAATATTGTTGTTTTGTATGGGGTCCCCATCAAAAGGGGTTAATGGAGCATTAGAGTAGGTCCAAAGAAGAGCCGCCCGATTCGTGACAGGTATATATAGTTGGACGGAAAGCGTAAGTGCGATGTTGAAGGAATTAGGTTGGGAAGACCAGGAACACCGAAGGCAGTGCTCTCGACGGAAGCTAATTGAAAAATTCACGACTGACGTATTCCGGAAGGACATCCAGCAAATATTGCTACCAGCAATATTTATATATCGGAATGACCACGAAGGTAAAATAAGAGAAAGCAGGGCCAGAACTGATTCATCTATGTACTCATTTTTCCCACGAGCGATTAGGGAATGGAATAGAAAGGATTTACCGGGCGAGTGAACTTAAAATCCGACAGGAGTAGCTTTCGATAAAGCACTCTGACCATCCTGATCTGGGTTTTCCCGGATCACTCCAGGCGAATGCCGGGATGGTTCCTCACAATAGCCCATGGGCGCCTCCTGCCATATCACACATATCCCTTCCAAACCATCACCCTTTTCGATAGGTGCAATGCACCCTCCGCCACACACATTTAGTGAATCGCGGAGTAATAATAATAATATCATGCCTGCAAATTTAAAACAATACTTGCCCTTTTGACAGTTGCCATCCCTTCCATACCAAACATTTCCTTACTTGCAGCCTTGCTATCTTTGGCAGGTGCAGTCCTCTTGATAAACAGTACCTCACAAAATATATGACATGGGCTCATTTCTCATTGCTACCCCCTGATCTTGTACAAAAACAAATCTTTCATGCTAGAACACATTAATTACAACTACTCCTATCCTGCTCCTCAAAAACTGATCACAGCCCTGTATCAACAAGCCAGTTCTCTCCTGGTCCCAAATCCATAAATTAAATCCTATGTCATGGACACAGCTATCTGCATTCCCTACCTTAAATTCACATGACTTTCCCTGCCCACACACATGCTTGAGCAGACCACCCAATCTCAAAAACATCATGGTCCACAAATAATGACCTTCTAATACTCCCAAAACACCACATGGATCCTTTACAAATAGATACTGCAGGTATTGTAAAACAACTGGAGCTTATGAAGTGGGGGGGTCACTACCGTCTTCCAGTATGAGTACTCTCAGGTTATGTGACTGAAATCAAACCACTTGTTGCCCAACTTTTATTGCACTCTTTAAATAACAGGCACCTTTTTACAGGAAAATTGTGCATGTAATTCTCATTTTCAAAATGGGAGATTGATGAGAGACCACGAACTACTGGCTCATGTCTTTGAAATCTGCTTGTAGTTAAATTCTGGAAAATGTTAATTGCTCGAATAATCGAATATAACCAAATTCTTAAACAGACAGGGATTTAGTAAGAACAGAATGTGAGAAACACAGCTGGTCCTATTTTCTCATGATGTTACGATAGTAACTGACGTATTTTTTCCAGAAAACTTTTGACTCTGCACCACACATCCAACTTTTAACAAAGATTAAAGTATGAGATATATTAGAACAGATTTACAAGGGGGGATCAAATATAAACGGGATTGTTGTTCCTGAACATCAACAATTGGCAGGACTGGCCCCGCGCTTCTGCTATGCTTAGGCAGGACCATTAGGAGTGGGGAGAGCGTGCTGTTAGATATTTCCCCCCATTTAGTCAGTAACGCTCACAATGTCAGAGCAACAGGTGCACCCCTCCAATGCGCAACGCATTACTATAAAATTTCTTGCTCTTGAAGGAGTTACAGCAGCGGAAATTTGCCAGAGATTGACTCCACAGTTCGGTGATCAAACATTGTCAAGGATGCACGTGTTTTTCTGGCATAGAAAGTTCAAGGAAGGACGAGAATGTGTGGAAAGTCAGCAACATGATCGCCGTCCTCTGACCAGCATTACAGACGAAAACATTTGTGCGGTTTAAAGACATTATTGACATCGATCGACGGGCGAGAGTATCAGAAATTGTAGAACAAGTCGGAATCAGTTATGGGAGCTGTCAAGCAATTATCGCAAAACACCTACAGTTCCGTAAAGTATGTGCCAGATGGGTCCCTCACCTTTTGACCGAAAATCTGAAGTTGAGATGTTAGGAAGTCTGTCAGAGGCTTACAGCAAGGTTTGCGGTAAAACGTGATGCATTTTTGAGTCGGATCGT
Organism: Vandiemenella viatica; assembly: GCA_031002005.1. Lineage (NCBI taxonomy): Eukaryota > Metazoa > Arthropoda > Insecta > Orthoptera > Morabidae > Vandiemenella > Vandiemenella viatica. The sequence goes on along the minus strand of CM061921.1, from coordinate 176,649,764 downwards.
CACATGCGATGAAACATGGGTTCACCACTACACTCCAGAATCCAAAGTAGCCAGTAAGGAGTGACGGAGGAAAGGGGAGGCAGCACCAGTGAAAGCCAAGACTCTACTGTCAGCAGTCAAGGATCTTTGAACATTTTTTTTTTTTTCGATCAGCGATTGATTTTTTTGCATGAGCGACGCACAATCAGTGCTGCTTACTACTGCGAGTTGTTGACCAAGGTGAGAGTTGCATATCACCGCAAAAGAAGAGACCAACCGATTTGACAGGTCATTCTCCTCTACGACAATGCGCGACACCATACTGCATCTCAAATTGTCTCTAAGCTACAGGAAATGCACTGGACTACACTTGATCACCCTCCTTACAGTCCGGACTTATCACCCTGCGATTTCTATTTGTTTGGACCTCTTAAAGAAGCTCTAGGAGGGCAACGATTCGAAGATGACGAGAGTGTGGAAGACTTCGTGCACAACTGGCTGGTGACACGACCCTGTTCTTTTAATGAGGGCATCGAAAAGCTGCCCATACATTGCGAAAACGTATTTTCAAAGCAGAAAACTATGTGGAAAAATAAATTGTAATTACCTTGTGTTTTTCAATAAATGAATTTAAATAAATAATAAAATCCCGTTTATATTTGATCCCCCCCTCGCATGTATGTATTTGAATTTCTAAAGTGGCTGGTTGCTGTATGCTATTATAATCAGTTAATGCAGACATTGCATCGGGCATTACACAACAATATGTGCAATAGGTTCGCTTCATTTTCTGTCTTTTATACGACTTTTGATGATGCACTTATGAGGTGAAGAATACTGCTGATTGACTAGAAAAACTGCATGATCCCGCAAGTATTTCAGCATGGTGCAATAAAGGGAAGCTTAAACTGAATTCCCAAAAGTGTACTGCAATATGTGTAACAAACAAGAAGAATCCACACTGATGGTGTTGATTCCCTGAACTATTTTGATGTAACAGTACAAAGTAACTTGAACTGGGATCGGCACATAACTTCAAACATAGTTAAAGTGTAACACATATGCAAAGGAGACAGCATAAAAATCTCCCTCCTCTTGTATAGTACTGTTGTGCAAAGGACTGATTGGCTATTATCTGTATTTTCTTGAGACTGACTCATTTTGTGGCCACTTGCAATATTCCTTTCAGAAGTGTCCCAGAACTGATACACAGATTGGGTTGGGATGATGAAGGTTCCATTTGAATTTATTGGCAAACATGACAACACCTACTTTCATTTATGACTACAGGGCAGAGCTTCAGCCATAAATCTACTCAGATCACTATGATAGGAGAGAAGTCAAATAGTGTGTCGTACTGATGCCTGTATGTATAATTTCCTTCCGCATACCATTGAGGATTGGAATGCACACAGTAGAGATTAGTTTTGGTGCAAAGCACCCTCTACTACAAACCAGTTTGTAAATTGCAGAGTACAGGCGTACAAGGTACAACAGGCCCGGGTACAAATCCCAGGGCTCCACGTATCGGCCATTCCAATTGCAGTGTTTAGGCACAATTCTGTTATTATCTAGGCGAATTCTGGAATGGTTCCCAATCTCCCCCCTCGAATTACAAATTTCACATAGAACAGATGTTACACATTTCACAACCAGATGGCAACACATACAGTTCCCCCCAACAGGCCTAGCATGTCGGTACAAGATGAAACCTTGCTTTTGAAAATAAGCACAGACTCTGGAAAGGACGTTCCCAACAATACACAAAAGTGGAAACGTAAAAAAGATGATTATGAACCAGTTATAACTATCTACACCATTCCTATCAGAGAAGAAAATTTTCCATTACTAGACATGCCATTTGGGCAACAAAACCTCTTATCTGCACATAAGCCTCATCATGAATTGAAGACTGGTTAGTTAACAAATTCAGAATTTCACTGCTGGAGACATTCCTAGCCAATGGCTACAGCCTTGACATTATCAATAAGGTCCCCTCGACAATTGAGCCTCAAACACTACCAGCAGGTCCATGTCAGGGCTACCCAACATCCAGAGTGTGACATAAGAGAGGCAGCCTTCTAAAAAAAGTAAAACATCTGTTCAGGATACAAGGAACCTAGAAAGATTTCTGACATGCTTGTAAGGGTGAAAGGCAACATGGAGAAATTATAGACACCTGGTGTATATCAAATACTCTGCAGCTGTGGCCATCTATGTGTCAGTGAAATACAACATACCATTAAGGAAAGGCTGAATTAACAAATGAAACATTTTAAAAATAATGACGCCAGTGAATAAGCTGCAGTACAACATTCAATTAAAAGTGAGCACCTATTTTATTCAATGACAAAAGCGTTCTGGCTCAGGAAAGCAGATAGTGGTCTAGGCGAGTCGAGAAGAATCAGAAATCAAAAAAATGACCCAATACTATAAATACGGATATTTGGCCAAGCTTACCGAAATATGGTAGTGCTTACTCAAGAATATAATGGACACAAATCTGTTGGATCGGTCACATGGGAATGTAATGAGTAAGATATGAGATATAACAGAGCAGATCTTATTGTACAAATAATTCTTTGACCTTTCTTTTATTTTGCAAATTTAGGGCTACGGTTCAATAGCGGCATGCTGAGAAGGAATTGTCCATTTGGTCTGAAATTCGGTACCCATGTTCCTGATGATACCATTCAATAAAAAGTGCATATTCAAGCAGTTAGAAATGTACATAAATGTTACCATATGCGAAAGTGTCAGCAGTACAGCTGGCGGCCATTTCAAAACATTTTTGACACAAACAATAAAATTAAGCAAGCTTAAGTCATCAATGAAAGCTAAATTCATTGTGCCTTATGTTATACCAAAGTGCAGGATTTTTCATTATGGTTTAGTTTCCACTGATAACTTAAACTTGCTTGATTTTCCGGTGGCAATATAGTGGCCATTAGGTTGAGATGCAGCCTGAACCAGAATGAAAAAAGCACATACTTTGCTACAGCATAAGACACAAGCAGTGCTCGAAATTGACTGGGCGTTAGGTGCAATTAGGCAATTATGCCTGCAATATCCGTCGAAGGCGTAGAAAATACGCCTAAGCTACAATTTTTTTTTTAAATTATATTTCAGTACTTCGCTTTCAGTTTTGCATGTTCAAGGTTTAATTCTAATAACTAATTTCAATTATAATTCCTGTCGCTTTGTTGATCTGTTTCAGAGTTTCAAATAATTCTTTTCTGAAGTACCATGAAGTAAAAGACAACTCTAGTTCGTGGGTTTTTCGTTTAGCAGAGGAAGTGAAGATATCTCGTAAAATTACTGACTTAAAGACAAGTAGTAGTGATAAAAAGTATTACAAGCACCGGTAAACTAGGAATGCCAGAAAATGAGGAAACATCAGGCTCTTCAGCTATTACCAACAGGCCTGCTCAGACTTCATGCAATCCAGGGGATCAACAAGCAAATAAACAATCAAAAATACTTAGTAACTCATTACAAATCTGGTTAGTAACTCATCAGCTACTGTGCCTACTGAAGATCATTGTGTAAAATTCAAAAGTTATTGTAGTAAATACAATGAAATCAAGAATTTTATGCCTGAATCTGAAAGTTAAAATGTCTAGCACTGGACACAAGGTATTTAGTTTTCATTTGTAACTTAAACTTGGTTTAATTTATATTTGACATCAAAAAAGTGTTTAGAAACGGCTGCCTACTGTATTTCTGATGCTATCACAAACAGTAACTTTCATGTGACATTATGTCCAAGGCACATTTCTTTGTTGGTTTAATATGCACTTTTTCTTGAAAGGTAGTATGTCCTCAAGGAAATGTGCGGTCTACTGGAAATCATGATTCTACTATAACAACATTGCTTTCTGCACAGTTCATAATAAGACTAGCAGTGTCTTGAGTTTGACTACTGCAGTATTATGATACCAATTTCTCATGAAATCAGTAATCCAAACAAGTGTAACAAATTTCTGACCAAAGTATCAGTTGCTTCTGGTTACGCCCATATTGCAATGATACCAAATTTAGGATTAATTATAATCACGTTTCATACAGAGAGTTAAAAAATTTAACTTGCACTTCTTTGGGAAGACAAAAACAAAACACTAATATTAATTGTCTAGGTTTTTTTGACAAACGTCAAAATAACGGGTCTATTCGAGATCGTGACTCCGCTACAACAACATTCACTGATGACGTCACATTACTGCTGTAGTCAGTCACAAATCATATTTTCAAGCAAGTTGTAATACAGCCTGGGCCATTATTTTCAAGCAGAAACTAGCTTGTAATAAACCCTGAACCAGCATGACAACATTAAATGTACTTCAAAAATAATTTCTAATGGTGTCTTGCATTTGACTATTGCAATATTACGATGCCATTTCCTTGCGGAATCGCGATCTTCAGTAAACCCAAAATAACTTGCCTACCAAAACAAAACACTAATATTTATTTCTGGGATTACTGGAAATGGCGTTTCCACAAGAAAATGGCCTCATAATGCTGTAATAGTCAAATGCAATAGATTGCTAGAAATACATACCGAAGTAGTTTTAATGGTGTCATGCAGGACCAAGATGTATAATAACCAAGTTAACGCTTGAAAATAATGATTGAGGGCATATTACAACCAAATTACCCCTGTAAAATATAAGTTCTCATTTTTAACTACCACAGTATTACAACGTCATTAGTCAGTGCGGAAAAATGTTGTTGTAGCAGACTTGTCGTCTCTAGTAGACCCTACATATCGTTAAAAGTTAAAACAACTTGCCTATTAAGCAACTACGGAGGCAATAAAAAATTTAAAAACAAATATCAAACCATTATTAAGGTTAATGACAAAAATGAAAACAATGGATATGCCTTAATAACATTTATCACAGCTTTCTCTGGTGAAAAAAGGGTTTCTGTAATATGGTATCAAGTGCTACAACGCTAAAGCCAATTTACTATTGTAGCACAATGAAGCTTTCATGATGTACTTTTGGCAAAGTTAAAAAATCAAACTGGTGGGTTTAAATTTCAGCAATACACACACCATGCTGACCAAACAGTGACCACCAGAAAGACAAGTTATTTACAGATGACACAATTTGAACATGATTTCTTTTTTCAGATCTAATGTCAATCTATACATGCTCTTAAATAAAAGTTAAAATACCACCCATACTTTCCTCCTAATAAGGAATTACACCACAAATTCGCGAATCAGAAATGAAAATCTTTTAAAATTAGCAACAAAAATTTTAAAATTTGGGAAATTTTTTCACAACTAAGCAACTAATCATAAGTTCAAACATTTATTCTATTCCATGAGGAATAATGAATGATCATCTATGCTAGTTTATAATCGAATGAGATAAGCGACCACTTGTTCAGACTTTTTTCTTTTGGCCTTTATAAAAAAAAAAATTTACTGTTACATATTTGCGACTATTCCTATCATGATTGTACTTTAAACCACTAACATTACTTTTATTACCCTGCAGTTGACTAGGAGCCACCACTTCCATCACATCGTAAACAAAGAATCGACTTCACTATAAATGAACGGCAATCGTGACAAATTACCAAATTACTTTCCGCTCAAAAAGAAAAAAAGAAATGCATAAATTTTTACACAATTTTTAATTGCATTATTCCAGCTGAAAAATTGAGAAACTATTAATTGACCAATGAAGATGCAATTTTCCTGACATTTTAGAACAATAAATGAAACTAATCTTCCAAACATTACCATCGCGTCTATCAATGAAAACACATAAGCAAAAATTCAAAGTAGGGAAAACACTTACACCATATCAAAACTACGTAACCATTAAACAGAGATCGTACATTATCAAAAAAAAAAAAGTGGTACCAAGATTTCTACATATAAAACACATAACTCAACAACATGTCGAAGAAGATACATTATGTGCGAAATAACATTATTTTATAAGCATTTACAAACCACTTCAACATGGCGGGTTCCTCGTACAGGGAAGAGGCGAAAGTATACTGGCAATCAGTCACTTGCAGTTGTCCCGTTTACATATACATACATAAACAACAGAGCTGCTCCTGGTGACACAATTCACGCATACGACCACGAATACGAAATTCGTAGATTTAAAAGACACTCACAGTGGTTAAAATCCAGCATACCACAACTCCTCTGAAGCTTTCCTTGGCGTTATTATGGCCGTCTTCCCTGCAACTGGAAAACCCGTTCAATGAAAACTAAGCCGTGCGTCTTTAAGACACTTTGAATAGTGTTATAAACAAAGAAATACCCGTCACAGAAGTCAGGAGATTGCAGCAAAAAAATCAAAAAAGGGTTATTAGTGCGCAGAAACATGATGAACAATGATATTCACACACAAATCACGCGTGCCATATCACCAATGGCTACAATACTGTTACGGCAACCGGTTGTTTGGATGGCGAAAATGTCTTTGAAACGTGGGCTCTCTCATTGGTTCGTTTAGGTCACATGACTTACGCTTTCGATTTCACCACTATTTGAAATGGTAAACAAGTAACTCTTCACAAAACCATTACCAATGAAACTATTGAACAAATAATCTCTTCATTTCAATAGGCTAGAAGATATGCTGCCAACCGCTCAAACCTTTATTCGATAGCTTCGATATTGCACACCAATTCAAAGGCAATGAAGTTACGGTTTATAAGTGCCAGAGCTATAATCTTTGACTGATACAATTTGGTTAACATTTGAAAATGGAAAAAAGAAACAGAATGTGAAGATAAATACTGACAAGGGGAGGTCTTCAGTGTGTAAATCGCAATCGTAGAACGAGTAAGTCTGGTAAATAGTACGTCACCTCTGATTTCTCGCCCTAAAGCAGTTCTGTCTGGTGGGCCTCCGTTTAAGAAAAATCGGTGATTAAAAAGTATAAAAATTGTGTCTAAATGATCTATACCTTTACGGAAGATCGTTTGTATATTACGTCGGTTTAGCCGTACTCGTAAAGGCAGTGTTGTCAGATGGGATGGGTCCGAATTTCGATCCCGCCCCCGGGAAATTAATTTTTTTTTCTATTTGTATTTTTTTTTAATTGCTATTCGATCTTGTAGCATTAAAAATTTGTTTTGAAACAAATTCTACAAATTTTTTATTTTCCTTTTACAAATACGTGAATATTAGGATAATATAAATAATAAAAACGTTTGAAACAAAAATTACGCTCACACCAAGATCGTTTTATGAAGGATATCTTGCCACAGTCACATACAGTATTTATTATTGATTTAGGAAGGCAGGTTTCGTTAACATTTGTAATTCCGGCCTTTCATTTGTTAACTTTGAACCACACCATGAATATTTTACCATGTCATAAAATACAGGCGCTTGCAAAAATGTGGTGAATAAGTGAAATCGAGCACGACTAAACCGACGTCATAAACAAACGGTCTTCCGTGCAGGTATAGATCATTTACACACAATTTTTATACTTTTTAGCCCCCGATTTCTCTTAAACGGAGACTCACAAGGCAGAACTGCTTTAGGGCGAGAAATCAGAGGTGACGTATTATTTAATAGACTTGTTTGTTCTGCGATCGCGATTTCCACACTGAAAACCTCTCCTAGTGAGTTATATGAAAATAAATTACCAGCACTTCAATCGTTATTTGAAGCACAGGTCAGATAATGATGTTTGAGAACTGGATAGCAGGTGAAAATAATCTTAGTAATTAATGCGAATTAACCAACCACAAAGAGATGTACCATATTTTTATGTGCAGCAGAAATTTGCTATGATTAGTGAAAACTGTACGCCGAGGCTGAAGACCGGCGATACGGTGAAGCAACCAATCAATCGGGCCTCGCCCGACTGACAAATGACGGAGATGAAGATGATAATGTTAGTAAAGTACTGTATGAAATAAAATTTCCTTCTTCTTTTTGTTCCATCTAAGAATCACGACATTCACTGCTGTGTTTTGGGAGAGCTTTGATGTTTGCCCAATAGTTACGCATCGTCTGGCTGTGCTGCTCCTTCCTCTCCTTTGTCAAAAGGGCTTCTGTCTTCTTCTTTGGTGGTTTGTCCTGGAACCTCATTTCCTTAAACATTCTCCTGAGAGATTTTCGATCTTATAAGTCTGTTTCTGACAACCCCACAGATCCAAGCGCACTTATTTATTTATCAATCATGTTTCATTGATCCGTGCTGAGGAAGGACCTCTGGGATGTGAAACATCTAATAGTTAATACACATACATACAATATGAGTCATAATCATAGTAAAAACAATTATATGTTACAAAGACAAATAAAGATAAAATAATAAACATTAATCTTTACAACTGAATTTTGCACAAGGGTCATATTGAATACAATTAATTATTTTGTACTAATTCTTGAATGGAGTAGAAGCAGTTGCCAATAAGATAATTTATCAATTTTTCCTTATATACATCTTTATTATCTGCAAACTGTTTTATACTCTTGGGAAGTTTATTAAACAGAAGTATACCAGAATAATTAACTCCTCTTTGTACTAATGACAGAGATGTTTGTGTTTTGTGCAAGTTATTTCTGTTTCTTGTATAGAAATTGTGTACCTGTGAATTAGAATTCTATCAGCAACAACGATTTGGTCTTTCTTTTTCACCAATATGTGATAAGCTTGTTGGAGAGTATGCTAGGATACATCCAGATGTGTCCATAAAATTCCAAACGTCTTTTTAGAATATGATTGTGATTTTTAACCGACTTCAAAAAAAGGAGGAGGTTCTCAATTCGGCTGTATTTTTTTTTGATGAATATTCAGCGATATCTTTGCCAATTTTGAACCGATTTAAATGAAATTTTTTTAGTGGATAGGGTATACCTCCAAAGTGGTTCCATATGAATTTAATTGAGAAACCAACCCTTCTACCCCCTACCAACCCTTAATTTTTATACAAACCAACATTTTTTATCCGATCTCGATGAAACTTTGGACACGTATAGTCAAAAATAAAGAGAAAAATACTGTCAGCTTTTGGTTTAAAAAAACTGAACCCCTCTTTCCCTATCCATCCCCTTAATTTTTCCCAATTTTCTTTATACAAAGCTACAGTCGATACCATTTAACTGATCTCCAATAAAGTTGGCATATACATGTAGTTTTCTATGGAGAAGGTTTATGACCAAAAAAAATAAAAATAAAAAACCACCCTTCACATCCCTTAATTTTATAGAAACCTATAATTCTTATCTGATTTTGATTGAACTTTGCCCGTGTATACTTTAAAACAAAGAGAAAAATCCTGTCAACATTTGGTCTGCCTAAGCTCAACCCTTCTCCCTCCTTCCACCCCTTTAATTTTAGTCAATGTTCTTTATAAAAAACTACACTCGACACTGTGTGACCGATTATCATCAAAGTTGACATATACATGTAATTTTTCATGGAGAAGGTTTCTGACCAAAACATAAATAAAAAAAACCACCCCATGATTCCCTTTACATCACTTAATTTTATAGAAATCTACATTTTTAATCGGATTTTGATTGAACTTTGCACATGTATACTTTAAAACAAAGAGAAAAATCCTGTCAACATTTGTTCTCCTAAAGCTCATCCCCTTTCCCTCCTTCCACTCCCTTAACTTTTGTCAATGTCCTTTATAAAAAGCTAAAGTCCCGATCGTTTGACCAATTACCATGAAAGTTGGTGCTTATATGTGTTTTTTCACAAAAAAATCCAAAAACCACCCCCTCTCCCCATTAAACCGCTTAATTTCTATACACAACCACAGTTTTTATCCGGTTTAGATAGAACTTAGCAAATTTTTACTATAAAACAAAGAAAAATAATATCAACTTTTGGTTTGCAAAAACTGAACCCCTCTCGCGTTTCCACCCCCTTGAGTTTTGTCAATTTCTTTTTAAAAAGCTACAATCGACAACATTTGTCCTATCTTTATGAAAGTTGGCACATATATGTATTTTTTATGGAGAAGATTTCTGACCAAAAAATCCAAAAACTACCCTAGCTCCTCATCCCTTAATATTTGTACAAACCCACATTTTATTCTGATTCGATGGAACTTCGCATGCGTATACTTTAAAACAAATAGAAAAAGAAAAAATACTGTCCACATAACTTTCACAAAAACGCTAACCCTATCCCCCTTTCTACCCCATAAATTACTGTCAAAGTTCTTTATATAAAGCTACCGTTTCTGTCTAGTTTTGAAGGTATTCTGAACATGTATACTTCAAAACAAACATAAATATACTGTCGACATTTGCTTTCGAGAAGCCAAACCCCTATGCCCCCTTTCCATTCCTTAATCTACACAAAGCTACGGTTTCTATCCGATTCTGAAGGAAATTTGCACAGGTATACTTTAAAACATACAGAACAATTGTGTTTAAATTAGGTTGCAGAAGCCCAACCCCTCTTCCCTTCCCCCCACCTCTCATAATTTCCAATGTTCTTTATAGATACCCACAGTTTTTATCAGATTTAGATGGAACACTGCACATGTATACTTTAAAAACAAGGAGAGACGTAGTGTCTATATTCTGTTTACAAAACCCAACCGCTCACTCCCTTACCCCATTTAATTTTTTCAAATGTTCGTTCCACAAAGCTACTGTTTTTATTTGGTTTCGATGGAACTTTGCACATGTTTACTTTAAAACAAAGAGAAACATCCACCCACACTAGCTTTACAAAAACCAAACTACTCTTCGCCTCTATATCCCTTAATTGTTTTTTATACATACCTACTGTTTTTATCTGATATCAATAGAAATTCACACACGTATACTTTAAATCAATCAGAAAAGGCAGTATACATTTGGTATGCAAAAGCCCAATCTCTCTTTCCCTTTACCCCCACCCCTTTTAATTTCCAAGGTTCTTTATAAAAATCCAGTTTTAAATACCGTCAAAATCAATTAAGCTATTTTTAAGTAGTGACAGAATATTTATAAAATAAATGTGCCCTAATGTAACAACATGTACTTCAGATTTCAACTTGGACCCCAAGCTATCACATTGTGAAAACCAATTAAAAAATCTATATTTTCTGTGTGATGCTGGATCAAACAGATATATGCCGGAGACATATTTCTGTATATGGTATGTTTTAATGCCCAGATGTTACATGTTTCGGTTATTGACCAGCATCTTTAAAAGATGTTATGATAACATAGCCTGGATGAAAATGTAATCTGACATTCCTTAACAACATCCAATTCATCCCGTTCTGGAAGTTGTTGGTCTACATAAAGACAGAATTTTTGTTTGAAAACAAGTGCTTTACCACTGACCTACCAGGAAGATCGCAAAATGAGAACTGCTGCGGCATATTTTAAATACAAAACAAACTATAATACCACTAAAAACTTAAAAATAAAATAATTGTTAAAAAAACATAAAAACCGCCTTCAAAAAAAGCACACTAAAAATTTTAAAATAACTTTATATCTTGCTTAGAAGAAAGTAAATCTAAATGGACAATATTTTACATTACTGTCATTGAAATTTTTACATTAATTAGTTATTTTTGGATTCGGTGCCAGCTGTAATCAAACTGATTTGCAGTGTTCCATATTTTTTTTATATCGTCGCTGAACCAGGTTCCAGTTAGTAAGTGACTTTCAGTTACGATACAATATACAATACAATACATTCATTTTCCATTGATCCCAATATAAGAGACTGGCTCTGTGGGATGTGGAAAGTTGTCAATTTACAGATAAACAGTTGCATAACAAAATAATAAGTACACCACTAGATGTACAGTCATAGTATACATGGTACATTAAACACTTCCATTACAAAATAATACATACACCAGAAGATGTACAGTCATAGCATATATGGTACATTAAAAAAAAATCCATAACAAAATAATACATACACCACAAGATGTACAGTCATAACATATATGGTACGTAAACAATTAGTAACAAACTAAATACATACACCAGGAGATGTACAGTCATAGCATACATGGTAAATTAATTATGTGAACTATATTTACACAAGATACTGGCAGTTATTTTTTAGATACCTTAGAAATAAATTCTTCGACAGAGTAGAAGGAGTTGTCAATTAAAAATTCTTTCAATTTTTTCCTGAATTTATTCTTATCATCTACTAGACATTTAATATGTGTTGGGAGCATATTGAAGATATGTATCCCTGAATATCGGACCCCTTTTTGAACAAATGACAATGACTTGTAAGTCTTGTGAAGATCATTTTTACTTCTAGTGCCATAATTGTGTATTTTACTATTTGTTTCAAACAAAGTATAATTTGTGACTACAAAGGACATTAATGTGTATATATACTCAGATGCTAATGTTAAATCCCTAACTTCTTGAACAGCTCTCTACATGAAGTTCTATTACTAACCCCACACATAATTCTTATTACACGCTTTTGGGCTCTGAACATTTAGTCTCTATGGGTAGAATTGCCCCAGAATATTATTCCATATGGCTATAAGGTGTGAAAATAAGCAAAATAAACTAGCTGCCTCATACGGAGATCACATAAAGCTGAAATTGTACGAATTGCAAACATGGCTGCTCCCAATCGCTTTAGTAAGCCAGAAACATGTACTTTCCAATTTAAATTGTGATCAAAATACAAACCTAGAAATTTCACACTCTCTACCTCTTGAATGGACTGGCCTGCAAATTTTATGTCTATATCAGGTGTTAATCTGAATTGCATATACTGTACTGAGTTTTATCAAAGTTTAAAGACAAGCCATTAGCTGTAAACCATTTATTAATCAGTTCAAAGAGATAATTTGAAATATATTCTGTAGATAAATCTGGAATGTTTTTAATTCCTATGTATGTGTCATCTGCAAATTGGACAAATTTTGAGTTTTTAGATGAAACACAGGGTAGATCATTTATATATATATTAAAAACAATAGTGGCCCCAATATAGAACCGTGAGGTACTCCACATCTGATTAATTTCCACTCAGAAAACAGTGGACCTCTTAAGGCAGCCTTAAAAATTCTCCATTGACACTTTCTGTTTTCTATTTAGAAGGTAAGAACTAAGCCATTTATTAACAATGCCATCTATACCATAATACTTAAGTTTCTGTGTCAGAATTTTATGATCTACACAGTCAAATGATTTAGATAAGTCACAAAAAATTCCCACAGGAATTAATTTACCATTTATTCCTTCTAAAATATTGTCAGTGAATATAAATATAGCTTGTTTTGTTGAATGACCCTTTTGAAAACCAAATTGTAATTTAGTTAGAATATTATTATTTTTTAGATGTTCATAAACTCTATTGTACATTGCTTTCTCAAAAACTTTGGAAGAAGGCTGTTAGTAATTAAATTGGTCGGTAATTCGATACGGCTGCCTTATCTCTCTTTTTATAGAGTGTTTTAACTACAGCTTACTTAAGCCTTTCTGGAAAAGTACCCTCTAGTAAAGATATATTAAATAGATAACTTAGTATATTACTTAATTCTGTGGAGCACAATTTAATTAATCTGCTGGAAATCCCATCAGAACCACTTGAATATTTGCTCTTATGGGATTTGATAATTTTTCTTATTTCTTCTGGAGTAGCTAATTTTATAGACATAGAGTTAAATTTTTCTTGGAAGCCTTTTTTGACAAAATCCATACTGTGTGTCACTGAGCTATTAGCAGTCAACTTATCAGCAACAGATAAAACAATATTTATTAAAATTATCAGCAATTGAAAAATTAGATTCTACTGAATTTTCTTTTGACAAAAATTTCATTGCTTGTTTGATTACTCTTTCCTGTTTCCTTTTTTACAATGTCCCATATTGTCTTAATTTTATTTTCAGAATCATGAATTTTATGTTTGTAGTATATACTTTTAGATTCTCTAATAACCTTTTTCAGTATTTTGCAGTACTGTTTGTAATGTGTTTTAACATTAGCATTCTCACTGTTCCTAGAGGCAATATACAACTTCCTTATATTAATGCATGATGTTCTAATGCCAATAGTTATCCAATCTTCTAAGCGGGAAAGATGTAAAAGGAGAAAGAAAAGAGGATTAAAACTGAACCACAAAGGAAAAAATGTGGTGAAGTGTAAAGAAAGAAGTTGTGCTGTATAAAAGGAAGTGCTATGTGAAAAGCGAGAATTGAAATACTGGAAATATTTGAAATTAAGAGAAAATAAAGAAGAGCGAAAAGGATTTCCAAGCAACGGAAAGGAAACAAAATGTAACAATGAGAACCTTTACATCAAAATAAAATTTGTTAGGGCTGAATGGTGAAAAAAAAAGGAACTAGATAGTAGCAGTTAATATGAAGGAAAGGTGTTATTTAGTAGTGATGAAGAATAATGAAGAATTAAATTTAATAAATGAAGATAAAGATATGTAGAAACAAAGGATAATAGGATAAATCGATGTAACTGAAATATTGAATAGAAAGGAAGATTAAAGAAAGGAGTGTTAGCTGACTTAATTCAAAGTAAGTTATTTGCTATGTAAGACAAACGTAGAGTTATTTAAAAAAAATTAAAGCAGAAATTTAGGAACATTTGATTTAAATAGGGATTCTTGGTAATTGTGTGAATAGTTTTTTCTGTTACCCAACTCTGACTTACGGAGTGTTTTAAAAGTTTTATAGGGCAAAGGAATACTGATACTGAAGTTGATCGCATAGCACATAGCTTTTGTTTGGCCACATGTGATGTTAAATATTTCGATACATGTTCGATTTTTCTTGAATTATGGCATTTTTTTATAGCATGGTGTATTTATTGAGTTCCTTTCAAATGGTAGTATATTTTAACCTTAATATTTTGATTAATTGAATGCAAAGAGTATGATGTATGATCATAATAAAAAACCAATTAATTGTAGTGAGATTGAAAGACTGAAATGAACGCTATTATTGACAAGTGAATATATAAATGTCGAAGTAAGTGAAAACTTTAGCCTTTATGTCGATGAAAATGTTTAGAAATACTCTGTCACAAAGAGTGAATTAGAAATAACGTAATACTTAATTTAATTTTGTAAATGTAGCTATGGTTATTATTATAATTTCAGTTTGTTGAAATCATCATTTAATTAACTACTCCGAATTGGTGGGCATATGTAAGATAACAACCATAGAGCTGTTAATTTGTAAAATGATTTTTGTAAACAGTACTAAGATAACATGGTGAGACGGTTCTCAGCAGAATATTAAATAAGTAAATCAATAAATTTAGGTTGGCTAACCTGTGACAAATATCGCAGTAAAATTATTATCGCTGAGTTTACTATATGAAATGTTATGTTGTGATTATGGGAAATAATATATCGATAAGTCGAGCTTGAATGATGAAGATTTCATTCTCAATCAGTAAAAAAGTGTCATTGTAAATGGTTTAGTGAAGTGAAGTTAATAAATGCTTCTTTAAATTGAAAAATGTTTATTTATATGATGCAGATAAATTGTTATCAGCAAGGAAGCTAACGTAAGTCATTGTGGTGTTGTGTCCAAATGTAATACGGGCTGCAGGAAAGCGAAGTACATCTTTGCAGACTAGAGACGAAGTTTAAAAACAATGCCCAGTTATAACTTCTCGAACAGTTGAATGCTATTACTTATAGCTATTAATGAGCAGGGATTCAGTGATAGTAATTGAAATAACAGGGGACTTTAATGAATTCACTGAATTGGAGTACATTAACAAACATATGAAATTCATGGAACTAATACATGGATATAGCTCTAATGCAAATCAATAACATCACTACTAAAAATATAGTCACTTATAGTTTCCTAAGCCAGCAGAGGGGTAGTAAATGCACTAGCTTGTACCTGAGAATTCTACATGAAGTCTTGATGTTCGTGCAGTCATGACGTCGAAGAAGGACTCTGAGCGTCAGTACAGAACTGTTCTTCCTAGCTGTAGGCCTGGAATGGGGGAATCACGTGCCTGGCCCTTAATTGGTTCATTAGGCCTTTGTAAGTACTTTAGGGCTGGTAGAGAGGGAGATTGGTTTCTCACGTTATGTACTTCTGCTAGCCTTGAAACCTGCTGAGTCCAGAAGACTACTTAGGTTACCTGCCTCCAAGGGCGTGAGAAAAAAATACTCCGTCTGATCATGCTATGCTTTTGATGCTTAAATCCTTCAAAGTTTATACACAGTATTCACACCCGCTGGTCCACAAAATATAATTTAAATATTTAAGCGCCCTATTTCAACTAACATTAATGACAGACAGTCATAGAAGTCATTGCTTATTTTTTTTATAAGTTTTCGTTAATAAGTAATGAACTGGTGAAAATGTTTCTTGCAGGTTGCACTATTCTTCACTTTTGTAGCCGTTTTTCTATAGGTGACCTATTGTTTTATTGGAAGATTGGGTTAACGGCCTTTCAAGATTTCAGCATAGACCGGGATTCGACCTGGGGACCTTTGGGTTTCCAGTCAGGCGTCTTAGCGACTGAGCCACCACTTTGTCCACTAATTTCTTTACTAAATTCCTGTTATTGAAATAGAAATTAACCATTCATACAATTTCATTGAAAAAGTTACTCCAGTATATCTGAGTGATATGAATCACCACTTTTTATTTGTTTTTGATGCCCGAGGTTAAATATGTGATTCAGATTCAACATTTTTTATTGTTATTACATAGACTGTGGACGTACACGGCAACAATAGAAGAATTACAACTTGATAATTTATGTATAAAGATTGTCGCAGCTTTTGACAATTATGTACTGAATGGAGAGAAGGCTATTTAATTTTTTCTGGGTAGAGGCATGGTGCGGCTCAAAGTCCCAGGCTGCCCATGCTTCTGAAGCCGTTTATTACGACTACTGTTAGTGACGAATGGTAACCCATTATCGCCACATTCAGTCGTGTGAACGAAGAATCCACTAAAGTCAACAGTTATCTTCTCGGCTTCAGCTCAAATTATAAATTGAATTAATCGCGGCAAGCATATATTGGTTCCACCGTGTACCAGCTGTCTTGTTTCATTGTACATTACATGCCCTTTGAAATTATTGAGTAGTCATGACATACCACAAGGGAATAATGTTGAAAGCATTACAGTTATAATAAGTGTAGGTAATTAGTCCATCTGGAATTTCATCATCTCTGGCTGCATTTTCATAAAATGTCAGCACGACATGTGCCACAATTCATCACTTCTTTTCAGTGTCCTGGAAGTAACAACACTACAGATATAACAAAAAACTGGTCGCAAGACAAGTAATGTGATTCTTGCACCAAAAAACAGTGGAAACACCACCACTCACGTTCCCAAGAAAAGCCAAAAATTGAAATGACAATTGGTACTATCTCAAGCAAATTGTCATCATCAATTTGCATTTCGCCAAGACCAATGAGTTTCCTACTTCATAGACGGTACTGCCACGTTTGCTCTTTGCTTCTTACGTAAATCGTAAACACTGCTTTTCAGTTATCAAAGTAAGAACGTTATGACATATTCAATGGTGCGTTGAATTTAAAACTGCAAAGAAATATTGCATTTGATAAACTATTTCCGTAGCGGCAAATATATATCAATTCCTAACACTAAAATTATTAAGAGCTGAATGTGCTTAGTTTCTGGTAATTTGCACGAAGACATACAATTCTGTTGGAAGATTTTGGAACTGGAAAAAAAAATATTATATTTATTTTCGGATAATACAGAAATTTAAATGTCAAAGTAGAAACTGGCTGTTTATTTTACATAAGTTACTGCTTCCTTGTCTTTTGTATAGTTTTGTGGTTCGTTGAAACATTGAAGTACCGAAGGCTCACTCCTCATCCAAATAATTTTTACTGGAGCTATATTAGCGAAGGTTGTGATTAGGTTGAAACGCAGCCTGTACCAGTATGACTACTAATATTCCAAGATGCACAGTGGATTTTGAGTGATGAAGGTTGCGTCCATGCCGAATTCTGACTATATTGGCGTCAGAAGCGGGTCGAGTCGTCTATTACCGTTAAGTCAGCAATGTGCGCAGCTGAAATGTGATCAGTTGAAATGCAGACTGGGCCCAAATGACAACTAATATTCCATGACGCATCGTCGATTTTTAGTGAAGCCGAATTCTGACTATCATGACGACAGATTCTGCTCGAGACGTCTATTGCCGATAAGTGAGTAATGTGTGTAATCGTATCTTTCGGTGCGCATTAGACCTTTGTTACCTATTTACCGACTTTGAGGTAGACTTTTCCTTGAGCCAAGTAAGTAGTTAGCCATATATTCAAGAACAAAGGAGAAATTTTACTGCTAGCCGTACATTGAACAGTAACCAAATCTCTTATAGTATAATACACTTTCAAGTGGATGAAGTCGCCGATAACTACTAGTGAAAAATATTGCAGATGAAAGGGCAAAAATGTTACATGCAGCTAGAAATTCCTTTGGCTACGCTAGGAAATTGAGAGTAAGAAAAGGTATTTAGACATGTAAGGGAACCAAATAAATCCCTGTAATATTGTGTAAAAGCGAAGTGAATTTAACCGGCTTCTTAGTGCGAAGTAATACGAGCGCTATGCTCGCAGCTAGACGCAGGCAGTACGCCTCGGACTCTTGAACTTAACACACGGATGTAACGCGTGTTTCGTGATTTACTACGAACAATATGACTTTTTACCCCATTTCGGCAACAGGAGTCTAAATTCAAGATAACGGGGTTGCAGCTAACAAATTGCGTGGGACAGAAATTATGTTCTTGTGTTTGTGAAACTGTCTGTGAGTGATTTACGACAAGTAAACCGGAACTATTTTGTAACTTCTGCTTCCTTCCGTAAAACCTTTCTAATCAGGCTAACATCACTCAAGCCAAAGAACCTACGCACCCTCCAATTTAAAATATTTAACATCTTTAATAGACAATAGTTGTTTTAGCAGCTATCGTCCTCGCAGTTGGCGATACTGCGTCATAAATAATCGTCTTGTGTCAGCTAGAAGGCCAACGTCCTGACAAGAAGAACAACAAGAAGAGGTTACTATCGGGCAGGTTAGTGATCACTCGTCCGATAGTCAATCAAATCAATATCCGCTCGGCCACACAAAACAGAACTTTGTTGTCATCTGAGGGACTGAAACCCTACACCCACACGCACATAAACAGAGTTCTACTACAAAGTGGCGACAGATTGTGGGATTTATTCAATACAGAAGGTGTTAGAAAGTGTATGTTGGTAGTCGCGAACATAATAAATTGTGGCAGCTGTGCCCGGAACAAGCAGAACGTCGGTTCGAGCCCAGGAACCAGTGGAGCCAAAAGCAGCCTGTGGAGCCAACCAGCAGCCCAACAGTGGTGAGGAACAATGCGGTAACAGCCTGCGGACAACGGCAGTAGCGTCAGTCGGTGAATTCGAGCATCGGAAGTTAGTAGTGGGTGAACAGGGATTCGAGCACAACTAGCTGTAACTTCGAAGTTTGGCTAATAGGTGAGTGGAAATCACCATGTCCGTCCTTCTAGAGAATAGAGAAGTCCCTTTGCAAGACACAATTAACATTTTGAGTCAAAAAGTGGCAGAATTAAATCCGCGTAGAGTTGTCGATCCTGAATATAAGTCTAAAATTAATAATGCAGTTATGAATAGTAATATAACATTTAGTGGTACAGCTAATGAGTCATTCAAGATTTTTTTATGAAATTTGAAGATTTTTTGTCATTCCATGATTTGTCAAGTAGTAGGAAATTAGGATTCTGAGGACCAGATTGGTTGGTTGTTGTTTATGATGATCGCAAACAAACAGAGACATATGAAGGGTTGAAAGAGGAGCTTTGAACGCGTTTTTCAAAGAAGCAGACATTGAGATTTTATAGGGAACAGTTACGTATATAGAAAAGGCAGCATGGGGAGGACATTCAACATTTTGCTGATAGAATTAAAGTAGTAAATGATAACTCATTCACATTGACGGGCGCTGA
Organism: Vandiemenella viatica; assembly: GCA_031002005.1. NCBI lineage: Eukaryota > Metazoa > Arthropoda > Insecta > Orthoptera > Morabidae > Vandiemenella > Vandiemenella viatica. Next base: position 176,629,870 of record CM061921.1, on the reverse strand, counting down.
AGAGAGAGTCCATAAGGAGTATAACCTTGTTGCAAGGCATGAGGCAGATCAAAGGGCACTTGACGCGTTTTCAGGTGGTTTAGGAGGTGAAATTGGAGAATATGTGAGCCTACAAAAACCCAAGACATTTAACGAGGTGATTGAGCATGCTGTGACGTACGAGCAAGTGAAGAGTAGGCCAGTAGGTGATCACAGAGCTCGAGCAACCGCCGCCGTTAGCAGCAGTCGTAGAATTTCTTGTGTTTTTAATTCAAAGTGTGCTAGATAGACTTTGTTTTTATCGTGGAATTTTCTGTGTAGGCAGTGAGTCAGCAGTCGAGCAACCGCCGCCGTTAACAGCAGTCGTCGACTTTCTTGTGTATTTTATTCAAAGTGTGCTAGATAGCCTTTGTTTTTATCATTGAATTTTCAGTGTAAGCAGTGAGTCAATAGTCGAGCAACCGCCGCCGTTAGCAGACGTCGTCGACTTTCTTGTGTGTTTAATTCAAAGTGTGCTAGATAGCCTTTGTTTTTATCATTGAATTTTCAGTATAGGCAGTGAGTCAGCAGTCGAGCAAACCGCCTCCATTAGCAGCAGTCAACGACTTTCTTCTGTATTTAGTTCAAAGTGTGCTAGATAGTCTTTGTTTTTATCTTTGAATTTTCTGTGTAGGTAGTGATCCAGTCAGTTGTGCTTAGCAGCCGTAGCACAGTAGCTGACTTTTGTATGTGATTTCAATTGTGCTAGTTTTTGTTATATTTCAATATTTCCTGTTTAGGTAGTGATCCGCCGTTAGCCGCAGTCATCGACTTTTGTTTTTGTTTTAAAGTGTGCTAGTTAGCTTTTCTCTTTATCTTTGAATTTTCTGTTTAGGTAGTGAGTCACCAGTCGAAATACAGCTGCCGTTAGCCGCAGTTACCGACTTTTGTGTTTGATTTAAAGTGTGCTAGTTAGCTTTTGTCTTTATATTTGAATTTTCTGTGTAGGTAGTGAATTAGCAGACATTAGCAGCAGTATCCGTTTTTGTCTTTGATATATTTATTCCGTTTTTTGCTGTTTCAAGGGACATGGCTTGTGCAATGTGTTCCAGTAGGCGTCTGGCTCTCGAGGAGACCCTTACTACTACAGCATCTCTTCAAGCACAGGTATGGAGCATCCTAGACGAGGAGCGGCAGTGCGTTTAAGAAATTCTGCAGCCAACCGTAGCAGAACCGGCAAGTCGGGATTTTCAAGAACCTGTTGCTGAAACCCTCTGGCAACCGTGCGGATCGGAGAAGGGCGTCGAAATTCCCAGTCAGCCAACGGGAAAATGATATCTTGCCATTAAGTAATGCGTTTTCCGTGTTGAAGGAGGCTGAAGATTCAAGTGTGGATGGCCCAGAAGAGCAGCAGAGAAGATTGGTTCACAGACCCCGAGCGATGCCAGGAAAAGGTTTACTGGTCATTGGCAGCTCCAACGTTCGCCGTTTGGAGAAACCGCTTCGAGAACTAGCCATGAAGAATGGTGCAGATCCTCATTCTAACGTGTATTCTGTTTGTCTTCCAGGAGCAACCGTACCACGTGTCATGGAGGCCATTCAGAAAGCAATCAGAGAATCGAATTGACGTCAGTTAAGAGTAGATGCGCACGTCGGTACAAATGACTCGTGTCGCGTTTCTGTGGCAGATATAGTGAAATCTATGGACAAATTGGGCAAGAAGGCATGTAAAGCCCACGGGATTATTCGGTATCGTTGCAGTTCTCCATTTGGAGTGTCGTGCCGCGCATCGACTGTGGGGAGGCCGTATGGTGGAATATGTTTAATTTGAATTGTGGTTTGCAGGAGCTGTGTCACAGAAATAACTGGGGCTTCGTTGACCTTCGACCGATGATAGCTGCCAGCTGGGTTGCATTTGATATGTCGGGCGTCCACTACACACCGAGAATGACGACCATGGTGGCTGCTAAAATATGGAACCGTCTTGATGTAAATTATTTTTTAGGAACACCGTGAGGCCCGAGGATACTTCAGTTCATCGAAGAGGAGGTGCCGATAACTTAGATCTTGGTTCTGGTAGTGATGGTGCGAATAAGTTGAATGTCGCAGCCCCAAATACTGCACCCATTTCCCCTCAGAATGCTAATAGGGAAAATACGGATTTAAACTCCACAAATAATACAAAGCTGCTAAGGGGTAATGGTCCTTAAATTGTCGGAGTATTAGAGGGAAAGTAACCGATTTCAATGCCGCAGTGTCGACTAATGATGCCGATATAATACTAGGAACTGAGAGCTGGTTGACGCCAGAGGTAGAATCTAGCGAAATATCTGGCCCTCATTTCAATGTTTTCGGAAAGACAGAGCTGTCTCAATGGACGGGGGTGTGTCCGTGGCCGTTAACAAAACCGTTAATTGTTCTGTCGTTACTGAAACTGAAAATTTTTGCGAGTTATTATGGGTCAAGGTAAAAATTGGTAAAAATTTAAAGTTCATAATCGGGTCATTTTATCGACCTCCGGATTTTGATTTGGCTATCGCGGAATACTTAGAGAGTCGCTTAATAAAATTTATAAGAAATTTCAGGGACATATATAGATCGTGGGGTGGGTGATTTTAACCTACCGTCGGTTAACTGGGACACATGCACTTTCAGGTTGGGGCGGAAGAGATAGGTTAATAACCGAAACGTTCCTAGAAGTATTTGCAGAATGATCTCTTGAACAGATGGTTCAAGAGCCAACGCGGTGCGATAAAGATTCTTCATCCATTTTGGATCTATTTCTTACAAGTAATCCTGATATTGTAGATACAGGTTGTGTAGAAGACAGTATAAAGTGATCATAAGGCGGTAATGGTAACTTTAAAATCTAGTATGAATGTGAAGCATGACAAAGACAAACTCGTATATTGCTTCGATAAGGCAAACGATGGGGGTATGGTTGATCACTTGACGAAAAATTTTGAAAACGTTCACGCTAAAACACAAATGTTGAGGAACTTTGGTTTAAGTTAAAAGAAATAATATGGAACGGTTTAAATCAGTTTGTTCCTAAGAAGCGTATTAAGGTAAGTAAGAAACATTCCGTGGTTCAATAGGAAGTGAATCGATTGCTCAGGAAGCAAAAGGCGTTTACATGCCATTGTAAAGAAATCGTGGGACTCGTCTAATCGTGCTACAATTAGTCCCAGTTATGAGCGAAGTGCGTAAGGCAATGGCGTGATGCGTTTTAAAGAATTCCAAGCCAGGACTTTGGTCTGAAGATCTGATTACTGATTCCAAAAACGTTCTGGTCATAATGTTCTAATTACTAAGATGCTCTCGTAAGGTTATTAGGGAAATGGGGAATATCCGAATCTAGCGTAGAGAAAGCAGAAATCTTGATATATAAAATTTAAAAAAGCTTCACGACAGAAAACTCAGAGGAGATTCCGACTTTGCGAAGTGTACCAACAAAAGTATGAATGATCTCGTTCTTGATGTCGAGGGGAAATAACTAGACTGCTTATGAATGTAAAACCCAATAAGGCTCCCGAACAGACGGTATTCCTACAAGTTTCCTAAGCTGCAGGTACGCAAAGGAAATTGCATCGTATTTGATGAAATTATATACTGCCTCCTTGGATCAAGGAAAAATACCATCGACTGGAAGACCGCCTTCGTACGGTCCATTGCTTAAAAATGGGAATGTTAATGATCCTCAAAAATATAGAACGATCTCGTTAACATCAGTATTTTGTTAGGATTTTAGAACACATCATCTATTCAAATGTCATGCGGTTTTTGGATGATGATGAGCTTTTAAACACCGAAATCAACATGATTCAGAAAAGGCCGATGCTGCGAAACACAACTTGCACTTTTAATTCACGACTTGTGCCGTATTATAGATGAGCAATCCCAGGTGTGATATAGTTCTATTAGATTTTTAAAAAAGCTTTCGACACTGTGCCTCACACTAGGTTACTTAGGAAACTTCGTGGCTGCGGCATATCTAGGACAAATATGCGACTGTGTTGCAGACTTTCTGAAGGGCAGAACACAGTGTGTAGTTCTCGACGGTGAGAGTTCATCATTTACCGAGGTGAGGTCCGGGATTCCCCTAGGGAAGCGTGATGGGGCCTCTGTTGTTTCTCATATACATATACGATTTGTGTGACATAATAAGTGGGATGAAAAGATTATTTGCCTATGATGCTATTATTTATTGTGAAATCAAAACCCAGGAAGTCTGCGCTTTGTTTCAAGACGATATTATGAAAATAATTGCGTGGTGTAAACACTGGCAGTTGGAGTTAAACGCTAAAAAGTGCCAAGTCATGTGTATAAGTAAAAAGGTGACACCATTTAGCTCTGAATATACAATTAATGGTAGTGTCCTTACAACTGTGGATTCCGCTAAATACCTAGGGGTAAACAATTCGTAGTAATTTGTCGTGGAATGAACATATCGAGAATGTGATAGGGAAAGCAAATCGTATGCTCCGAATTCTAGGTCGTAATTGAAAACAATGCACTCCTGAAGTTAAATCGATTGCATATAAGTCACTAGTGCGTCATCACTTGGAATATTGTTGTTCTGTATGGGGTCCCCATCAAAAGGGGTTAATGGAAGCATTAGAAAGGTGGCCAGAGAAGGGCTGTCCGATTCGTGACAGGTATATATAGTTGGAGGGAAAGCGTAAGTGTGATGCCGAAGGAGTTAGGTTGGGAAGACCTGGAACACCGAAGGCGTTGCTCTCGGCGGAAGCTAATTGAAAAATTCACGGACTCACATATTTCAGAATGACAGCAAAGAAATATTGCTACCAGCAACATTCGTATCTTGGAATGACCGTGAAAATAAGATAAGAGAAATCAGGCCCGAACCGATTCTTTTCTGAATTCATTTTTTCCGCGAGTGATTAGGGAATGGAATAGAAAGGATTTACCGGGCGAGTAAACTTAATTTCCGACAGGAGTAGCTTTCGATAATGCTCTCCGGCCATCCTGATCTGGGTTTTCCATGGTTTTCGCAGATCATTCTACGCGAATGCTGGGATGGTTCCTCACAATAGCCCATGGGCGCCTCCTACCATATCCCGTATATTCATTCAAATTATTACCCTTTCGGATACGTGCAATGCACCCTCTGGCACACACTTTTAGTGAATCGCAGAGTTATAGTAATAGTAATAGTAGAGAGAATCCACTGAGGCAGGTATTCAATGCTAAGAGATGTCCAAGATGTTATGCATGTGGGAGATTTGGGCATATAGCTGTGAACTGTTCAAGAGAGTCAAAAATTTAGGGCTATTATCATGGTAGGGGTAATAGGATGTGGCGTGGTGAGAGCGTTGAACAAAAGAATTTAAACGAGGAAGGGGTGAACAGAGCCGCTATGTCGCACCCTCAGTAAAGAGGGTACCTGTTGTATTCCGCAGGGCAAATCCTCAAGTGGCAAATTTAGTTGTAAGTGTCAGAATTGGTGGAAGACAGTATGATTTATTAGTTGATACAGGTGCAGAGGTGATCTTGTTGTCTAAGAGTATTTGTGGAACTCAGGGATTATGTCCACCCGATTGTAAGATTACTGGTCTGGATGGGAGTAGAGATATCACAATATTGGGAATGAAGAATGTTACTAACTTAGAAGATAATTATGCTCATGATGCATTAGTTTATGTAGTACCTACATTAAATTCTTCATATCAGGGTGTTTCAAGTATTGATTTTTTATCTAAGCACAATACAGTGCCTAATATAGCGAAACGGTCGATTGTTTTGTAGACCCACCTCTGACGTTACCAGATAATAAACAGTGTTCGTGTTCAAAGAAGGGACAGGCCATCCCAAATTTGGGAGTTACCGGAACCTATAAGTCTGTCGCCCGTCTAAATAAAACAGAGAAAATTCCAAAAGCATCAGGTAAAGTTATTAATGTCCCAGTCCGAGATATTTTAGGGTATTATGAAAATTCTGTAGTATTGGTCGCCAGGCCAGTTGAGTCTGGATGGTTGGATTTGAAGCAATGCTATGTTAAGAGAAGTGTTTGTAAAGTGCGCACAGTTAATGGTAGTAGATGTGTTCCCGTTATAATTGAGAATTTTGGTGAAGAAGATGCTGAGATACCACATGGTCATGAGATAGCACATGTCGACGTTTTATGTGATAAGGAGCTAGCTAGCAGTATATTTGTTGATGTTGATGAGGCTGACCATACAGTAAAAGTTGAAAAGGCGCGTGTTGCCCAAGTGAAGTGCGAAGTATGTTTCAAGGATAAGTTGAGCCACTTGCCCCAGAGAGATTTAGAGAAGATTGAAGGATTATTGCGGGAATTTAGAGAGTTGTTTGAACCAGGTAGAATCCTCCCAGCTACAGATACAGTTGAACATAGAATTTTGACAGGAGATGCGTTACCCATTTATAAGAAGGCATGTTGAGTTCCTTTCCACCAATGACAACTAATCGATGAATTTATTGATCAACAATTAAAGGATGGTATTATTAGGCCTTCAAATAGCCCGTGGCTGGCCCCCGTCGTTATCGTTCCAAAGAAGAGCCCGAACGGAGAAACGATGTTCAGATTTTGTGTGGATTACAGGTGTTCAAATGCTGTTACAAATTCAGATGTCTATCCTTTACCTTCTATTTCAGAGACAGTGGATTACGTAGGCCAGTGTAAGTATTTTACCAACCTTCATTTGCATAGTGGTTATCATCAGATAAGAGTTGTTGATGAGGACATTCCAAAAACTGCATTCAATCATCCAAACGCTCATTATGGATATACAAGAATGCATTTCGGATTAAAAAATGCCCCAGTTACATTTTAGAGACTGATGGACGGTTTTTTTGAGGGGATCATTATCTACATTAGTTTACAAAGATATTAATGAGCATGTCAGCAGATTGAGAAGTGTTTTTGAACGTCTGCAGAAGGCTAATTTGACGTTGTCGATTGAAAAATTTAATTTTGCAGTTTCAGAGTCAGAATATTTGGGTCTTCATATTTCTAGAGAAGGAGTTAAACCGCATCCACGTTTAGTTCAGGCAGTAAAAGTGTTTCCAACACCAACTTGTGTATAAGAGTTACAGTCATTTGATGGTCTTGCTAATTATTACAGAAAATGTGTTCAAAATTATGCCCTTAAGGCTAAACCATTAACCAACATGTTGAGAAAAGGTGTAAAATTCAAATGGAGAGTTGATTGTGATCAAGCTATGGATACTTTAAAAGAAGCTCTCACAACCTATCCAATTTTGACTTTCCCAGATTTTTCCAAACCTTGTGTTATTTCCACAGATTCAAGTAATGTAGCAATATGTTCAGTTTTATCTCAGATCATAAATGGAAAAAACTCCAATTGTCTATGCTTCCAGCCAGTTAAATAAAGCAGAAACAAATTACAGTGTAACAGTGTGAACTTTTGTCAGTCATTTGGAGTATTAACTTTTTCAGATGTTACCTTTATGGCAGAAAATTTATCATAATCACAGATCACGCAGTATTGAAATGGATGTAAGGATTAAAAGACCCGTCGAGCAGACTAATGCGTTGGAAATTAATGCTAAGTGAGTTTGAATTTGATGTTGTCCACAAGCCCGGAAAATTGCATGGTAATGCGGATGGTTTAAGTAGAAATGTTCGAATTGTAGAGGCACAAGACCCCCTTCACTTGCGGAATTGCCAGTTGCGCAAGCAGAGGATGAAGGATGCAGTAAGTGGAGAAAAAATAAGTGGTTTGTATTTCACGATAATGTGTTGCATCGCAGGGTAGTAGTCCCGAAAGTCTTACGTGAGCCAGTAATGAAGTTGTATCATGATTGCATTTTGGCAGGTCATTGTGGATGGATATTGACCAACAAGAGGATAGCTAAACAATGTTGGTGGCCAGGTCGTAGAGGAGATGTCAGAGAGTATGTAAAAAGTTGTATTCAGTGTTATGAGAGACTAGGTCCTGGAAAAGGTAGTAGAGCAAGAGCCCGTGAACGCCAGACCTACGTCATAGTATAAAGGCTGAAATTTTTTCTGCGCTTGTACACTACAGCACGTACGAACGTTTGGCTACTATGAACCTTGAGTGGTGGTGGCTTTGATAGATAACAGGAAGCGAAGGTGTATAAAATTGATGCCTAGTTACGTCATAGTATAAAGCGTGATTTTTTTATATTTTTTACGGAATACTGTTACAAATCACGTCATGTATTGCCAGACACTTTGTGCGGTGGAAACCCCCTGCCAGACACCTTCAAAACTTAATAAAATGTAGTTGTACTTACGTCATAATATAAAACCTGAATTTTATTTATGTTATTTGGGCAACTATTTAAAAGTGTTTCCTAAATAGCCAGACAATTTCGATGGTTCCAACACCCTGCCAGACATAATTCAATGTCAGCTGTAGGGGCGAGCGCGGAGGCAATATTTATGTACTGCGTCTTTTGTCACGCGTCTTTCCTGCAGATATTGTTTGAATACATGTTCTGTCATTGATCGGAGAGTGTACGTTTTATTATTTATTTGTGCAGTTGCGGGAAATAATTGTAATTAAGTTTTAATATTATATCATAATGGAAGACGTATTAATTGGTGTTTTGTGTAAGTGGCAAAATATTATTATTCTGTCAGGAGATTTAGAGTGTGACAGTTACTTAAATTTATATTACTGCGTCTTTGTCACGCATCTTTGGTATCCTACCAGAGATGTTGTTTCAGCATATGTCGAGTCATTCATCGTTTTATTATTTATTTTTTCATTTGTGAAAAATAAAATATTTAATTCAGTTTTAATAAAAATACCATAATGGGAGTCAGGGGCGGATCCAGGATTTTGGTTTGGGAGGGGCTTGAGCGGACTTTGGTTTGGGGGAGGCTTGGCTTGAGTGAATTTTGGTTTGGGAGGAGGGGGGGGGGCTTGAGTCGGGCAAAGGGTAGTTAGTATTTATAATCTCCTCGGGCCTCGAATACGTAGAAATAATAAAAAAAAGTTCCCCACAATTACAATGTCGGAGGTGGACCTAGATACTTTTTGGGGGCGCGGGGGGGCTTGAACCCCCTAGCCCTCCCCCTGGATCCGCCCCTGATGGGAGACGTATTAATTTGTGTAACGAAAGTTGTGGCAAAATAGTATTATTCTCTGAGGAGACAATGAAAAAATGTCAAACAATTAAAGAACTAAGAAAGAAACATAACCTGAAATATAAGGATATAAGGATATAAGGACTCATGAAAAAATATTTTACTTCTGAATCTACAAGTTCTCAAAAAACTAATATGGAAAATAATTGGTAAGTACATCCATCAATAATGTATCGCCAGCCCCATTGTTGCTACCTGAGTTGACCAGAGAGCAATTTCATTCGCATTCTCTAAATGGGGAATCTTTGTCAATACCTGAACCAACTGTAATACAGCTGTCAATAGAACCATAACTATCAGCTTATGAAGAGAATTTGAACTTTTTACAATTTGAAGAAATAAGTGACAATAATGACTCAGTTACATACATGATTACATACGACTTCGCGATAGCCAAACTAGCCTTTCAAATCGAAGTAACGGAAAATCCTAAATTTGATAATTTATTTATACATTTAGGGCCGTTTCACATTATGATGGCTATTTTAAAACAAGTGACTGTGGCTTAGCCAATGTAATGGTTGAAAGTAATTTGCTGGCAAATGGTTCATCGAATGGATTTCTTGATGGAAAACACTTCAACTGTTGCAAGAGACTACATCCTTTGACAACATTAGGATTAGAAATACTACATTTTAAATCATTTTTACAAATAAAATTAAAAAAAACATTGACAGATGATATGAAACAAGAAGTAAAAAGACTACAAAAATGTATAATATCATCATTTGAAATAGAAAATGTAGAACTGAAGGAATTAATGAATGACTACGGTATATACAAACAAGAAACTCTAAATGGCGATTGTGGGAAAACTCCACAATTTTATTTGAGTTACATCAATCTTTTACATAATTTCTTCACGGAGCATTCGGAGAGGAGATTTCGAACTTTTTAAATCAGTATTGCCCAAAATTACAAATATATTTTTTTTATGTAATCAACAAAACTATGCTCGATGGACTGTTAAATATTATGATAATTTGCTGAAAGTTGCGGAAACTCATCCTGACTTATATGAGAATTCAAACTGGGTTGCTTTGGAATTAAAAGGACCACCAAACCGTTTTCAAGAACAAACTATAAATGCAAATGCGGCTAGAAGGCTTACAGCTGTTATACATTTCACCAATTCAATTTCGGCACGTCAACGATGAGCCCAAAACCATGATGTGAGATCAACAATGATAAGTAATGTTTTTCATGAATTAGGATTACAACCCGGAAAAGATATTTCAGCCGACTTGAATACATGTAACATTCAAAATAGCATCAAGCAACTGAAAAAATTTATCACCACCTTTGATCAGTTCATTGACCCCTTCAGTTTGGGAGTGCCAAAAGATCAATTAATTAATATTTCTTCAGGTAAAGCTGCCTCAGATCAGGTAGAACAATTTCTTTTAAATATTAAAAAACGTTCATTTCTGAATGTCTTACGGATATTAACAGATTTGAAAGAAGTATAAAAAAATGTATTAATAATTTTTCTAAAGATTATCAAAAGAAGAGAAGAAAGTTAAAGTGGGTGGTAAAGTTCAAGAGGTTAAAATTCAACAAGATTTATTTGGACGTATGGTTGGAATTTCGATAGATTATAATATAAGCATTTAAATTTTTTTATCTTACCCAATTACTCCAGTGGCTCTGTCAATGTGGCTTTTAGATGGTACTATTTGCAAGACCGATAAATCTGCCATAACGAAGTGTCTAGAAAAAGAGAGCCAGCATCGGACACCACCTGATATCGATGTACTAATAATTGATGGTTTTTTTCTGTTGCATACGATAAAAGATGTTCCAGAAACATATAATGCTTGACCATATGCATCATCTACAAAATGATTCCCATGTTTGGATACTTGCAGGCACTGGAAATAATTTAAGATATGTAGACCTAACAAAGATCCACGCACAGTTGGGAGGATCCATAGACAACGAGTATTATTTCAAATGGTTCGATGGTGATAAGCTCCCAAACTTTATTAGTGATTCATTGAAAAATTTATCAGTTAGGCTATGTAATTGTTATTTCCACCTATTACACATAAATTTCTAGTCATTAATAATCTCATTATTTTGTTTATATTTTTACAGAAACTGATAAAGAAGACGATTTTTGTAAATAATAAATTCACGGACTGCAGTAGTAGTGATGACGATATTGAAAGTATCAACTACAATGATGACAATGAATAAATCTATTTTGTATTTACATAAAACCAATGATATTTCTATTAAATCATATTCCCAATTTTTTGTAAGCTTTAACTATGAATATTTATAAACTATTTAACAATTTGTTTATTACTGAAAGAAGTTTTTAATTATTAGATTTGCAACAAACAACGAAATTTTAATAAAATATTCAAATTTAAAATAACTGACATTAAAATTATGTTAAGTAATTCATTAAAAATGTATTATTAATACATAAATAATTACAGTGTAATTGGATTATCCAATCAACCCAACTCTTACATATCTATTGTCGTCGCGCTCGCCCCTACAGTTGACACTGAAATTTGTCTGGCAGGGTGTTGGAACCATCGAAATTGTCTGGCTGTTTAGGAATCACTTTTAAATAGTTGCCCAAATAACATAAATAAAATTCAGGTTTTATATTATGACGTAAGTACAATTACATTTTATTAAGTTTTGAAGGTGTCTGGCAGGGGGTTTCCACCGCACAAAGTGTCTGGCAATACATGACGTGGTTTGTAACAGTATTCCGTAAAAAATATAAAAAATCACGCTTTATACTATGACGTAACTAGGCATCAATTTTATACACCTTCGCTTCCTGTTATCTATCAAAGCCACCGCCACTCAAGGTTCTTGGTAGCCAAACGTTCATACCTGCTGTAGTGTACAAGCGCAGAAAAAATTTCATCCTTTATACTATGACGTAGGTCTGGCGTTCACGGGCTCTTGGACTATAGAGAAAAGTTACAATAATTACCAAAAACAGCAGAACAACTTCAGAGAGTTGGTTTAGATGTAGTGGGTCCTTTTAAACGTACTAAAGCAGGTTACAGTTATGTACTTACCATCACAGATGCTTTTTCGAGAAATTTAGTTATGGTGCCTTTAGAAGATCAAACAGCAGAGAGCGTAGCAATAGCTTTTGTATTATGATGGATACTGAAATTTGGCGTACCGAATTCTATTATTACCGATCAAGGATCAAATTTCATGTCAGCGTTGTTCACACAAGTCTGTAAGTTATTGAGTATTGACAAGTTGTGTACTACATGTTTTCACACACAAGGAAATCGTAGAACTGAAAGAATTCATAGAACTATTGGAAAAATGTTGAGCAACTATGTAAACAAGTCACAGAATGATTGGGATTTATTATTACCATATGTAGTGTCAGCTTACAATACTAGAGTCCATGTTAGCACAAGGAGAACTCCATTTGAAATTATGTATGGTTGAGAAATGACGTCCCCTTTCGAACTATTCAAAACTTCAAAAGATATTGACAATGCAGAAGTACGTAGTCTAGCATTCAAATTGAAGAAAATATGGTCAGAAGTTCGTAGGAACAATCAAAAAGCATTTCAGTCACAAGCTAAACAGTATGATAAAACAGCTAACCCGCAAGAAATTAGCGTCGGAGATTTTATAATGTTGAGCACACCATTTTTGAGAAAAGGTCAAACATGTAAATTCACAACAAATTGGTCAGGTCCATTTGAAGTGATACAGATTCTTTCACCAGTTATGGTTAAAATTAAATTACCAGACATGGATATAGTTGTCCATAAAAATCGTCTTCGGGTATACAGTTGGAATAAGAAACATAAAGTGAACCCAGGTGGAAAAGCTACAAAAGACAGAATAGCAACACAACACGTGGAACAACCTAAGCAAATTCCAAAGACAGTAGAACCTCAAAGTACAAGGTCGTATCCGTTGCGAAGTAAAGGCCCTGTTCAACCATCTCATACATCTCAAAAGCCAACAGTAAGATACAGTTTGAGACCTAGGAAATAATCAGTGAACGTTAGAGTATATGGATTTCATGTTTTGTAGTTGCTGTAACATCAAGTGTAATTTCGTGTTTTGTTTGGTTAGATATTTTAAGTTTAACATTTGAGTTGATGATGTTGATATTTGTAACGTGTTGCAAAGAGATATTTATGTATGGTGATTTTCAACCACCTCGCCTTGTCACTTTGGATATGTGTATAAAACACGTTTACTGCGGTAAACAAACTGTTGCAGCCTCGTGGAGAGCAGTCGAGCAGAGCAGCCGAGCAGTGCAGAGCGCGGGCAGCAACTTGATACGTCCCAGGCAGCGCTAGTAGAGAAAACTCCGAGTGGCACGTGTGCGTGTGTCCAAGTGAAGTGCATTGCAGAAATTTACGTTGAGTATTCATTATGTTTTATTCAGTGATTTTATTGAGTATCTTGTTTCCTTTTGTTTATTTAGTCCATGTAAAGCCTCTTAGTAATGGTGTAGTGTTTCCTAAGGAGAGTGATGTAATTGCTTCAGATAATTATTGGTCGGTAGTAATAGATTATGATTTGGGAATTGTAAGAGGAGAATGCTAGATAGCATATTCAGTACTCTTGATGAGCTTACTAAAGAAAATCTTTCGCATAATGATTCAGCCATAAATTCATTTTCTTTGAATCTAAAAGTAATTTATGCTGCTTTACAGCAAGAATTTTACAATATTTAGGAAATTCTACCTCATAAGCCAAACAGAGTCAGAAGGTCATATTTCGATCTTGGAGGAAAAATTTTGAAAACTGTGTTTGGAACTTTAAATTCTGAAGATTTAGAACATTTAGAGTCAAGGTTGTAACAGAATGACCAAATATAGGTCATTCCGTATATTTTTATATATAATATTTTGTATATTTTTATATATAAAAAGAATAAGAAAGGAAGTTTACGGAGAGGATTGTCAGTGTTTTTGGGACCTCCCAGCTAAGACGCGCCAGATTGTCGCGACAGGCCGGCGGCTGCCAGGGACAATGGACACCAGCTACCCTTTCTCACGCATTTGGTCAAGCGTATAATCCCTTGGCTCCGGGGAAACTGTACACTGCAGTGCACTGGGGTGAATGATCGTATCCAAACACCATGCCTTCGAACGGGCAGTTTGGAGGTCACAGGTGACGAATAAGTCCGGGGCTATCCCGAGTTCGCATGAATCGAGAAAGACAATGTTCGCCTATCGTGACAGCTGGAAGGAGGAGCTTGAAAATGGCAGGACCAATCGAGAGAGACTTTCCTTTGCATTTTGTAATGCCGGTGTATTTTTGCTCTATGTAAACCACGAGCGAGAGGAGGAGGCTTTTTCCGGCGGACGCTGGAAGGGACTTGACTCCGAGCCTTCAGACTGGAAGGAGCGGATCTTCCGAAGCTGGAGATCGCTCCGTCTTGGCATCGAACCTGAGGGTCAATAAGCGTGTCTTGTACAGTGAGGTCGCTGTGCACGCATCCAGTACGCTTGCTGACGGACGTGGGGCATTGTCCGCTATAGCCAAGGGGCTATAGTAATTCCGCCGTCACGGTAATAATTCTACAGTGCAGTGTGGTACTTTTATTCGGTCATTGAGTACAGCCCTGTAACAACCACTGAATGATTAGGAGTTCTCGCACCCTCAAATATTGAGCTAGCTGGGGTAGACATTCTTAAAGCCACACTTGGTGGATAATTTAAATTATCCTGGCGCCCGGCATTTGAGATCGGATACAGTTAATGTCAATACTGTATTTAATTTATGGTTCCCGATCATTATGAAGGGAACTTTCATTTAATAAAATCAAGTGTGAAGCTTTCTTGCTTGCCAATTAATATTGGGAATTTGCTTCAAGATTAATTTTAAATGTGGTTGTGTTAATGCTTTGTTTATTTGTTAATATGTTGGTCATTGTAAGAAGAGGCTTTGCATAGTTCTTTTTATCATATTGCAATGTGTCAATGTTAACGATAAATAAGCCTCGCCTGTACGCCATTATGAGTACCCAATAAATTAGCAGCCTTGGGTTTCTTAGAATTATAAAAAGAAGTAAAAGGTTTTCACCCTTACCTCCCCACCGGCACATACCGCTACAAGGTTAAATAATTTGGAAGCTGTAGGGAATGATGTTAAACTTAGTCTTTAATCGCAGTTGATTTTAATTCAGCATATGGAGGAGTCGATTACAAATCATACACAAGCAATACAAGTATTAGCAGATACCTTCATCTCACAAACTAAGGAAATTCAATCAGTAATAAGTAAGAATATGCATGAAGTGGAGAGTGTTTTAACAGTTTTGAATTTTCAGATTTTTAGTGTAAAAACTTTACAAGAGCTTATTTTTGGGTTAACAAATGTATGTATGGAATTGGTTAGACTAAGAATTGCTCTATTACAAGGTTCTAGTGGGAAAGTTAGTGATATTTTATTGAGCCGTAGATTATTTTTTAAATATTTACAGAATATTACAGAATAAGCTAGATTCAAGTATGTTTATGATTGCTCCTTGTACAGAGGAGAGTTTAAGTGTGTATTACCAATTGTCTAAGGTAAATATTGTTTTAATGGGTAGTAATTTGAGGTTAATTGTTAATGTTCCTATTGGTGCACATCATTCAGTTTTAGAGAGATATAGTATTCATACTTTTCCGATTTATTGGAGTGAATCAGGCAGATATGTAAGATGGGATATAAAAGATATAATTCTATTGAGCAAAGATCATAAATCATATGTGACACTTAATAAGAATTGAATGCAGAAATGTGAATCTAATATTGTAGAGATATGTCCATTTATGCCTTTCCATGATGTAAGGGTAAGTTATTGAGAATCAGATATGTTCTTTTCAGAAAATTTTGTTGAATCATGTCAAAGAGAAGTTGTGACCCTCACTAAATCATATTTTGCTAGAGTTCATGATAATTGGATATTTACTTTGTTAACACCTTGTACTGTCAATGTCAATTGTATTCAATCTCTGCAGACAAGCAAATTATCAGTAAGTGGTTCAGGAATGTTTGTAAACACTACAGGTTGTCAAATAATTGGAAATGATTTTAGGACACCAACAATTAAGTCAGTTAAGAAGTCTTATGATTTGTCTTATCCATTGTATTACTTGCCAAATTTAGCTTATGAGATTTATCACAGTCCTAAATTGGTTGAATTGAATTTGACTTATACTGTAGTATACAGGTTAAGGAAGATATTGATAAGTATCATAAAGCATCTAATGACACTATTAAATTTAGTAAGATTATTGCACATCTGGAGTCACAAATGAATTCTAGAGATCAACATAAGATAACAGTTGTATCTGCCAGTGTTACGTCCATTATTTGTGTTTTAATTGTCTTGTTTTTGGGTATTTGGTTATGTAGACCGTGTATGGATAGGAAGATCCAGAAATATTTTGCTCCAAATGCAGTCAAGCAATCTGTTAGCAGCATACGAGTAACCATTCCAGAGATTTCACATGATAGTGTTGCAGGAGCAACACGTGTTTCAAAGGTGGGGGAGTTGTAAGAGAACCAAATAAATCCCCGTAATATTGTGTAAAAGCGAAGATAATATAGCCGGCTTCTTAGCTGCACAGCCATGCGAAGTAACACGAGCGCTATGCGCTGACATCAGCACGAGCGCTGGCTCGCAGCTAGACGCAGGCAGTACGCCTCGGACTCTTGAACTTAACGCACGGATGTAACGCGTGTTTCGTGATTTACTACCAACAATATCACTTTTTACCCCATTTCGGCAACAGGAGTCTAAATTCAAGTTAACGGGGGTGCAGCTAACAAATTGCGTGGGACAGAAATTATGTTCTTGTGTTTGTGAAACTGTCTGTGAGTGATTTACGACAAGTAAACCGGAACTATTTTGTAACTTCTGCTTCCTTCCGTAAAACCTTTCTAATCAGGCTAACATCACTCAAGCCAAAGAACCTACACAGCCTCCAATTTAAAATATTTAACATCTTTAATAGACAATAGTTGTTTTAGCAGCTATCGTCCTCGCAGTTGGCGATACTGCGTCATCAATAATCGTCTGGTGTCAGCTAGAAGGCCAACAAGAAGATGATACTATCGGGCAGGTTAGTGATCACTCGTCCGATAGTCAATCAAATCAATATCCGCTCGGCCACCCAAAATAGAACTTTGGCGTCATTTGCGGGACTGAAACCTTGCACCCACACGCATATAAACAGAGTTCTACTACAGACAGTTACAGATGAGGATGGAGAAGAATTACCGAGGATGTGAAGATATTAAGTAACTGATTTAATAAGACCATTAAAGACAACTATTTAGGGATGGGAGAGGAAAAATCAGAGCAGATACTTCTCCTCGTAAGTAGAAACGAGCAAACTATGAAATCAGAAATTGATCCTGAGAATATTATGTTAGTACAAGGTTAACTAAGTGCGAAGGGACTAGTATGGATAATATTACTGCAGATGTATTAAAGCTAGGGGATACGCGAGAGGTTATTGATCTGAATCTTAATTAATGGGTTATGTCCAAGAGTTTCGGATAAAATGGACAAAGGAGGCCATGTTAGTATCATAGCACTGTATCTATCCAAGCCATTTGAGAGAGTAATAAAATGATAGTAGAAAAGATAAAAAAAACATTGGAGCTGATGAAGTAGTTACTTGTTTAATAGGAGAATAGGTGAATTTTTAAAAAAAATAAATTAGGTCAAGAAATGCAGTACTTCTATAGTTTGAAGTGAAAGTTGGAGTGTCACAAGTTTGTGTACTGGGACAATTCCTATTCATTATTCATTATAACTGCAATGGTGATTTGCGGGCAGAAGTGAGGCTGGTTGTTTGCAGGTTACATAATGCTGTATGATAGGATTAACATGAGAAAGGAACCGAGCGTGGTGGGAGAGCGGAAACGCTCTTGTCTCACATTCTGGATGACGTGGGTTCGAATCCCCGTCCGGGCATCCAGATTTGCGTTTTCCATTGTTCCCCAAATCACACCAGGCGAATGCCGGGATGCTTCCTTTAAAAGGCCATGACCGAATTCCTTCCCATTCCTTGTTCTCATCCCTATCCCCCCTCTAATGACCTTGTCGTCGACGAGACGTTTGGCTATAAGTAAAAAAGAAGAGAAATGGTTATGGACATCTACCGGATTATCTTTATAGATTATATAATGAATAGGCCAACATTAAATGAGGAAAAGTGCACAGATGTAAAAAGAAATAATGTTTTATACGTTTATATAGTGAATGATAAACAGCTGGTTGAAGGCATAAGGTGTAAATATTTTGAAATACCACTTGACAATAAAGTCAAATGGTTAGGAAAGTTGTGCAAAAAGGTTGAAGTCTTCCATTTACTGGAGCCGATGATGATGGGATGTACTGTACCATGGAAGTGAGAGAAATAGCTGTGCGAACGCCTCTGGTTCCACAGTACAAAAGTGTGCATTGGTTTCGAGGGAGGGAGGGGGAACGCGTGCTCGAAAGGGTTGCCCTCCAGCGGCATCCCATGGAGGGGAGCGGGGTTGGTGCCGGAGGGGAGGCTTGTGCCCAAATAGCCGAGCAGACAGGATGGCTGCGCGGGTCGGTTGCTTTCCGTTTCTCAGCGTAGCGGTGCCGTCACGCGGCTCCCCGCGGTAACAACTTAGGTTGGTCAAGAGCACCAATGTCCACACTGTCCCTGCTGTAATGGCGGGTATTTTTTATATGACCTACTTTCACTACGGGGGCGGCTGTTCGGTGATGGTGTAGTTTGGGAGAAGTCTGGGAGGGGAGTATAAGTATCAGCTCGGTGATCCCCGTTGAACAGTCTCTAGCCTCGTGCGTCCCTTGAACATTGTTATTGCACTGTCACTAGCAGACACTTTATTGTCCTTTAATTTTTTAAAATTATTTCTCTAATTTCGACTAATCATGGCGCGTTGAATTCCTCTACAGAACTTTCCTAATCATCTTGCTCATCCTCCTCTTTTTCCTTCATCATCACTGCCCAGTGAGGGTCCAATGAAAACATTCCACCGGTTTTTCCAAGATCTTGTCGTTGCCAACCACCAGATTGCTTTCCATCCTTTTGAATTTCTTCTCTTGGTCGGGATCACTTTTCTGATCATCTCGTGATAGAAAATATCCACTAGTATATTTTCGAAATTATTTATTACATCATCCGCTTGTTCGTTCTTCTTCTTCCTTCGTATTCCTTAAAAGTGTTTTTGGGCTTTTTTGTTTCCTTCACATGAACTCTCAGTGACCATATCAGGTTGTTGTATCAACCTTTGCACTGCATGATTTTTTAGATTGTTCCTGAAACGTACTTATAGCATAAGCTTTCAGGTTTTCTTTATCGCAAAAACGCCTCTTGCACTGTTGAAATCTTTAATTTTTTTTATTTGTTACAGTGTTCTGTTGTTCCCATTATTTATAATATAGTTCCCTTTCAGTAATGCTCGTACTTTCTCATCGCGATCTATAAATTTTTCTACATTGAAAACCTTGCTCTATGTACCTTTAACCCTTTTTCTTTGGCTTAAAGACATTTATCGTAACCACAATGATGCAGCGCCAGTTTCTCACATCTATAATACCAGAGCAGTGTCTCACATCTGTCAAAACATGATATATTTGATTCATAAATAAACTATCTTGAGAATATTATGTTTCACATGAAGATCTTGGAGAGGATTACGTGCGTTTTATGATCAAATCCTTAGTTAGGGCAAAATTGTTAGGTGCTGAGCTTATGGGGGTTCATTTTTGGGGGTTATCGTGTGTGGTGTGGACTCTATGTCTAGGACTAACCTTCGGGTTATTACTGTTACTTTATCCAAATATCTTCCGGATCAATTGATGGCGTCTGGCCTTGTATATTGAAACCTTGATTGCTTCTGTCTTGTGGCCTAATCAATAAAGATAATAGTACGTCAGGATTTGACATCATCTGGACGGGACGATGGCTGGGATTAACTATACTATGTGGATGACAGAGTCGGCTAACTAGTAACTATCCTCTTTATTGCATCACTGGAAGTTGCATAAGTACAGTCGATAATATGATACTACAAGGATAATTCCGATATAGCGTCTGCTGAAGGTTGAAGTACTGCATCTTTAAAGTAAGAGAATAAACGAATATAACCATTAATTTTGTTGACTGAATTGCAGGCAACCTAACTGACTGAATATTTTTTAAACATCATATCGCATACATTTCTCGGATCTCTTGTTGAAGAGAAGGTTTTGTTGGCGAATGTAAAGTGATCAGTGAATTTTAGAAAACTCTCGTCTTAAACTTTGATGATATAATATGCGATTCATTGCTTCATTTCCTTTGATATTTGAGACAACTCGTCTCTTGACCAAACAGTCAGTTTCTAATGTTTTCTCTTATACACAGTTAACCAAATATAATGTTACCAGTTGAATGATAACGCCAATGCAACTGTTTAGTTCATTTATTTTTGCGTCGCACGCGTTTCACCTCTCATCAAGACATCATCAGTGACGAATCTGTGTTACAGTTTTTATATACAGTTTTATATACATTTTTATCCTATTATTATGTGATTATGAGCATGAGATATTTTTATAGCTATTAGTTACTTACTATTTACATTTGTTAATGTGGTATGCAGCTGCGCATCTCCGTTTCCTTATACAAAGCATGTTTTGCCTGTATCCTATTTACACTATTGTGCGTTTTCATCGTTCTGTCGTCTGCTGTGGCCATCTTGTTTGTATCTTGCCGATAGCTCGAGTTTTGAAAAGCGCGTGTGTGATGGTCTGTTAGAATGTTTAATATTTATGTGTGACATATATATGTGTGGGGTTTTATTATACGGTTTGTGTTTATTTTGTTTTGTCTGTCGAGTTTGTGTATATTAAGTTGAGTAAAATTTTATTTGTGAGGTTTACTTGGTATTTAGTACCTGTTTGCCTTCATTTTTTGCTTTTTGAATACATGTGTTTTCCTGTATAGTGAGTGTGTTGTGTCTGTGGTTGTTGATAGTGAGAATTTGCATATCTGTGTTTATGTTTGTTGGTGAATGGTCATTTTCTATAAGGTGTTCGCAAATGTGGAATGGTTACTGTACAGTAAGTACGTTTCACCTGTCAGTATCGTATCTAGACGTATTAGGGGTCCCATGTCACTCCAACTGCACATGCCCCACACCATTACAGAGCCTCCACCAGCATTAATATTCCCCTGCTGATATACAGGGTCCATGAATTCATGAGGTTTTCTCCATCACCGTACACGTCCATCAGCTTGATTCAATTGGAAACGAGACTCGTCAGACCAAGCAACATGTTTCTAATCATCAACAGTTCAATGTCGGTGTTGATGGGCCCAGGCGAGACGTAAAGATTTGTTTCGCGCACTAAGCAATGGTACACGAGTGGTCCTTCGGCTCCGAAAGCCCATATCGATGATGTTTTGTTGAATGGTTCGCACACTGAACATTGAAATCCACAGCAAGTTGTGGAAGGGTTACATTTCTGTCACGTTGAACGATTCTCTTCATTCGTCGTTGGTCCCGTTCTTGCAGGCCACAGTGATGTCGGAGATTTGATGTTTTACCGGTTTCCCGACATTCACGGTGCACTTGTGAAATGGCCGTATGGGAATATCCCCACCTCTTCGCTTCCTCGGAGATGCTGTGTCCCATCTCTCGTGCGCTGACTATAACACCAGGTTCAAACTCATTTAAATCGTGATAACCTGCCATTGTAGCAGCAGTAACCGATCTAACGCCTGCGCCATACACCTGTTGTCTTAAATAGGCGTTGTCAACCACAGAGCCGTACTCTGAGTGTTTACACATCTCTGTGTTCGCATAAGCATGCCTATACAAGGTTCTTTGGATTTTCAGAGTATATTACCTCCTGAATTGCGACTACATCTATCTGATGTTTTATTAGTTCCTACTCCATTACTCTACTTGCTCCAGACTGGAAATTCCATCATTCCTTGCCCCCCATCCTTTCCCGTCTCTAAAGACCTCGCTGTTGAGAGACGTAAAGCAGTTAAAAAAAAATGTTGTACAAGTCCATCTACCCGCCATCGGAGACAAAACCTTAAATCACCATCAGCGTGCACCATTCGTCGTTTACGCGGATTTTGAATGTTTTTTGAAACCTTTTAATACGTGCAGACCCGACCCTAACGCCTCTCACTCCACAGCAGTCCAGGAACGTACCCCTTTTGCCACAGCATACCAGTTCGTTTGCGCATACGACGATAAACTGAACCGATTGGACCCATTATTGGGGGAAATCCTTGAGACGTGGCTAGTGGAACAAGTCGTTCATCTGACCCATTACGCTGATAAAATTTACAAGGGGGTAAATCCTCTTGAAATGTTAGCTGATAAGGAGGCTCAATTTAGCTGTGCTACAGTATGCCACATCTGTCGTGAAGGCATTGAGCCGGCGGCCGTAAAGGTTCGCAATCATTGCCATATCACAGGCAGACAATAACTGTAATTTGCAGTTTAAGAATCAAAGATACATCTTTTTCCATAATTTGTCTAAGTATGATTCGCATTGCATTGTTAAAGCCTTAGCACAGGTCGATAAAGGTGGGATGGATGTACTTTCCATCAATACTGAACGTTACATTTTGTTTTCTAAAAAGATTAAAGGTTGGTTAATTAGATTGCACTTCCTGGACTCGTACCGTTTCATGCAGTCTCCATTAATGAAGATGGTTGGAACCCTTGAGGAGCGTGACAGGCGTACTACCCGTGCGCATTTCACGGACACCGAGTAGTTCCAACTAGTTAAGTTCGAAGAGGCCACGATCCCTCGAAAGTCAAAATTTTATAGTTTTTTGTTGGCGTCTGAAATTTCGGACGATGACCTGATGACACGCGGCAGAAGTGTGGTGGGTTTTCCAGATCCGAAACTTTGGTGAATGTTCAAGTCTCTGTGGCTACTTGCGGATCTATTTTATGGCTGTATGGTTGGAGATTTACAACCTGGACCCTGCTCACTATTTCACAGCTCCAAGCCTTTCGTGGAAAGATAACGCGTGTCGAGCTGGATCTTCTGATAGATATCGACATTCTTCTCTTTCTCGAATATTAAATTCGTGTTGGTATTTACCAGTGAGTCGATAGGTGCACCAAGGCAAATAACTGGTACCTGGCGAAGTAAAACCACGACGCACCTGAAAATTTCATTATGTATTTTGATGTAAACAATATGTACTTCTTGGCCATGTCAGAGTATCTACCCTTTCGGTTATTTCGATGTTTATCAGCCAAGCAGATTGTTAGTGTAGACATCATGGACGAAGCAGCCGACTCACCTACGGGTTTCATTTTAGAGATAGACTTGATGATTCCCCAGGATATACACAATTTTCTAGCGGACTTACCGCCATGTCCAGATCACAAAGCCGCCCCTGGTTCGCCGTGCCGATGACTACGTTGGAGGATAAAGTTCGGTATGTTTTCCATTACTGAGTCCTATAGCAATGTGTAGGGTTTGGGATAAATTTGTGCAGGTAACACCGGATAATATCTTTTAATAAGTCACCATGGTTGAAAGAAAACTTCTCTCTCAACACGTGTTCTCGCCAGTCAGCCATGAAAGAATTCGGGAGAGACTTTTTCAAATTTATGAACAATTCAATTTTCGGACAAACAATGGAGAACATTGTGCGCACGTTCGGCGGGCCACCGCAGTGCCCGCAAACACGTAGCTTTACCATACTTCAAGCATATGACAATTTTTGAGAAAGACTTTGTCGTTCTGGAGATGGCGAAAGTGCGGATACTGTTTAAAAAGCCGGGCTACCTTAAGATGAGCATTTTCGATTTGTCTAAATTGTGGAGGTACCTATTTCATGTGAATTCGCCTTTCCGCAGTTTATACGCCCAAAACTATTTTATATGGATATAGATAGTTTAATCTATTTTGGTGAACGCCTGTGATCTATATGAAGTAATGAGACGAAACAGGGACGAATTCGACACATTCGGATATAGGCCCAACAATCGTTTCGATATTTTATAGCGAGAAGGTTGTTGGGGTTGGAGGAATGGTTCCCAGATGGATGCCGGTCTAAGTTCGAAAATGTACGCATTCCGACTATAATCCAACCAGACCTTTAGATGGGCCAAGGGTCTGGCAGGCAGTTACAGGTAAACTTATCATTCCTGATTATATTAAATAATTATATGGAACTCCACATAAACACCATACTCAACATAGGTTTTGGTCAAACCTCGATAAAATCACACCTCGGTTTTTTTCTAGATTGGATGATAAACGCTATATTTACCCCAACGATATTGGAACTCTACCTTGGGGGCACAAGTCTGTACCTGAGTTAATGTGTGTGTGACTGTGTGTAAATATGCGTGAGTGGACAATAAATATAGCGTTTATCTATGTGTATATATTACAGTGCACTGTAGGGTGGAATGAGTTGTAAATATTGTATAGTCATTTGTTGCAAATAGCTGATATTGATCTATTGTAAGTAACTGATGAGGACTTGTGGCAAACATGATTTGTAAGTTGTTTATGGCGACCTGTTGTAAATACATGAAGATGATCTGTTCTAAATATTTCAAAGTGATCTGTTGTAAATATTTGACGATGACATGTTTTAAATAGTTTTTGCTGACCTATTGTAAATAGTTGATATTGTTATATTGTTGTGGGAATTCGTTAATTTGCAATTAGACATCAAATGTAAAAAATATCAGTGCTGGGTAAAGAACCAATAATACAAGTACTAGTCAAGGTTGTGTATTGCATATATTGTCGCTGACCCTCTATGTGTATAGGTTCGTGATATGACTATTGATTAGGTGTGCCAGGATGACTGACACGTGGGTTCTAAGGGGTTAACATACGATGCCCTATGACTTGCGCCGTCTTTCTTCACGTATCTTCTGCTCTTGAATTCTTCTTTCTTGAACCTATCCTCTTCTTCTCTTGCGCTAGTAAATAAACATGAGCACCGAGGGTAACTTGTAACTAGGAGAGGGAGCGGACAGCTTTGAGCTACTTGAAATCAAACAATGTTTCTGGAAACCCCATTTAATCTGCACTGAACCATAAATCATATACTGTCGATGTTGTACAACATTTGAGGTATTCCATAACTCGTAATAGTGACCCTATGGATGAAACTTAGCCCTACAGTTCACAACTAACAGAGTATGGTAAGGTTGGTGCAGTGAATATCTATGTTTGAGGCCTAGATGTAAACTTGTAGCTCGTCAGTGAAGAAGTGAGAGTGATCAATGTATTCTAGCTTGCTGGGAAAGTATTGGCTTCCATGCTCAGCACTGCATGTGTAGCTTGCAACCTGAACTGTCGATCGGCTGAAAGTCGAACAACATGA
The DNA here is from genome assembly GCA_031002005.1 of Vandiemenella viatica. NCBI lineage: Eukaryota > Metazoa > Arthropoda > Insecta > Orthoptera > Morabidae > Vandiemenella > Vandiemenella viatica. Next base: position 176,604,454 of record CM061921.1, on the reverse strand, counting down.
CGTGCTTACTCGACGTCTGGCTGCAGTGAAACTTAGAAAACTTACATGATTTCGATACTAAAATATTATAATAAATGACGTCCCGTCACATATCCCCCGGTGTTGAAAAAACGCGCTACTCCCGGAGCGCAGGAATAACATCAAACACTAACTATCAAAATTTGGCACCACAGTGAATAATTTTTTTTTGTTGAAAAATTGTATAAATGGGATTGGTGATAAGTAAAGACCAATATAAGCATACTAACGTGTTACAAAATACCTCCTGTCTTAAATATGCATTCATAAACGTAAATAGAATGTTGGCAAAGAAAAACAAAACTTGAAATATCATAGATATGAATACTCATAAAATCAAATAAAAATAATGATAAGATATGAAAAAGTAATAATAATGAAAAGTTGAAAATACATTAATCATGTGTGCTGAGTGTTTCTCCATTAGAATTAGTATTTGGCGAGTCTGGAGCACGTACAATAATTTGACTGCCTATTGGAATTATATTGCCCATAATGGAACGTTTGTGAAACATCTTATTAATCTGGCGTCTACATATAAAAAACATAATAGTAGAAATAACTAGAATACCAACGATTGTGGAGAAACTTATGGAACTAATAACAATTGTTTGGTGTGCTTTGGAGTGAATTTGAGATCTTAGTTGAGTGACAATGTGATTGAGTTTTTCAGAATCTTGAGCTTTTTGTAAATATTTATGCACCTCATCTTTAGAAGTAAGTGATGGGTTACATTTAAATTAACTAATTCGGTATTATGATAAATTTTATGAGTAAAAGTAGATAAAAAATAGTTTGTATAAGATAATGAAGAATGAATCTGAGTGATGTGAGTTGCTGGTATTGTAAAATCTGTTCCTGATATTTGACAATTGGTTGCATTAACAAGTACACCAGATCCTTCTAATAAAAATTTATGAATATCTGGTTTCGTTCGAGCAGCTGATTTACAAGTTGCTGTAATAGAATACTGAGATGGTTATGAAAATATCCAGTTTGTATGCATTTTAGAGAAATATGTTTTAGTTAATGGAAAAACTTCTCTCTGACATGATTTGAAAAATTGTCTGAAAAAAAAACAAAAACATATCAATATCACAAGTATGGATTCGCACATCATCCACTGGACAAATTGTAAGGACATTTGATTCACAAATATGTAACTCATGGTGGTTAAAAGTTTTGTACATTTTATGATCTCTGCTGAGTAAAAGTGTGTCAGCATAACTCATCTTACATGCTTTTCTGTTTCATTAAAAAAAAAAAAAAAAAAAAAAAACAGGAAATGTATGATGTTCTAGCACTGAATCTATTGTTTCTAAAGGAATGTTAACGATTAATCTTAAATTATCCCCCATTAAAACTATGTTGACTTTCGATAACTGGTAATAAATACAAATTCTGTTCTGTACAAGGAACATTCATGAATGAGTTGGAATCTAATTGATTCCGAATTAAATGCAGATACATAAAAAAAAGCTTAGGGCCTTAAAGAATGTCACTTAATTTACCACGTGAACCCTGAAGAAAGGCCATTCTTAGCTTAATTAATTCTATTCGCATACGTGTCAATCCAACTATAAGTTCTTCTAAAGTGTGAATACTGAATACTTTGTATTGCAAAATATTTTCAATATAATGAATAATGTATGTTAGTACTGCCTGTATCTCCTCAGTTTGTGAAATGAAAGCATTAGCCAGGGATTTGATTGCTGCAGAATGATTTGAGACCGCGCTTTCCAAATTTTGGATGAGAATTAATTGAGAATCAATGCTAAGTTGAAAATCCTGGTCATTAGATTCTAAGGTTTGTATTCTAGCTTGAATTTATAATAAATCATCAGAATCGAGGACACAGAAAATAGTTTTTAGGGTTTTACCGCCAAGGTCAAACCAAGATCGCTTAGTTCTAATTTATGTGGCAATAATTGTAAAATGTTGCTGAATTCTTCTTGGAGGGCAAAATGAATCCCCTTGAGATTTGAAGAAATTGTCTCTAGAATTAAACTGTTGTAAGAATTGTTTGCCTTAACAATTGTATCTAAATCATTGAAAACACTATTAAGTTGTGTGCTTTATCTCTAAAATCTTGTAGATTGTAATCAAGAATGACTGACCAATGATTAGTAATGGCTAAAATATCATCTTCTCGTGAAAAAACTACTCCATTTCTCAGATACTGAACATTCAATAACTGGACTTAATGAAAAAACAAAGACAGTAAAAATGTGTGTAACAAAATAAATCTAATAAAAATATACTGAACTTCCCAAAGAAATTAAAGGTAGTAATCAAAATATTCCCTTAACTAGTAGACTTCGAACTTAAAATAATCCCGTGTCTCTATAAAATGTTTCTCATAAACACTACATTCATGCTAAAAATAATAATTAAAAAAATATACAGAATTGTGTGCATTAAAAAAAATGGGAGTGTGATAACTCTACAACAAACAATACAAAGTCCCTTGAATCTAATATGCCGCATGAACGCCAGTGTACCGTCTGCCAGCATGGCGCAGCGTGTAGCGTCAACGAATTGCGGTTACCGAAGGTCGCCGGTTCAATCCCGCCCACTGACGAAAAATTATTTAATTCTGTTTATTATTTCCAGAAGATTCTACATGTTTCCTAGAGGTCACTTGTAACTTCTACACATTTCACTTGTTAAACTACTCTTGTAATCTCTAGTACGTTCTATCTGTGTATAAATAGAAGAGCATTCTGCCCAAGAGGCAGTCAGTGCTGCGTGTATGTTTGAGTTCTCAATAAACCTGTTCTCAGTTTAAGTGCTGTGTTCATTGACAAGTACCTTCGAATTCACACCTGCCCGGTTCCAACGCACATAGTTGTGTGGAGACGCCGGGTACCCGTGCCGTGCAACAGCTGCATCGTCGTGGCTCCGATTAGGCAACGTAAAAGTCGGCCGCCTACACGGACTGGAACCGGACTACAAAGGAGTATACTCAGTACGTCCTGCCGAAAGTCCGCGTCATTAGGAAACCCATGGCGGCAAGCCAGCTGCACATTTCGACACCCATCGGTGTTCTCTGGAGACGCTGGACAGGATCCTAACAAATGGCTAAAAGGGTGTTCGACCGAGTCGCCAAGTACAACAGGTGGGATCATACCATGTGCTTGGCAAATGTTTTATTTCTATCTGGACGGAACCGCCCCAGCAGTGGTTCGAGAACAACGAAGAAAAACTGAATAACTGGGAAATGTTCCAGACGGAACTTAAGAAAACGTTTGGGGACCACCAGCGACAAATCCGCTCGGCGGAAGAACAACTGAAGAACCGGGCCCAACGACATGGGGAGCCGACGCAATCTTACATACAGGATGTTTTGGCCCTATGCAACGTAGTCAACCCGAATATGACTGAAGCCGACAAAATCACGCACCTAATGAAAGGTATTGCAGAAGACATGTACCCAAGCTCTTCTGATGAAAGACGTCGCTACGACGGAAGAGTTCATCAAGTGGTGCCAGCGGATTGAGGAGATGCAACAAAGGAGGGTTGGGCGAAAGAAGTATGACAGACTTCCCAACGTAGTCCCTATGGCAGTTGTGGAAGACCAGCACGACTTTGCGTCTCTCATACGACAAATTGTGAGAGAAGAATTACAACAGTTCATGGCAGCTGGGACTCTTGAACCGAGTGAGCATCAGATCATGGCCATGGGATGTAAGCCCAGTGGGTCATGAAGGAGCCGACGCGGCGGAAAAAGAGGTATTTCAGACAATAGCTCCTGTCTGCCGAGCCAATCGCACTCGACGTGAAGAATGGCCTCGCCCTGATATGACGTATGCTGCAGCTGCCAAACGGCAGCCTAGGAACCGGCCGACACGGCCACAACCAAATCCTCCGGCACCTATGACGTCCCGCAGACGAACGGACGTCTGGAGGACAGAAGACAACGCGCCAGTATGTTTTCCACTGTGGGCGCCCTGGACATGTCATACGCTACTGCAGAGAGAGAAGACGAGTATTTGACGATTATTTTGCCGCAAGACGTCCGCCATCCGAACAGTTCTACCCCAGGCAGCCACCCCGCTGACGAGTTCGGTCGACCTACGGGAAGAAGCCCATCGCCGTACCCTAGACGAGGTCGATACCCCGACGCGCCGCTGCCGTTCATCGTCGCCGGACAGAGCTACCAGCCGCTCCCCTAGCCGCCGCACGCAGGAAAACTAAGCAAGGCGACCATCTACGGAGGTGAGGCCGCCGCAGATGAAAATCCTCCATGGATGACAGTCACTAAGATGTCGGGAAATCTCATCAACGTTATAATCGACGGCCAACCTGTCCGGGCGCTGGTTGATTCAGGAGCTTCTTTCTCCGTATTGTCGGACAATTATCGTCGCACACTAAAGAAGACAATGTTCCGTGATACGGGGGGCAACTGTGCCTAAAGGTCGCAAATGGAAAGTACGTCCAGCCAGCTGGAGCTTGTGTCGCGAGAATAACCATCAACAACAGGACCCAGCCAGTTGAATTTGTCATTTTAACAGAATGTAGTCATAATGTCATCCTTGGATGGGACTTCCTAAGGCATCCCAAGCTGTCATTGACTGTGGAACGTCTGAGCTGCAAATTGAAGAAGTCGTTGCGACGGGTACACGTAACACAGAATCTTCTGGGAAGTTATTCGCCGTTGACAACGTGACAATCCCGCCGTTCGCAATGAGAAGAGTCCCAGTCAAAAACACGGACGACCGCAACCTTGAAGTGCTTGTCGATAGTAGAAAGTTTATTAGGCTCACGAAAGAAATCTACATACCAGCGGCTATCATAAGCATTATCGGTGGTCGAGGAGACATTTGGATCACCAACTGTCACGAGCAGTCACAAATTATCCCCAAGGGAATGTGCATAGGGACAGCTGAACCAGTCCAGGAGGGGCGAGCTCAACGTCATTAACGAAGATCCATGCTCTGTTACTAGTACCGACAACACGCTGGAGGAAACAACTATGGAACTGCCAATAGGGTCCGGCCCTGACCAAGGAACAACACCACCGGGTGTTAGCTATACTACGCCAATTCTCTGGTGTATTCACACCCCAGCAAAAAAAAGGTCAGACGAAACGGCCCACGATAAAGCATCGTATCAATACTGGGGATCATCCGCCCATTAGCCAGCGCTCGTACCGATTGTCACCAGTCGAAAGGCGAATAATTCGAGAGGAAGTGGAGAAGATGTTCGCATAATGACATTATTCAACCTTCGGAGAGTCCTTGGTCATCTCCGGTGGTCCTCGTAAAGAAGAAGGATGGTACGTGGCGATTCTGTGTCGACTATCGGCGGCTGAACAAAATCACAAAGAAAGATGTCTACCCACTGCCCGCGCAATCGACGACGCCTTAGACTGCTTGAAAGGAGCTACATACTTCTAAACCATGGACATGCAGACAGGCTACTGGCAATCGAGGTTGACGAAGCTGACAGAGAAAAGACGGCCTTTTTATTACACCTGATGGCCTCTATGAATTCAAAGTAATGCCATTCGGATATGCAACGCTCCGGCCACATTCGAACGCATGATGGACAACTTACTTCGACACCTTAAGTGGACGACGTGTCTTTGTTATTTAGAGACATTGTTGTTTTCTCGAAAAACATTTTGAAGAACATCTGAGTCGCCTGTCAACGGTGCTGAAGTGTGTTCAGACTGCAGGACTCCGCCCTCAATCCGAAGAAGTGCCTCTTCGTCGCCAGAGAGATAAAATCCTGGGGCACCTGGTCAACGGAGATGGCGTCCGCGTGATCCAGATAAAGTTCTAAGGGCAGTCATGGAATTTTCCAACTCCTCAGCACATTCGTGATGTGAGAAGCTTTCTTGGCTGTGCTCATACTTCCGGCGTTTCATAAAAGGATCTCTGTAACATGGCACGTCCACTGCAAGAACTTTTGCAGGGAGACGCCAAGTTTTATCTGGGATGAAACTAAAGAAAGATCTTTCCAGGCACTTAAGGAGGCTCTAACTTCCGCACCAGTTCTAGCCTTATACGACGAGGATGCAGAAACTGAACTTCACACTGACGCCAGCGGTTATGGGATCGGTGCAGTGCTTGTGCAAATTCAGGAAGGTGCTGAGAAAGGTGATAGCCTATGCATCAAGAGTATTCTCTAAGCCCGAGATAAACTACTCTACAACCGAGAAAGAATGCCTCGCAGTTTGTCTGGGCTATCAACAAGTTTCGTCCGTATTTATTCGGCAAACCTTTCACCGTCGTAACAGACCACCATTCTTTATGTTGGCTAACCAGCTTGAAGGATCCATCAGGTCGACTAGCAAGATGGGCACTTAGACTTCAAGAGTACTACGTTCACGGTGGTATTCAAAAACGGACGCAAACACAAGGATGCCGACAGCCTTTCAAGGAATCCTTTAATAGAACACAACAGCATGAATGGAATTTCAGCCCTCGCTGAATTAGGTGACGTTGCAGCTGAACAGAGGGAAGATTCAGAGTTATTAAGAACCATAGACGCCTTGGAGAAAGGAGAACCGGCCAAAGGAGGGTTTTCAATTGATAGATGGGACATTGTATAAGAACAACTACGATCCACTAGGCCCCAAGTGGCTTCTGGTCGTTCCAGCTCATCTCCAGCCAGCTATTCTCAAGTATTTCCACGACGCTCCAATATCCGGTCATCTGGGATTTGTGAAGACCCTGGACCGAATCAGACGCAGGTATTACTGGAAGGGTCTCTACCGATCTGTCAAGCATTATGTGAGTCACTGTAAAGAGTGCCAGCGACGGAAACATGTGCCGCAATTACCTCCAGGTCATCTAGTACCAATTCCACCTGCAGCAGTTCCATTCCACCGAATTGGGATCGACCTTTTGGGGAGGTTCCCGAAGTCGACAACCGGTAACCGATGGATAATAGTCTGCACCGACTACCTCACGCGCTACGCTGTCACCAAACCTGTGCCGACTGCAGAAGCTCCAGAGGTTGCAAAATTTCTAGTAGAAGACATTATTTTGAAGCATGGAGCACCACGTGTGATGATATCCGATCGTGGAAAGGTATTCCAGTCAAGGACTAGTATCAGAGGTCATGTCAAGATGCGGACGTTGTCCACAGGATGACAACTGCATACCACCCTCAGACAAACGGTCTCACAGAACGCTTCAACAAGACATTAGCCGATATGCTGTCGATGTATGTGGGATGTTGAGCAGAAGGATTGGGATACAATACTGCCAGTGGTCACATTTGCTTATAATACAGCAAGGCAAGATACGACAGGCTTCTCTCCGTTTTTTTCTGCTCCATGGCCGTGAAGCTGAGACCACAATGGATACGCTGTTCCCATTCCAGCCGGACGACACTCAGGATGACTATATAAAACAGCTCATTACCAGGGTCGAAGAAGCAAGACAGCTGGCTCGCATACGAACACTGGCCACCCAGGAGAGGGACCGTCAGCGGTATGACGGCAAGCACCGACCTGTTGCGTACAACCCAGGAGATCTCGTATGGATTTTTACCCCTGTCCGGAAGGTTGGGCTATCAGAAAAGTTACTGAAGCGGTACTTTGGTCCGTATCGTGTCATACGCCGCCGGTCAGACGTCACATACGAAGTCGAGGATTATGAGCCGTCTTCGAAACGACGAAAGCGAAGGGACATTGTTCACGTCCTCCGCATGAAGCCTTACTACAATCCTGACGAGCAGCTAGGCACAACCAGCTCCTTGTTCAAGGACTCTGAGGACGGTTTGGATACTGAGGAAGTCGGACAGGAAGATAATAGTACAAACAGGAGGGGCCCTCCAGAACTGCCATACAGAGGACCCACGACAAGATCAAGATCCAGGACACTTCAGCGTGCCCCAAAAGAAATCTAACAGCGGGACGCTGTTTTCCTCAGGAGAGGGAGCAATGCCGCATGAACGCCAGTGTACCGTCTGCCAGCATGGCGCAGCGGGTAGCGTCACAAATTGCGGTACCGAAGGTCGCCGGTTCAATCCCGCCCACTGACAAAAATTATTTAATTCTGTTTATTATTTCCAGAAGATTCTACATGTTTCCTAAGGTCACTTGTAACTTCTACACATTTCATTTGTTAACTACTCTTGTAATCTCTAGTACGTTCTATCTGTGTATAAATAGAAGAGCATTCTGCCCAAGAGGCAGTCAGTGCTGCGTGTATGTTTGAGTTCTCAATAAACCTGTTCTCAGTTTAAGTGCTGTGTTCATTGACAAGTAACCTTCGAATTCACACCTGTCCCGGTTCCAACGCGACAATATCACTGACTGTGGAATTGTTTTAGGAAGCTCGAAAGGGCAGGCGTCATAGTGAGCCCAAGATTTTGCGCCCCATTGCTGAAGGTATAAAGGAAGTTCGATGGCTGGCTAGGCCGGTTGAGACGGTGATAGTCAGTTTGTGATAGCTACAAGATACCTGATGAAGGCTGCAGAGCTAGCTGTCGAAACGTCATGTTGATTCAACAACAACTGGCTCGACAAAGAGGATTTTATTACATCTGTACGCCGGGAAAGTCTCTACTCACACACTCGAATAAACAATTATAAAAAGTATTGAAATACAATTTTATTGTCGGTTTTATAAGTTACACGTTATTATTATTACTATGTCCTTCATTAATCCTCAATCGATGTACCAAATGCGGTTAGTTGTCTCCCATTTCATTTTCGCCAGGTGTCATTTTTGTTTATATCGAAATGTGGGCGGTCTTTCTAAATCACAGCGGGGAAGCACTCGTGTCTATTACACGCCCCGTTTCCTGTGTCGAACTGTGGAGTTCTGGAATAAATCAACCGTGACTCTTTGCGCCGACTGCTAATAAACGTGTCGTCACACGCTACCCCAAACATTCATCAAAAATAATTGATGGAGCGAGCGCAATTTGTGATTGTTGTTGAAGAGGTTCGTTCATAACGCAATGACGGATGTAGGCCCGGGCGCTACTGAAGCGAAACTGCAATCACGAGGGCATTAAATCAAAAGCGTATCTCTTGCGGCCATACGTGGCACTATCGGAGCATTGTTTCAGACACATCTATACACTGTCATGTTTCGAAAAGAAAGTCCTGTATTGATAATAACAAAAACAGCGTCTGATGCTTTTCTAAACAAACGAAAAGGAAATGTAAGTAGTTGCACCTGCATTCAAATTAACGCTTTATGGATGGCTTGAAAACTACGATGCAGCTAAAGTTTTAGTTTCTTAAAACACTAACAAGTATCAACCCTCATCATTCACCAGCGAAATTATCTACCTACATATACATACTGTAATGAATTATTAAGTACAGTGTTATTAGGGACCAAGTGTTTCCATGGCCAGTGTCAATGTTGACAGTGCGGCATGTCAGTCAGGTATTGGTGAGTCAACAAAGCGTCCAGAGTGACACGTCCGGTGTTTGGCTAAAACAATCTACCTGACTTTGGACATTCAGTGAATTTATAGCCACCTTAAATAACTAAGGCCCGCTTTCTATTCCGTCACGTTTCGGAAAAGACCTGCAGAATTCTGTTAACTGGTGTCAGTGACCGAAAATGTACATTAGTGCCGTTTCCTAGTAAAGAGGTACGTTCGGAAAGTGGTGGGAGACGATGCAGCCAATAGAGAAACTGCCAACATTTTTTAAGGTTTTGGTATTTTTTGTTTGTTCTGTGAGCCAATAGCGATGCTGTTACTTTGGCGGGCGGCGCGGTAATTCTCCAAGGGCCGGATGACACATCGCCGTTAGAGGGGACAGAGTTCTGCTCGGCGCAGAGAAACGGACAAAGACACACTCTGGTTCGTATCCTCATCTGATACAGCAGCAAGTGACCTTCACCGAGGCCTGAGCACTGGACGCGGCCACCACGCTGCACCGGTCCAGAAAGCTGGACGACCCCAGTGACGCCATTCATGCCTGGGTCCTGACCTGGCCCGTAAAGCAACGGTAAAATCAACTTTCACGGCAAAACTTATGCAATCGATTCCACCCAGTAATCGACCCTGAGATATTCCTCTAACTGTCTAACGTTAAAAACATTCAACGAAGTGTAACTGTTTATTTATATCTATAAAACGAAAACCGGACATATTGGTCTTATAAAAACTGGGAAACTACGGGGCAGATTTCGATGGAGTTTTCACCGTTTTAAAGCTTAGAATCTTAATTCACTTGTCTGGCATGTCTTATGTTTCAACGTTAAATAATGTAGGAGCATTAAATGAAATTCTGAACGTATGGTGAGAAATTCCACAGAAGGAATCACTAGATGCCGCATACTCCGCACTAAACACACAACACAATGTCTCTGACCATAGCCTTTAATTAAAGCAATAAGATAACTTATAGTAATAACTATTTTGCACACTAAACAATACTTTAAGTATTCTTTGTTTTAATTCGATATATTCAATTTTTAAAAGCCATAGCTTGAAGTATTCTTTCCGTTAATTTTTAAACGACATCGATAGCCGTAAAAACAACAGAGATTTTCTTTCAGCACGATCTCTGGACAATAACTCTGGTCTTCAGCATTACTCTTCTGTTTACGATAATATTATTCCGGATTCACATTTGATATTTTATCTGCAGAGTTAAAGGATCTGCAGTTACGAGCCACAAGTATATCCATTCACTTCGCAATTGAATCAAACGTGAGTTTTTAATATAATCTAGGGTTGTTCAGTAATGTAGTAATGAAATTTCTTAACCAAATTATCGAAGCTTGATATATGAATCTTTTCGGACGAATGAAAATAGTATACGTGCAAATAAACTTCAGCCTACCAGTTTTTTGGTAGGGGGCGGGTGAATGTAAGTTTGCTTTAATTCCGAAAAAGTTGGCGCGTATTTTCTGAAACTTTGTACAAATGTTTTGCGGGGATAAAAATAGGGTACGGTTAAATCTACGCCAACTATACCGGGAAACGACGGGAACTCAGCTAGTATCTTAATAAAACAAACTTCATGTTTGCATAATTTCAAGTTTTAATAAATTGTACACCAACTTTTCAGTTCTCCTAATAATCCAAATAATATTTCATGTCGCTAGATAAGAATTCATTATTATTTTGATATTCAAGCTTGATAATGTTGTTATTGTTGGAACAGTATGACCCAGAATTTACTTTCCCTAAAAGCAGACGCCACAAAACCAACTGTTTCCTACTATTCCATAGGTGAGTAGATCAAGCTCCTCCACATAATTTTGTTATTGTACCTCCCTTCCCTCTCTTTAACACGTCTCTGTATTTCATTTGTGGTGGTCTTCTTGACTGTTCATACAGTTTTCTAGATGCGTCCATTAATACCAACATTTTTACTTAGGGTTATGCATACGTCGGGGTAATTAGAGCCGGCATAGGATTGGGGTTAGGAACTTGAAGAAATTTGGGTATAATATTTTGAAGGAACCATCCCCGCACTCGGCTGGAATGTTTTCGGGAAAAGACGAAAAATAGAAATCGAGTGACCGTATGGAATTGGACCCCGCGTCCTTCTAATGGATAGGCCCAACCGTTAGTTGCTCATCCACAAGACACAGGTATTATTACAAAATGAACCTCACTTTTTTATTGAGTTATCTACAGACCAAATTCTTCTGCTATCTATATTCTTGTGATGCTTCAGCTAAAAAGGGTGTGAGACAAGGTTGTAGTCTATCCCCGTTAATATTCAACTTGCATTTAGAAGAAGCAATGAAGAAAGTCAAAGAAAAATTGGCATAAGTTTTCAGGGAGAAAAAATCAGTAGGCTACGATTTGCTGATGACATTACCTTGTTAGCAGAAAGGGCTGAGGATATTGAGAAGTTATTGAAAGAAGATTTTGGACTGAATATAAATCAATGTAAGACAAAAGTGATTAAATGTAGCAGAAATGATACCAATACTAATAGATTAAATATAAAAATAGGATCGGATGCAATAGG